>CM024521.1:34846936-35229729 GCA_014182375.1 Eucalyptus virginea
ACCCACAAGAACGGCCGGCCAGCCTCTACAAGGGCTCGTGCCATTTCCTCCTTCTGCGGCTTCGATAGCACGGAGATGCTCCCAAACGATAGGTAGATCACCGACGCCTTTGGCTTCGTGTCCAGCCACTCCATGTAGCCGCTCGAGCTCTTGAAGAGATCGCCTCCGAAGGAAGTGTCCGATGGATCTTGGCCGTCCAAAAACGCGGATGGGATCAGCGGCCCGATCCCAATCACCTCGAACTTATTGATAGCCCGTATGGCATCCGGTTCCAGCGCATCGAAGGTGTTTGCCAGAATCCTTGGCTTGGCCTCCTCAAGTAGTACCTTGAAATGCCATTGGAAAAGCGGGAGGCTGAAGTTGTACTCATTTTTAGAATTAAAAAAGGAGGGTATGTCGCAGGCCATGAGAGGCGGCAACCCAGGCAACTGGATTGGCACCGAAGGATTGTCAACCGTGCTTCGAATAAGATCGCCGTAGCCATGGAAGTAATAATAGTAGAAGTCCAAAACAGTGGTTGGTTGAATCCAAACGAATGTCGAAGGAATGCCATGTGAACGAGCGACCTCGGCAGCCCACGGAAGGAGGATAGTGTAGAGTACACCTGAGAATCGCCGACCGCTCTTAAGGTTCGAGGCGATGAGGTCGCTTAAAGTCTCTGATCCTCGTTGCTTAAACTTGTCCATGTATTTCTCTTCCCAATTGTCGAAACCATCATCGTAGCCATCAGAGAAGCTGGCGAAGGATAGCCCCTCGGGGATAGATTTCGATTCAGCCATGCGGGGACAGGCACGAATGGCGGTGGCGAAGGTCACGTGAGCACCGACACGCACGAGACGCTTGGCGAATTGGAGGGAAGGGTTTATGTGGCCTTGGCCAGGGAAGGTCACGAGGAGGAAGTGTGGAGGTGCCATGGACGAGGCGTGAATAAATTATTTCGAAATAGCGATGACGCTGAGGCAGCACTCGACAGGAGGTATGGGGTATATGGATGTGGGACGATTAGCGAGTAGATTGAGGTGGACGCTGTCCGTCATAAATAAGGATGTGTCTGAAATGATTACGTCTTGGCTGACGAACGACGGACACCTAATGCCGCATGGGCCAATATTAAATTGTTTGAAAAAAGTTGGCCTTCTAAAGACTAAAAGTCCAAGATAGGTCGTCAACTTTCTCAGCGTGCAAGAAGGTAGGGCTACTAAAAAATTTCCTTCCAAAATTATTCTCACCAACTTTTTATTTTCCTGATTTTGTCCTTGTTATTTGACTGTTCATCTTCTTTTTCATTGAGGTCAGGTGACGTGTTGCGCAAGGCTACAAGGAGTTGACGACATGCTAAATAAAAGCCGGCATGATTGTAGCAACCCAGACGACTGTCATTGGAGGGACGTGTGACCTTCGCACCATCTAGGTCATGGCAACCTTAGCGAGGGGCTGCGGATGTGGGTCGCCGCGACCTCGATTGTGGTCAAGCAATCTAGGTCCAGGGTCACACGACCCTTGCTAGTGGTCACCCCACCCTAGTGGCCTTCGTTGAGGCCGTGTGACTCTCGTTGGCGGTTGCCCGGTCCTAGGCGGCCCTCCCTGAGGCCGTGCGACCTCGGGCGAGGTTCTCACGTGGGTTGCGCAACCCTCGCCGATGGTTTTTGAGGGCCACTTGAGGTCTTGCAACTTCAAACGACGACCGTTGGTGATAGATTTGGATCGCCAACGGTAACTAGTTTTATTCTTTTTTTTTTTTGTTAAAATAACAAAGGTCTTTTGTAAATATAATGTTTCCCAATATTATTTTGCTCAAAAGTACTTCATAATGGACTTTTAGATTGCAATTTGCCAAACACAATTTATATTTTGAAAATTTCCTTTAATTTAATATCCTTTGCATAAACTTTTTTTTTTTTTTTTTTTTTAAAAATCTAACCAAATCCACCCTTCCTTTCTCTAAGTGATATTTAAAACAATAAAAAGCCGTGTACTTACTACTTCATCGCGTCACATGACGAATTACGAAGTCAATCATAAGGGTTTAGATATATTCCAAAGATGAATGGCGATTTATTCAAACATCAACATGGTGAAGGAATAAGATAATTTATCTTTAGTCTCCACCCGATTATGCCACATATGAGACATCTCCGCCAGGTAAAATAACGAAGCATACACATTCAAACACATCGCCAGATTGGGCAGGAAAAGAAAAAGGAAAAGAAAAAGAAAGAAATAAAAAAAAAATTAATTTTTCTTAAATTTTAAAACTGATCATCCAACATAGGACATTGGTATCTATGTTAGTGATTTTTGGCTCAAATTAGCTGGATGCAACCAAATAGCAAACCATAAAAAAGTTTAGGATTGAGTTAGTACAAGTGTAATAGGTTTATAACTTTCTAGGTATGTGGCACCCCCTCGGCACGCTCCCCGATCCGTTAGGGTCGTCACAGGTACTTATCTCTTATTCTACTACATACCATTTTAATAACTTTTTAATTAAAGTTGAATTATAGTTCATAGGGGTTGATCAATAATCCCCTCCCCCCCCACTTTTTTTTTGTAAAGGTCCCAGTGCAGCTCATCAACAGAAGCATAAACGAGTCTCATCATCCCTTACTCCAATAACAATAATGCAATGCACACCCACTACGCACCAAAGAAAAGATAAAGCCGAGTTACTTTTATTTACATTTTCACGATGGACATCTTGGGTCGGTACAACAAAAGGCCAAGATTTTTAACTATACTTGGCTATAACTCAAAAGAGAGCTCGACCCTATATCAGACATGTACACCCCTCCATCAACAAGCGTCGGCTATCCCAAAAAGTGTCAGCTCCCACCAGTCATACGTGCCATCACACCCAACCCGGTGCATCGGGCGGCGGCAGCGGCAGCATCCTTAGCATCACCCCATTGCTTCAAACGTGGACAGACAAAAACTTTTGGATAACAGGGCCATTAGCAAAACCCATGTCGTACATCACCAAGACACGTACTCAGACAAACACCAGACTAGGTACACTAATACAGGAATGCTCCGTGCACTCCACATCAACGTCAGTAGGTATGCCATAGAAGGTACCACGCACGACTGGTGACAGATGCATCTTTCTAATCTGAAATGTTAATCCCTAAAGGGGTGAGTACAACCATTCAGTAGTAAAGATCCACCAAACTACACAATGCGTCAAACAGAGCAATCGAGGTTTCATAAATAAAACACATATCATTCATGCATTCAAGCATATCTCACCTCACAGCCATGCATATATCACCATACAACATGCATAAGCCACCATGCACTTATACTTATATCATTAACAACCATGCATATTCCACCATGCAATGTGCATATACCACTATGCACTTGTACATATGTCATCAAGCAGTCATGCATATTCCACCATGCAATGTGCATATACCACCATGCACTTGTACATATGTCATCAAGCAGCCATGCATATTCTACCATGCACTTGATTCAATTTTAAATTTTCACTTTCATAAGAGGATCTCATTTTCATCTCTCTTCCTGGGGATCAGTGTTTGCATCCCTCATTTATCGCTCGCACCCAACCTGGCATCACGAGGAGCCTCCAACACACACCTCCAGGCATCTCGTACCCCAACTAGCATCACGAGGTATCCCCTTGGCACACATCTCCAGGGCTTCCAGCTCACACCTTCGGGCATCCCAACACTCCCGGGGCATCTGACACACACACTTCAAGTATCCGGCACCCACACTCCGGGCATCCCAACACTCCCGGGGCATCGTCGGCTCACACCTCCGACGGTATCATCATTATCATAATTTATATTCACACATGTATCTCAATTTCAACATGGCATTTGATGCAACAATATCAAAGGTCTCAACTAGCTTTTGATGTCATATAACATGCCATATGTTACCACATATGCAACATAATCAACCACTCAAGACATTATATCACATGGAGCAATTTCATTCATTTTTGAAAATACAGCAAAATTTCGGATAAAAACAGATTGAATTCCTTTGGTCATAATTCTTGAAAAATTAGTAAACAGCCTTAATAAATTCTACAAATTCGACATGTTATATACAAGATCTAGAGAAAAATGTTTCATGAAGGACACCACCTCAAGAGAACATCATACATTTCGGTACAGTCCATGCATTACAATCTTTATAATTTCGGAATATTGCCACACACAGTTTCATTCACCAATTCAGTAAAAATCCTAAATCAACTCCAAAAGTTCTGAAATTTTTATATGGTATAGAAAAAATTCAGAAGTAAATATTTCATGAAGAACTTGAAATCAGATTTGTGATAGATTAAAAACTATAATAACCATAATTGTCCATAACCCTCGACATCAAATTCCAGATCTAACCGTTTCGGATAAAATCGTTTCACCCACCTAGACTCGTCCATTTCCTCTCAAATTTTAGTATATTACACTTCAAGAGGTTCTCTACAACTTTCATCAAGAAGTCGAAGTGAAATTCCAACTAAACATCCACCTAAAGTTCATGAAACATCAAGGAGACAGACTACCTTTCTAGAAAAACAGAATGCTAAACCACGACACTTCTCCCCAAAGCTCCGAAATTTCCTCACCTCTACTACATCCGAAGTTTACCATTTTCTACACACACATCACAGCAAGCAAAGGGTAGATTGATGGACTCTACTTGCCTCTAGTCCAAGCAAATCGCAGCAAGCAAAACGGAGGGCAAGGTGGCTCGACGGCGGCGGCTAGACGGACGCACGGGGGGCTCGGTCCTCCTCTTCCATTGGCTACCTCTCTTTCTCTCTTCCTCTCTTGTGCGACACCCCTCCCCCCTCTCTCGGTTGCTCCTCGCCTAATCCGCCCCTTCCCCTCACTAATTTCTTCCCCTCAATGATTAACCATCACTAGCTTTGCATGCAATGTGACACTTGGAAGACCCCTCACGCCACTTGCCATTCTTCATGCAAGAGGGTGGCTTCATCCGGCTGGGCTTGGGCCAGCCTTGGTCGACGGCCCATTGGGCCTCTTGGGCCGGGCCTTCGCCGGTCGAAGGGTGGGGGATTGTGGACTGTTTGGCCCAAAAATCAGCCCACTCCCTCCTTTAATAATCCACTATTATTTTCCACTTAAATAAATACCTAATTACAAAAATAATATGGCCAAAAACTTGCAACATTAATCCATAAAAAATCAAATCCATAAGGTGCATAGCCAAGAACAAAATTCTCATTATCAAATTATCCTATAGCACCAACTTTGATAACTCAAGAACATAAGATACCTTTCCATTAAAGTGTTCGGCCTTAATCTATTACACTTCTTTGGTCTAGAGGCCACAACATACTTCGACGACACAACCATTCACTTTTCCATAGGCCGTAATGCCTCTAGAAATGGCTGTGAAATTTTGGGATGCCACAAGGTAATTTTCCACAACAATATATCTACTGTACGAACATTGGGTCGTTTGGTTCAGTTTTGGGGATTGTCTTTGAGAAAATGTAAAGGTCTTTAGGCTAAAAAGGTTTTATGTACTGCAAGTGGCGCTCGGTAAAATGTTTTTAAAAAATACATTGGAAAACAAATTTTGACGTAAGTGCCGTTTGGTAAAACTACACTTTGTATAAGATTTTGGCCAATTTTTTTTTTTTTAATAAAAAAACTTCAAACTATTTGTTGGCAGAACTCAATTGACCTTGGTGAACTAAATTGGCCGCTCACGGTTGATTATTGATGGCTGAGGCAATGTTAGGGATTTTGAACACATTTCCAGAATTATGAAATCAAGTGAGGGCAAAGTTGGAAGAAAAAATACATTTGCATTAAGTATGATCGAAAAGTCAACCCCAAGTTAAAATTTGATTTTTTGCATGAAAAACCACAAAATAATGTTAATTTCACTTCCAGTGTCAATTTTCCCAAAAAAGTTCAACATTTAACTCCTTAATTGACATTTTAATGACAAATTGCCAAAATGTTGACTTTTGCCCAAAAAAATTGAAAAATTTTCAAATCTCTAAATCTTCCTCATTTTACCTTAATTTGACTTAGGCATTATCAATTTTACAATAATCGATCAAGAACCAACTTTTCCCTAATTTGTGGATTTTGGTTTGAAATTGACCAAAAAACAAAATTAGTTCATTTCTAGTTATTTTTAGGAAAATTTCCTTCACGACATTTGATCATGTGGCCATCTCACATCCAATTTTCAAGCTAATTTTGAAATTCCAAATCAAAGGTAAAAATCCCCAATTTTGACTCTAATCCAGTTGGTAATTCATGAATTGCTCATTTAAATCATGAACAAGTCCATTTTCTTATAGAATACTCAAATCCAATATCAATTTTGACAAATTCACACGAATTCAATTTGATTTGACCAATTTGGTTAATATGAAGTTTATAAAATCAAGCTAATTTGGTCTAATTGGAACAATTCAACTTAACCCATTCTAAGGTGTTGGTTACTTTGACCAAATGGGGTTCAATTTGGCAATTAAACTTCAATTTCATTTTGGGGTTTAATTGTTGTCATCAAATAAGCAAGTGTCTGAAATTATTACGTCTTGGCTGACGAATGAGGGAATTGCTTGACATGCACGAGTGGTATGGTCTGGATTGTCTTGCTCTCTCTGGGAGACATTTCAAACAATTAAAATGTGCGTATTTACTTATGTCATTGGGTCACATGACTAATTAAGAAATCAATTATTAGGGCCAAATGTATTTTCAAACATGAATTGCAATTTTTTTTTTTTTTTTTTTTTTTAAACATGAACATGTTGAAGATTTAGATAATTTTCTCTTGTCTCCACCCGATTTCGCCAAATACGAGACATCTCTAGTTTTTTATACATCAGATAAGCAATATAATGGAGTATACACATTCAAACAAACACATCACAACGACGCGTCTCCTGTACAAAATTTGAAAATACTTCGAATTTCACTCTATCTGAAATCCTAAACCTTAATCTCTCTTCTATCTATATGGAGCTACTATGGTGTGACAGTAATTAGAAGTCCATAATCGATGCTGGTGCCCCCACTCTCTCTCTCCATGACCTAGCTAGCTACATAACACAAATAGCATCATCGACTTCAATCAGCTTCTAGTCCCAACTCACTGTGAGAACGTGTTGGACTATACTATTAGACAAAAAAATATTTCCATTTCAATGCATGTCCCATATATATATGATTGATCAAATTAAATGAATTTGATGACAATATTTCATGAAGAAATACATTATCTACTTGACCATATAAGAAAAGAGAAAAATTATGCAAAAACTACAAACTTGTTATACTTTTGCCAATTTAGTCATAAATATTTTAATTTTTCCAATTAAGTCATAATTTTTTTCACATTTTGTTATTTGAGTTCATATGGTCAATTTTAATTGGAAATTGTAGATGTGAATGTTGGTAGTGTAACATAGGACACTCAGTGCTAATGTGAACAATTTTTTTTAATCTTTTTTATTATTTTTATTTTTTCTTCATTTTATTTTTTTACCAAGTTCGATGAGGGCTAGCCAACCCTTGCCAACCATAGGGGAGGGCTGGTAGCCCTTGTCAACCCCTAGGCGAGGGCAGTGAATCCCTCACTAGTTGCGGGCGAGGGACTTGGTCTTGCCCACAGCCATGGCTAGTGAAGGCTTCATGACCCTCCCATAGTGGCTAGCAAGGTTGCCCAGTCCTCAATTGCAATTGCCAAGGGTTGGTCAGCAAACCTCTCACCAAGCTTGGGAAAAAAAAGAAAGAAAGAAAGAAAGAAAGAAAATAAATGAATAAATAAGTCAAAAAATTAAAATATTATTAAAAATTATTCACATCAATACCAATCAAGCCATGTAAAATAGCTGGTATCCACATTGGTGATGCCGAATGGACTCAATTGATAGTACATGATAAGGTTTATGACTTAATTGAAAAATTAAAATTTTTAAAATTTAATTGGTAAAAGTACAATAACCTTAAGACTATTTGGACATAATTGGCAATACATGACAAGCCCATGTCTATTATTAATCCTAATGAAAACTACATGAAAATCCCTTGGCATTCCCCAATTGGCTTGAGCAGGACTCCCACAACATCTTGTTGATGGGGAGTATGAACCACACTCTCAACAATTAGCACACACAACCGCGTCACTACTTTGAACATGGACTAAAATGATAAAAAAAAAATAAAAAATGGTCATGAGGTGAATTTTATGGATCTTTTCAGGTGGGATGGAAATATCTTTAATGAGAATACTTTTTTTGTAATTGGTTAAATGTTGATTACTTATTACTCAATCTCTTTCCGTTGTTATTTTTATTTTTATATTATTTGGCCAACAATGTATTTTTCCTCCATTTAAACGCCCCTACTTTCAGGTTTATGGGCTGTGGTGGCTAGCCCTAATAAGCCGCCAAGTGACAAATGAAACTCATTAGCTAGGAATTGTCAGGGACTAGGCAATCCTTGACAGTTTGTCACGCCCCGATCCTCGGGCTCGCACACATCCTTCTACTTGGTCGATTTTATAATGCGATATTCCAGGACTAAGTATCGCCGACCCTTTTGTTTATTAAGCACATGCGGAAGCAGTTATAATTCCCCAGACAATAGAACAATGGGATAGAAAAGCAAGGCTCCACAACCGAACCTTTATACATGGCATAACTCAAAGTCTATTCACATGACTACTCATAACATTCTAGTCACACTATTCACATTTAGACATGAGTCACAAAAGATGATGGGATCTCAGTCCTTATGCGGGTCGTACTCAGGATCATCCTGATCCTTTTCTGACTCATCTTCACTGAGCTCACATCCTTCAAGCTCTTCATCTTTTACCGGCTCATCATCCTCTTCTGGTTCCTTCTTCACAGGCTCATCTACGGGCCTGAAATGTTGTCCCACAACCAGATGAGACTACGTCTCAGCAAGTTCTACCCCACTAAGACTCGATTAGGAAACCAATATGCTAACCAGGTTGCCTATACACATACGGGTCAGAGGACTTACGTGGGCCTCAGATTCCACCTGCATATTAGCACAGTTCAATAGGTACCCAAGCAATTACATCACAGATCAATATCTCGATCCATTGACCTAGTCGATTTCATGTCAATTCGACTATTTCCCAGTTGTTTCCCTTATTCAGCCTCAAATCGTACTCACGACTTCACGAGCATAGACTACCAAATTTATTGGCAACAAATTACATTCCCAAAGGACACGACCTATCTTTAGGTAGCAAATTACGGCCCAATGAGCGTGACCTTTAATAGGTGGCAGATTACAGCCTTATCAGGTGTGACCCCTATCGGGTGGCAAATTACGGCCTTATCAGGCGCGACCCATATCAGGTGGCAGATTAAGGCCTTATCAGGCGCGACCCATATCAAGTGGCAGATTACGGTCCAACGGGCGTGACCGACTCTAAATTCGGTGGCAAAACTCGGCCCTACTAGCACAACCATACTTTGAGCGATTTTCGAGGTTCAACTCACAACCTCTCACAGTCAAATTCTAACTGAATACCGACACTGATCAATTTTGGGATAAATCCCCACATACTCATCAACTCACTCAATTTTCACACAATATTACATACCCGATGGATCTCAGCCAAGAGTATATTCAATTCACTCTCACAAACTTCTCCACTTAATAGCCCATCAATGCATTATTGACGCTAAACAATCATACTCAGCCATCCGCAACTCAATTATTCAATCTTAATCAATTTAGGAATAATTCCTCAAATTGCACAATTGATTCAATTCAGCATAACGTAGAGCTCAAATAAATAAACGGACTGCACCACGACAATCAGCACGAAATTTTGGTCGTCGGCTATCCTTGCCTAGTTTCCGAAAAATAAATAATTAAATAATTAATTTCGAAAATTAATAAATAAATATAAAAATCCAATTTAGGCTCGTAATGCCTAATTGAAGCCTGATAAGGGTCGGGAAAAATCCCGAGATGCATTCAATAAATAATAGTACGTCTCTACTTGCTAATGACTAAGTCTAACCACCTAACTTGCATCATTAAGTCACTAATTTAATTGTTCTAAATTAATCTAACCACCTAATTGCACTGAATTAAATCTAATCAACCCTTAAGCATCATTAGTCTACTAAGCGATGATTAGTGAGATTACTCACTTGATTAAAAGCGGGGACCCGGACACCGCGATGGTGGCCGAAATCGGACTTTCGACAACACCGGCGGGCTTGGACCGGGCCTTAAACTTGGGCCCAACAAATCTCAGCCCAACTGAGATTTGTTCTTGCACTGGATTGGGCTCACTCTTGGGCTTGGGCTTGGCTGCGATTGGGCCTTCTTTGCGGGCCGGACTTGGGCCGAACTTGCTGAATGGGCTCAATAGAGCTGCTGGATTTTTGGACCAAAGACTTGGGCTGTTGGACTTATTTAATGGGCTGATATGCTGCAGAGAAGATGGGCCCGTGAAACCTGGGCTAGACTGAGCTGAATTCGCTTGGGCCGTTGATGCGGGCAAAAGAAGACCGAAGCTGCTGGAGCTGCTGGGCTGCTGGGCTTCAAGTTTCGGTGGGGTGTAGCTCGCGGATGAAGGGGCAGCTGGCAACGGTAGCTGGCTTCGGACGTTGATGCTGGACAAAGGAGGAGGTGGCCTTCGGTGGAGATGCTGCAGACGTGCAGCTTCACTGGCGTGAACTCGGCTTTGCTGGGGCGAGCTTCGCTGGAGACGTGGACGTAGGCAGTTGGTGATGGTTCAACAGGCGGCTGTAGGTTGACTCGGAGGATGCTGCTGTGGATGCGTGGAGTTGCAGCAGTTTTGCTGGCCTTCGGTGGCCGCTTGGAGCCACGTACGTGGATGGGTTGGAGCTCGAGTGGGCTTTGCTGGGTCAACAAAATGAAACCCAAGCTGGGTTGTTGACCGTGAGGACTTGCTGGCAGCCAAGGAACGACGGGGACGGGGAGGAGACACGGCAGGTGGGGTCTTCAATGGTGGAGACGTGAAGCAGCTTCGGTTGCTGCTTGGATGCGTGGAGGAAGCAACTCAACTGCTGCTGGGCTTGGCAGCTACTTCGATGGCCACGACTTCAAGAGGTCAACGAAGGAGCTCCTGTGAGCTTGCTGTTGACCAGGGAGCTCCTGTGAGCTTGCTGTTGACCAGGGAGACACGCAGCTTGGAGGAATTCTCGGTGGGGTTAGGGGCTTCGAAGGAGACGAAAGAAAGGCAACTCAGCTGGCTTCGGCTGAAGAAGTGTCTCATGCAAGGAAGAAGATGGAAGAAATCTTGCAAATGAAGCTAAGGAGGGACCCAATACTTGCAATCCTTAGCCATTGCATTAACTCTCTTGTCTCCTATTTCTTTCCCCATAAATTTTCCACCAAAATTATCCAATTGTGATGTCGAAATTGTTGTATGACTCCAAATCCGAATTTCACAATTTAAATTCGATTTCCTTACTCAATCTCCCAAATTGAGATCCGATTTCGACCTAGAAAACTCCCAAACAAATTTTCTATAAATCCTTGGCACTCGAAGGCTCGATTTAGAAGTCTCAATTTCCATCGATTTAGCCCATTTGAATTTCCGCTGATTTTCTGCAACATCCAAAATGGTTTTCCGTAAAAATCCCTGAATCTCCGAAAAATCTTCTGAGACTAAGTTGACATTCCTAAAATAGCTCGTGACACCATAAAACTTTCAATTTCTAAAATCGGGTTCAAATTCATGGTTAATTTCCATTCGACGCGTTTTTAGCGTGACCTAGACTACCGGGTAGTTTTTAGAACTTTTTAGTGCAAATGACCCGTGGTCGATTTTCTTCGAGCCACAATGAACCCACTCGACACATTGGCAACTCTCGATTGTCGTAGAAATTTTGAGAATTCAAATACGGACACAGGGTACCAAAAACGATAGAGAATTTAATCTAGTGTCGGCCGACGAGAATTTTCCAATTTAGTGGTGTCACCCACGATTAGCCACACATCTCAGTCGAACTGACCTATATCTGATATCTAATCAATTTACATCTGTGCCGTAATGATCTCAGCAGATAAATACGGTCGAGCAACCGATTCCTGGTCGAATTTTCAAATTTATTTGCCTTAAAATTCTTAATAGTTTCCTCAGATAGTCTAGTTATCTCTAGAATGATCAGTTTTGATAACAGCCCAATAAACGCGTCAATGAAATGCCTAATTTATTTAATAGAAAACAAGACTAAAAATCTGGGATGTCACAGTTCAAGCTCTAAAGAACCTTGTGGCCCAAGAAAGGCCCGATGTAGTATTTTTGATGGAAACAAAAAATCAGGAACTAGTAAACCAAAGAATTCAGAAGAGGTTGAAATACCAAAGTTGTTATGTGGTAAATCGTATTGGTTTGGCTGGAGGGATGGCGGTTCTTTGGAATGACCAGGTCTTTGTGTGTGTGGTCCGACATACTACACATCTTATTGATATGATCTGCACCAATATGCTAGTGGAAATCCAATGCACCTTACTTGCCTTCATGCGCCTACTATATATCAACAACGTCAATACTTATGGGCAGAATTGAGACAAATTAGGTACTCAAATACCTTACCGTGGGTGTGCACAAGGATTTCAATGAAATTATCTATCCTTGGGAGAAAGTAGGCAAGCGGCTAGCAAAACCTTATCGGATGCATTCTTTTTGGGAACTTTTAACTGACTGCTCACTAATGGATATAGATAGCAAGGGTTGTGCCTTCACATGGGTCAATAATAGAGATGGAGAGGATTTTGTCAAAGAAAGACTTGATCGGGTGTTGTGTACTATGGACTGGCGATTGATGTTTCCGGAAGCTAAACTTTTTGCCTTACCTACTATAGGTTCTGATCACAGCTCAATTTTACTAATTACTGAAGTCCATCTAGCAAGAAGAAGAAATGATTTCACTTTTGAAGCCTTTTGGATTCAGGACAAGGAATGCCGTACGGTTATTGCAGACTCATGGGCCTCCCTACCGATAACGCACTCAACCATCTCTCGCAAGTTATAGGTAGTCTCTTCAGCTCTTGCAAGATGGAGTAAATCGAAGTTCTCTAAGGGCCATCATCAAATTAGTACTTTAAAACAACAAATCCAAAGTTATATCAATCAACCTAGTGGCCATTATGATAAAGCATAGGTCAATCGACTGAAAGATCAAATCCAACACTTATGGCAACAAGAGGAACAGTATTAGGCGATGAGATCACGTATCAACTAGCTTAGATGGGGGGACAAGAACACCAAAATTTTCCATGCGACCACTATCCAAAGGCGGCAATGGAATAGAATTAGTATGCTGCAGGATGAAACTCAAGGGTAGATTTGAGATAACAATCAACTGAAGGAGATGACGCAGAATTTCTTTGAAAACTTGTATCGATCTGTTGGCTATTGTGATTATGGGCCTATTCTAACACAGTGTCCACAAGCTGTTACAGTGGAGATGAATACAATACTAACAAGCTGCGATCACTCGAGAGGAAATCAAGCAAGCAACTTTCCAACTAGAGGCTTCTAAAGCCCCGGACTCGATGGATTGAATGGCCTTTACTACCACACTCACTAGGATATTCTACAAGAGGATATTTTTAGAACGGTGCAAGAATTCTTTATTTCAGGTGTGCTAGCCCCAAGTATTAACAGGACACTCATTACCCTTATTCCAAAGATTCCGCACCCAGAATGGTTGGATCAATATCGTCCCATTAGTCTCTATAATTTTATCTATAAAATCATATCCAAGGTGCTAGTGAATCGTCTAAAGCCATGGTTATCTGATTTGATTTCAACAGAACAAAGTGCATTTGTGACTAGCCGACAAATACAAGATAACATCTTGATCGTCCAAGAGGTGCTCCATCAACTCAAAATTCGAGAGAGAAAGAAAAATTTTTAGGCCGTCCTAAAGCTGGATATGCAAAAGGCTTACAATTGGGTTGAGTGGGATTTCCTACAGGCCTATCTACTACAAATGGGATTCCATGGTAAATGGGTTTAGTGGGTGATGCAGTGTATTACCACGACTTCCCTCAGCATTAAATTTCATGGTGAACCCTTATGCTATTTCCATCCAACAAGGGGGCTCAGACAAGACAATCCCCTCTCTCCATACATATTCATCCTATTTGCAAATGTCTTATCTATCTTTATCAAGCAAGCGGTCGACATGGACACATAAAGGGGACCAAACTAAATAGGTGGTGTTCTATCCCATCTCATCTATTTTTTGTAGATGACGCTATCTTTTTCCTAGATGGAAGGCTCTAAGAGTGTCAGAAATTAGCAAATATCTTGAATTAATACTATTTAGCTACAGGACAAGTTGTGAATATAAATCATACATCTTCCTTAGCAAAGCTTGCCCTAGTAGATTAAAAGAAAGTTTGGCTAGAGAACTGAGAGTACCTGTACTTGAAAAGACCGATAAATACCTAGGTCTTCCATCTAATTGGGGGGGATCCAAGAAGGAGATGTTTGCATGGATTTTGGGTAGAGTTAATGCCAAGTTGGAAGGGTGGAAAGTGAACCTACTTTCGAAAGGCGGTAAAGAAATCCTGCTAAAGACCATAGTACAGGCGCTTTCACAGTATGCAATGTCAATATTTAAAATTCCTATCTCTATATGCAAATCTATTGAGCAGAAGATAGCACAATTCTAGTGGCAAACTAATTGTAGCAGGTTGGGCATTCACTGGAAGACATGGGACTTAAAAATAGAAAGGACATCGGGGGACTTGGCTTTCGAGATTTACTCACCTTCAAGAAAGTGTTACTGGGGAAACAAGTATGGCGACTTCTCCATAACCCATTCTCCTTGTGGAGCAGAGTATTTAAAGGACTGTATTTTCACTCTAGGGACTTCTGGCACGCAGAAAAAGGAGCTAGACCATCCTGGGGTTAGCAAAGCTTACTGCTAGGCAGAGAGTCCATTTTGTCCCAACTTTAGTTGTTAGTCGGCAATGGGCAAAAGATACGAGTTCGAGAAGATAAGTGGCTATCAACAGGAATTCTAGGTGGGCGGCACCTAGAGGAGAACCTATGAGGGTGGCAAACTTTATAATTCCATAACAGAGTACATGGAATATTCCCTACTCCGCAAGAGTTTTGATGACCAGACTGTAGATGAAATTCTCGCTCTACAGTTACGACCCGCCTTCACAGTAGACCAACTCATATGGAAAGGAACACAAAATGGTATGTATACTGTGAAGAGTGGGTACAATTACCTCTAACAAACAGATCACAACACAACTCACTCTCGAGCATCCTTATCCTACCAACCCCCACGAAGATTATGGCGACATATCTGGACTATGCAGACAGCCCCTAAAATTCTTATCTTTATGTGGTCATTATGCCACAATGCACTATCTACAAAGGACAACCTCTACCGCCGACATATTATCTCCGACCCGGTATGTCAATTTTGCCAATCTAACCTCCCAGAAACAACAAAACATATCTTCCTTTTGTGCACTTGGACACGCGGGTATTTGGTCACATCCTCGAATCAATATAACATTTAAGCACACAACACAAATAGAATGGATGCTTGGCTTGCAGATTTGATTGAAAATGGTGCCAACTTACTTGATCTAGCAACCATTGCCCCCATTTTGTGGCAAATCTAAAGGCGCGCATCCAATTTGTCTTCCGATAGCAATGCACCAACCCAAAACAGGTCGTAGAAGTGGCCCTCACAATTGTGCAGCTTGCCCCTTGCTATCTACCACCGGCGTCAAAACCAAGGCCACCATTGCTGAGCCTCAATCTGATGTGGAGCCCTCCAGAGCCTAGCGTCATCAAGATCAATATAGATGGGGCTTTTCCAACAGTGAATAGCGAGGGAGCCATAGCGTGCGTTTGCTGTGATCACTCTGGCATCTTGCTTGATGGATTCACCAGTAGCATCCAAGCATCTTCGACGCTGCAAATAGAGGTTCAAGCCCTAATCATCACTCTCAATCATCTCCTACAGAAAAGAAAAGCACACAATCACCTGCTACTAGAATCAAACTACCTGGTCCTTGTCAAGATTGTGAATCGCCTCGGTTCGCCGCCATGGGAGAGCAGGGTGTAGTTTGTGGAATGCGTGACCATGATCCCCTATTTCTCCAACCTCCGCATACAACATTGCAGAAGAGAGGCTAACTACATTGCGGATTGGGCTACTAAGGCCCATGGCCGCAACAACCTTCCCATGACCTGGGCTTTTTCCCCTCCCCAAATTCTCTTGGACCTCTTAGTTTTGAAGCCCTAACTAAGGGTTGTAATAATTTGTCTACTTGAATGAAATGTTATGTATTCCGACCAAAAAAAAAAAAAAAAAAACACCCCTACTTTAAAAATCCCATCAAGCATACAAATTGGCCCGTTTCGAAGAACAATGAATGTGGGACCGATGCGTCAAATTATCTAGAGTGATAGATTCGTTATCTTTTCATTTTTCCTATATACATCGATATGCATATTCAAATCATTTCTCTTTCTTTCCTAATTTTTAGGAAAAATTGCATCAATAATCCTAAATTTTTCATTCAAAGTTCAATCAAGTCCCAAATGCTTCTTGATATAGTGCAATCAGGTCCTTTCGTTGATTATGTTGATGTGGCATGCTGAATATTTGACATTACATCATATATATACTTTTCGGTGTATGTGGCGCCAATGTGATGCCAAATATCTAACAATTTTACATGTGTTTATTCTTTTTTTCTTTTATTTTCCACGAAACAAAACATAGACATAGTGAAGATAACCTCAATTGACATACATGCAAAAGATACTCATGGTAATGATAGAAAGAAGAGCAAACACACGTAAGATAATATCTATCAACATATGTGCATGCGACACATGGTTCACATATTAGTTGTGTAAAATTTCCATTATATTTTGGATTTTAAACCCACTAATCTTATCGATCACATTAAGTTAAAAAGATTGGGTAAATTCACTAACTTGAGATTGTCAACTCAATTTGTTATGTATGGTGATATGTAGAATTTACATTTGTATAGGTGAAAAGTGGGAGGGAAATTTGATTGCTGATGAAGATAGAGTAGTAGTTTATAGTTCTTTGATACTTTGATTGCATGATAACGATCATATCCCTATTATTGTTGTTGCCGAGTTTATAACAAATATAGATGTACACCAAATTTATATGGGAAAGTGTTTAGCAATCACCCAATTTGTCTCTAAGAATTTCATCAAGAATGTGTTATCAAAGTTGTAAGTAAAAAGAGAAAAAGAGAGAATGTCGTGAAGAAGAGAGGATTGTTGTTGTTACAAATAATTGTGATGAATAGTATATGATTTGGTCATACTTACAAACAACTAATTAACACGTCTTTTGGGAATATATACATTATCCCCATCATCACCACTTTTCATGTTAATGATCACTTCTTTTCATATCCAAGAGTTGCATTTTTTAATAATCAAGAGTCGCATTTTTTCATGATAATGAATCATTTCAATAAAAAGATTGAACACCACATCAATAAGTGGAAAGACAAAGAACCATTATTGTAAATGGTGCGCTCGCGGTGGAAAGTGTTGTTAGAAAAATATACTTAACCACTAATCAAACGGCATTAATATCAATTAGGTTTTTGTTTGATGGGTTACATATTGGAAACAACACCCGAATCCACCTCCCTTTCATGCCCATGTCATCTGGGCTTTAGCGTTAGACCTTGCACCAAACCTAATGTTACCATATCATTAGGATCTATCGCACTAATTTGGTTGGGCCAGAGTCAGTCTTATATTGGGTCGGACTAACTTTTCGTGCTCAGAGAACCCCGCCAATAAAATCTGCGCCACACTTACATTTTCATCTAAGCTCGACCCACCGAGTCTATTAACACCTTTACATCCACAAGTTCCTCGACCATTACCGGTCGATCCTGATAGTCGCCGATCAGTCCTCAATTATTGTCGATCATCTCAATGATCATTGATCTAAATGATGAGGCTAGTACATACACTTTAACAGAGACTTGATGCAAATATGTTCAGTGGATCCCTACACCTCCTTTTTAATGCAATTGCTCATTGCCGTAACCGGGAGTTACACTACATTAACTATAAAAGCAAAAACATTCTCACTTCAATCCTGCCATGAAAAGCCTAAGGTTGTCGTCTGAAGATCCGCTTTCCTTGACCGCTCGCCTCGCCAAAGCTTTCCATTTTGAGACATTCTCACGCATGCCTTCCTGGTGTGTCGGCCCCATGACCAAGTCCAAGCACCTCTTCATTTTTTCTCTTCCCACAACGCCTTCGCCGTCCACCCTTTGCCTTTACGCCTACCCCCCATACGTCCTGGACCAACTTGGCGTTCGTCAGCTGATTCGACAATTGTGGACACGCAACCATCGACACGCCTGCTGTCATGCTCTTGAGGGTCGAGTTCCACCCACAGTGCGTCACGTGGCATCCTATTGACTTATGGTTCAAGACCTCCACCTGCAGTCACCACGGTACTATCAATCCGGAATCTCCATCGATTCTTCCCTTTATCATCGTGTCGATTTCTTCTTGTTCACTGGTATCGGAAGGTCGGATCACCCACAAGAATGGTTGACCACTCTCGCGAAGGCCTTGGCATAGCTCTTCCATCTGATTTTTCTTTATAGTATTTTATTAATACGTCCATGATGGGGTGCGATGAGAACGCACTGGTTCATCTTAATATGCTATGATGGAAAGACACCATTTGAAAAGGTGTGAGGAGTCATATAAAAGACTCTTGAAAACAACCATTGAATACGCTTAGAAATTCCTCTCATTTTCTTGTCCCCTTTCCATCAAAGAAAAACAAGGCGTTTCATTCTCCTTTACAAGAATAAGTGGCATTTACTCTTTGAAAATCGGATGTTTTCCTTGTGATTACATTTAGACCGACGTGAGGTAATTTTGTTCATGATTCATCCGCAATTCAACAATCATTCCGGGGTAAATTGTTGATTGCGCATCGGAAACAGGTAAGTCGTCTTTCACCTACTTTCTTCCAATATTAGTATCAAAGCTCGGTCGTGATTTATGCCTTGTTTTTCATCGAATTTTCTTGTTTATCATTTGATATCGAGATCAAGAGTATGAAATCTACATTGTTTGGATATCTTTTGCTTGAAAATGCAATCTGAATCATAAAAAACGAACCGAAACGAAGAATGGGTTCAAGGTCGCGTACATCCGTACGGTTTTGGCCATTTTTCGAAATACCTTTTCGGCAAAAATAAATTTTAAATATACATGGTGAAACTACTCGGTCGAGACAAGTCCGATGATGGGTTGAGTGCTGCTAGAAGACGCTGACCATGCCCACACGCGCGGCCAGAAGCTGCTACTTGTGGGATACACGCGCCTGACGTACTAGGGCAAACCAGCGTGTGAGCACATGTGCGTTGGCAAACCGACGCATGCTGACGTCATTCGTGACGTCATCCAACAGTCGATAACCGCTGGATGACGTCATCGATGACGTCACCGCTGGCGGCAGTTGGCCGGCCGGTCATCGACCTGCGACCAGACCCGCGACCCGACCAAACCCTAGGCCTGACTCGACCCGACCGTTGACTAGTCCACCAGTCAGACCGGTCGACCAGTCTGGTGGTCAAATCGGTTGGACCGGTCTCTAGTTGGACCAATCTCTGGTTGGACTATTCTCCAGTTGGACCGCTTAGACCGGCCAGGAGTTGTTTGGCTCGCTAGTGTGTGTGCCACACACGCCGCTTACTCAGGCGCGCGTGTGGGCATGTGGAAGCTCGGATTATAGCGTGGTCAATGGTGTTTGGTTCGTATAGATGTACTTTAAACTGTGGTATAATTATTTTATACTTTTGATTTTTTAAATGTATAAAAGTGTGTACATAACCATAAGTACACGTATTTTTAGGGTATAAATGCATAGTTTATTTATTTATAGCTTGTATTTTCTTATGATTTTGGAAATACAGTAGCTAGCCTATATGAAAATGGTATCATATATGCTGTGTAGAGCTTGGTTCGATAATAGCATGTATATAGTTTAATATACTTGCAATTTTCTAGTTCCAAGAAAATTCGAACAATGATAAGAAATCCTTGTTTTTCCATTACATGTTAAATTGCGGTTTTGATTGTAATTGCCGCATGATTGTTTTTCTTGTATGTTGGTTCACATCATGCTATGCTTTTGTGTTAATGGAAAAATGTAGAAATTACATGAGATCATGTAATTATTTTTTCTAATGAGAGTTCGTAGGTTGGTAGAATTCGAAGGAATTCTCACCTAGAACTTAAAATTTAAGCAAATTAAACTAATTAATGATAATAAAACAATCATACATGGGAGTTGATTAGGAACATAGTTAACTTTTGGTTATGTGTCTTTTGTTAAATTATCATTAATTTAGTTTGTTTTTACTACAAATTAAATATGTGTGTTACTCTGAAAAGTGTGCTAGTATTGATTTTGTGTTTATAATGTCAATTGTTATAATAATTGATTATGGCTTTGGCATTCAAGACCATTGTAGCTGACCTCAATAAGGGTGAGAAGTTGAACAGTGACAATTATGATATTTGGCACCAAAATTTTTAGTACATCCTTGAGGGGTAAAAGGTTTTGGAAACCCTCAATCACACCATGGATGACCTTGAGCATGGAACTTTAGCTCAAGAGATCTAGAAGTTTATCAAGCTTAGAAGAAGAAAAATAGCATTGCTCGCATCACGTTGCTGAGTTGTATGCAAGATGATCTCATGTGTGAGTTTGAAACTTATGATAAAACTCAAGCTATGTACGTTGCCTTGAAAGATGAGTTTAAGGGTACATCTGTCATTAAGTTGAGGAGACTTACCATCAAGTTTGACACATACCGAAAGCGCCCAAATGTAACGATGAGGCAGCATCTTCGGGAGATGTCAAACATGATTCGTGAGCTGAAGTCAACAGGTCACTTCCTTATTGATGAACAGCAAATTCAGGCTGTTATAAGGTCTCTTATTGACAATTGAGAGCATATGAAGATCAATATAATGCATAATGAGAATATTGTCACTTTTGATGATATTGCATGCCATTTGGAATTAGAGGATGAGCGCCTAGAGGCTGCGAGATCCTCTACCCATGCTTATGTTGCTAATCGAGTTCATGCAAAGCTTTGGGCTTCAAGCGCAAAATGGATCATCAATTCAACAACAAAGGGAAGAAGACTGATTAGGCACCTAAAAGAGCTAAAACCTTCCAACACAAGAAGCATGGTGGGAAGAAGGACAATGCTAAAATGGAGTGCTACAATTGTGGCAAGATGGGTCACTTTGCTCGTGAATGCACTAAGCCGGAAGAGGTATCCTATTACTCCATTACTTTAAATAATGTTTTTGTTTCTAACATTGTAATGTTTGCTGAATCTCATCCAATATGGACTATAAACTCAGAAGCAATAGACCACGTAGCTAGAGACCGAGAAACATTTGTGGAGTATCGTCGGATACAACCTGAAAGAAGATGGATATATGTTGGGAATAACTCAAGAATTGAAGTGAAAGGTATTGACACATGTAAATTAATTTTACATGGTGGTCGAAGCCTATTCTTACATGATATCCTTTATGCTTCAGATATTCGACGAAACTTGGTCTCCATAATTGTTCTTCTTAGCCTAGGTTATGTATTGAATTTCCATGGTGATTGTATTGACATTTTATTTGAAATAGTTTATTACGATTCATGTCATATATTGAATGATTTTATGGTGTTAGACATTGACTATGATCAGTATAATGTTAATATCGATAGTTTTTTTTTTCTTTAATTGCATCTTCTAGTAATGTTGAGATTGATGTAAGTACTTAGCATGCTAGATTAGGTCACATTGGGTTGCAAAGAATACAAAGATTAGTTAAAGGAGACTTTTTAGGGTCACTCATTAATGTTAATCTACCCGTATGTGAATATTGTCTAGTGGGAAAAACAACTAGAAAATCCATTTGGTAAAGGGACTAGAGCTGAATTTCTATTGCAACTCATACATTCTGACATTTATGATCCTTTGAATGTGAGGGCGAGGCATGGAGCCTCATATTTCATCACTTTTATAAATGACTATAAGCATTTCGGTTATGATTTTCTAATCTATCATAAGTCAGAAGCATTAGACTGCTTTAGACGATATATAGCGATGGTAGAGAATCCGTTGAACAAAACAATAAATGTATTGAGAACTTATCGTGGACGTGAGTATCTATCTGAGTAATTTAAGACTTTTTATGATGAAAATGAAATTATACAAAAATTGATTATTCATGATACTCCACAACAAAATGGGGTAGCTGAGAGAAGAATAGAACCCTATTGAAAATGGTTAAGTCTATGATGACGCAAGCAAATTTACCTATCTCCTATTGAGGAGATGCATTATTGACTACTACCTATGTACTTAATTGAGTGCCCTCAAAATCGGTCGCTTCCACCCCTTATGAATTATGGACTGATAGGAAACTAGACTTAAGTAGTCTACGTCCATGAAGATGTGCAGCTTATGTTCATAATTCTTCCCATAAATATGGCAAATTGGGTCATAGAGGGAAGAAAAATATCTTTATAAGATATTCTGAACACTCCAAATGATACGTGTTCATAGGTAAACAAGTTGATGGAAGTGTGATTGAAATGAAGTCACAAGATGTCACGTTCTTGGAGAACGATTTTCCTAGTAGATGTGAGATTGATAAGGATTTCCAATTATATGAGATGGAAGATCTTAATAACACACCCACTGATGTTGTATAGGAAAATGAAGATATACCTTAACACATAAGACCTAGTGGGAGTGTTGCATCGCCTAATGAATTGAATTCAAGAGAAATTCAATTGCGTAAAAGTAATCGTAAAAGTATTCCCCGTCGTTGTTTTGAGATTGAAGGGGAAGCATTTATTATTGCTCAGAAAGATAATGCCGAGCCTAAGACTGTTTAAGAGGCTCTCTCATCCTTGGATAAGAAAGAATGGAGAAAACTTTGGAAGATGAAATGGGTCTTGGTCGATCTACCACCCAATTATAAGACTATTGAAAACAAATGGGTCTTTAAGATTAAGTAAATGGCGGATGGATCCATTAAAAAGTATAAGGCTTATCTTGTGGCAAAATGGTTATACTCAATTAGAAGGTATAGACTATGAGGAAACATTTTCACCGGTTATAAGGTTTGCTTCAATATGCTTTATTCTAGCCATCGTTGCACATTTGGATCTTGAATTACATCAAATGGATCTAAAGATGTAATTTCTCAATGGAGAACTAGATGAGGAAATCTATATGAAGCAACCAATAGGTTTCATAGCTAAAAGTCAAGAGGATAAAGTATGCAAACTTAATCACTCACTATATGGCCTTAAACAATCATCTAGACAGTGGTATTTTCGTTTTCATCAAGCCATAATAACTTTTGGTTTTATGATGATCGAAGAAATCACTGTGTATATGTCAAGCGGTCCGAAGATAAATTTGTGATTTTATCACTTTATGTGGACGATATTTTATTGGCTTAAAACGACAAGATTTTTGTTATCATCATAAAAGAATGGTTGTCATCCAATTTTGAAATGAAGGACATGGGAGAAACTGCTTATATATTAGGAGTTAAGATCGAAAGAGATCGATCAAGGAAACTCATTGCTTTATAACCAGAGTTTTATATAATGAAGATTCTTGAGTGTTTCCGTATGCAGCATTCTAATTTTATTGATACCCCTGTCATGCAAGGTGAAGGCCTAAGTAATGGAAACTGTTATTTATGCTAGTGCGGTTGGAGGTTTGATGTATGCTATGATGTATATTCGACCCGACATATATTATGCCTTGGAATTGGTGAGTCGATATCAATCAAATCCCGGTCAAACACATTGGAAAGTAGCGAAGAGGATCCTAAGATACTTAAAAGGCACCATGAACTATTGACTTTGTTACCAAGGGAATGATTTGCGCCTATTAGGCTATTCATATGCTGATTAGGGTGGAGACTTAGATGAGCGTAAATCAACTTCTGGATATGCATTCTTGTTCAATTGAGGTATAATTTTTTGGAATAGTAAAAAACAGATATGCACGGCCTTATCTACGATGGAGGCAAAATTTATTGCATGCTTTGCCGTAGTGCAAGAAGTAGTTTGGCTAAAACGTTTCTTGAAAAATTTAGCCACTGTCACTGAGGTTCCAAGACCGGTGATAGTTTATTGCGATAGTCAAGCAGCCATTACTTATGTGAAAGATCCCAAGTATCATGGAAGGATAAAGCACATTGACATAAAAAATAATTTTATAAGAGATATAATAGCGCAGAAAGAAGTGATCCTACAATACATTCCAAACAATAAAATGGTTGCTGATCCATTTACAAATGTTATTTCTAGAGACATATTCTTGACCCATAGAATGTCACTAGGATTGTGTAAAATGTGATATGTGTTATTGTAGAGGATTATTGGTTTATATATATGTGGACATATGTACTATACTTATTTGTTTATTAGTGACTTGATATTTTATCAATAAGTATAAATCAATTATGAAACTAGCACATACACACATATATTATTGTAAAGTATGTTAGCAGGCAATGATTGGCTTACTCACACGAGCAATCACCTCAAGTATTATAGTTAGAACGTTGAGATGAGACTTTATGTATAAATAAATGCTGAAGAGCAAGTTTAATACATAAAATAATATGTCGCATTGATTGGAGTCAATATGAGGTCTATGATTTGTTTATAATAAAACTGAATATGATAGTCCCACAATCATGTATACATGTAAGATGCTGGATGCGAGTACTTAATTAGGCGCTATAAAAGCGAGCTGATGTAGCACTCGAGCTAAACATGAGTATGTGAGAAGCACGTGGCTATGTTTAGGCTAAGATCCGTATATTGGTATATTTAATAAATGGCATACGCTATTAAAGAAAGAAAAATCCACTATAACATGTAATTCATACTACATATGCATTGTACAACCGACAAGGAAATGTGAGTGAAATTATCCCTATTTACTCATCGTGTGAGCCCTTGAGGTAATTTATAATTTATCTCATTTTGTGCCATATGTTATTTCTGATTATGTTCTCAAAGTGAAAGATTAATGTTGCTACTTTAGCATGTTACCGGCGATCATGAATAGATATGGCTTTATGGGATGTATCTAGGAAGGCAGTTGTTCTGAAATGGAGAGAGACATGAGTGCAAATGAAGACTATTGTTGTTTACATCTATCACATGTATTTACTGGTCGACCAATTATATTACCTTATGTTGTTGCGGATATAATTGTAAATACATGGTGTTTTTTAGAATAGTCAAGTATAGCCTTTAAAGGATGAGTATACTTGAATTGATGTAACAAAATATTTCTAGGGCACTGTGAGACATCAATTGTTTATTCTTTTCGTGGTTGTAGCCATTAATGCATCCCTAATAGAAGCATAATTGAGCTCCAAGTGCAGGTGTACTCACCGGTCACACAACTTACTTGCCAGTATGAATTATTTTGTAAAGTTGATGAATGTTGAATGCCTTATATTCTTAAAAGAGTGCTATCAAGCCCATCATGTCCGAGTGGGAGATGTAGTATTTTATTAATACATCCATGATGGGGTGCGATGAGAACGCATCGGTTCGTCTTGATATGCTACGATGGAAAGTCACCATTTGAAAGGGTATAAAGAAGTCATATAAAAGATTTCTAAAGACAACTGTTGAGGTGGTTGGCATAATGTACGCTTAGAAATTCCTCTCATTTTATTGTCCCATTTCCATCAAAGAAAAAGAAGGCGTTTTATTCTCCTTTACGAGAACAAGTGGCATTTACACTGTGAAAATCAGATGTTTTCCTCGTGACTACATTCAGACCAATGTGAGGTAATTTTGTTTGTGATTTATCCGCAATTCAACAATCGTTCCGAGGTAAATTGTTGACTGCGCATTGAAAATAGGTAAGTCGTCTTCCGCCGACTTTCTTCCAACATTAGTATCACTTAAGATGCATTTGGATGACTTCAGTGAAATTAGATCAAACCCACTATTTTTTTTTTTTTATAATAAATCTAAACGTTGGCCAACAAGTGATTTTCATGGGAAAGATTGGACTTTTGTCTCTCTTGTCATTGAGCAATAGTGTTTAGAGTAAGAAGAGGTAGCTTATCCATGGCTCCCGGGATGACCTAGCCCCAGCTAGGTCCGTGGCCCACTATGATGATAGTCGAGTATGTACCGCCCAGTCCAATCCATGGCAGGCCGCCGGCGACGGACTCATAATTCTATGTCTGGATGGAGAGTAAGGTGATGGATGAGTTTGGCTTTTTATAAGTTTAGCCGAAATGTCTATTATCGTCATGCAAGAAGCGTTTGATGAAACCACCTCTCTAAACTTGATCTTTGTTCCCTAGTGTCAACAATCAACAGACTCATTACGAAGAGACTGCTTGATACAAAAAGAACAAAAGAGCACTAGACATATTGAACTTATATTGTGCTCTCTTTTCCTCATTTCAAAGTCGACATCGGCAAAAGAAGAATTGTAATGATTGTTAGTATCAAGAGTGGGAGCTTGTGGAGCACGAATTCAACTGTACCTTGAGTGTTAGAGTCATTCTTAAGAATACGAGTCGCATTTTTATAATTTTATTCGTTGAAATCTACCCATTGACGGCTAATTCATAACTTTAACCAATCAATTTTTAATCATTAAGCAAACTCACTTTTGAAGTAATGAGTCTAACATTTGCAATTGAATAATTATACTATATATAAATATTTAAATTTATTGATCCCAACAAGGATGACTGCACACACCTAATTCTTGACAAACTTTCGATTATTTAGTCACACTTGTTAAAATTTTGACAGGCTTTCTTTGGAAGAGCTTTCCTACAACATACAATACGATCAAATTGGATGGCGGTATTGCTGAGTACTGTGATTTTTAATCACGACTATCTAATTTGGATGGGGTTGGAAATACACAATTTTTTGCAAATCGCTTGATAAGATCATGCAAATTTCATTGTGAGCTTTCTAACGTCTTGAGAATCACTTTCATCCGAGTTTCTCTTCACAAAACTAACAAAGCAGTCAATTTATTTAGAAAATTATTCTTTACTACATGTGTTCGTGGTTTGAAGTAACAGAGACGCACATACAAACAGAGAATTATTGATAGTCCATCTCACAGAAATTAGTTACTGGGTATCTCATTATTACTATTTTCATTTCCGAATCTTCAAGTGAATTTGTAACTTGTTAAGGATCCGTAATTGTTCATTGCCAAGATAAATGGGGACTTGTCCTGCCACTGATGGGAAAATTATTTTAAAAAAAAAGGTTGTCCGTATGACGTGTTAAAGTTGGGTGTCTCCATCAACCAGGGTAATAGGGCACAATCTTAGAATACGCAACCAATAAGAACACGGTCGTCAAAGAAAAAAAAACAAGAAGAACACGGATGACGTGCCAATATTTTTTATCATTTACTTAAGAAGACAGCTCTCACATGCCTACTGGTAGGATTTTGAACGAGTGGCTCAGTCCACCATCTGCCATTGACTGGTGGATGAGCCCTTCACCCAGCAAATCTGGGATTAGTTAAATCATTGCAGCAAGTGTTTGGAAGATTTTTTTGGCATTAATGGAATCTCATGAAATAGCTGCGGCTTTGGCACATGAAGTTGTTATAACATGGGGTGAATAGGTGGGCTGTAAGTGTGATTTACACGAGAAAAATTAAAATAATATAAGTGAAGCAAGGAAGATTAAATTGCTAAATTATCAAAAATATTTATGATTGAATTGACATAATTGAAAAACATATGTTTATATTGATAAATCGTTAAAAGGTTTAGGATTTAATTTGCACAATTAAAATGTTTAAAATTGAATTGGCCGTCTTACATTTAGTTTGGGATTTTTTTGGATGATTTTTCCATAATTTTTTTGTTTGATGATTTTCACTTTTAGACTCCATTCTGGACGACTTCTTCGGACTTTTTTCTTTACTGGTGAGAATTCTGGCATGACTGGCAACTTGTGCACCACAATCTTGGTGTCTAATCCGGGCATATCCTCATTTGACCAGGCGAAGACATCTTGATATTCTGTGAGGAATCTGATCAGATCCTTTTTCGGTGAAGAGCTTCATCCTGCCCTTGTCACTCTTGATAGTTCGGCTCGGTCCCTATAGTCTCAATATGTTGAATGTTTGGTAAATATCTAGTTTGGAACCTCTCAACTTCCTCAGGAATTTCAGCTGGTGGTCCATTAGCTTCTTTGTTCTTGTCAACCTCAATTCTCATTGCATATTTTTAGATAGAAATAACAAGAAGTCTATTAGAGGCATATAAAAAAAAAAGTAACTACAAAAATTGTTAGGTTGGTCTCGATTATCATAGAGAATTATTCTAATTGTCTCTAGTACTAGTCATACATCTTTTATGACCTCCGCAATTAGAATATTTCAACCCTCTCAATCATTTGGACCCAAAAAAAAAAAAAAAAAACTCCCAATTTTGAATCGTATGTACACAGAAGGGTATATTTCCGCGGCCCACACAACCTAATGCCAAGCTCTATGGCCCACCATGCCCGCCTTTTTGTTCCTTGACGGTCGGCCTTTTGTTTACACCGACGATCTCGTCACCCTCGCCGGCACCCACTGTGATTTGACCTGCTTGTGACCTCCTACCGAGCGCGCGAGTGAAGGCACGAGTGCTTTAACATACGCCATAAACACCAGCCCCCATCGAAACCACCACCGCTTGTTTCCAGTCGAAGTTTGAGACGGCAGAAGATGTAACCATTGAGTATTTCATATCTCATTACCAACATGGATTATTGAAAACATTCTAGGACATCGTAGTTCTTCTGCCGCTGAGAAATGTTTTCACCATCAGCGGTAGGGTCGAACCATCGAGATTCAAGACTTAGCAACATAGCGTCATATATGACGGGCTGAAATAGGAGGAATGGAAAATAAGAAAAGAAAAAATGTCGCCTAGAAAGGACAATAATTTGTCCTGAACAATAAGCGACGACTCCATGCCGACAGGAAGGATTACATAAAAGCCATATAAAATATGCATTCGCTAAAAGTCCCTAAAGATGACGACAGGAAAGCACCACGTTAGCTGCTCACAGCGACACCATAGACGATTCATTCGAGCTCGGACGCTTCTCTGACCTCGTCCACGAAGGCCCTGAGGTTCTTGTCCGATGACCCGCCTTCCTTCACGGCCTCCCTCGCCAGATCCCTAAACTTCCGGGCATTCCTTCTCATCTCCTCCCCCTCCTTTCCATCTCCCACCACCAGCTCCAAGCACCTCCTTATCTCGCCGCTCTCCACCAGGCCTTGCTCATTGGGCGTTATCCTCACTCCGGTCCTCCACACATCCGCCACGAGCTTCGCGTTCGTTTGCTGATCGCTCCACTGCGGGAACGCCACCATGGGTACCCCGCAGACCAAGCTCTCTGACGTGGAGTTCCACCCGCAGTGTGTCACGAAACACGCCACTGAAGGGTGCGAGAGAACCTCCACTTGCGAGCACCACGGCACTATCATCCCTATCTTATCTAGTTCTTCTTTGAAGCTCAATCTATCCTCGTCTCTCTCTTCTTTCCCGCTTTCCCGGATGACCCACAAGAACGGCCGGCCAGCCTCTAGTAGCGCCCGTGCCATTTCCTCCTTCTGTGGCTTCGATAGCACGGAGATGCTCCCAAACGACACGTAGATCACCGACGCCTTTGGCTTCGTGTCCAGCCACTCTATGTAGCCGCTCGAGCTCTTGAAGAGATCGCCTCCGAAGGAAGTGTCCGATGGATCTTGGCCGTCCAAAAACGCGGACGGGATCAGCGGCCCGATCCCAATCACCTCGAGCTCATTGATAGCCCGTATGGCATCCGGTTCCAGCGCATCGAAGGTGTTTGCCAGAATCCTTGGCTTGGCCTCCTCAAGTAGTATCTTGAAATGCCATTGGAAAAGCGGGAGGCTGAAGTTGTACTCATTTTTAGAATTAAAAAAGGAGGGCATGTCGCAGGCCATGAGAGGCGGCAACCCTGGCAATTGGATTGGCACCGAAGGATTGTCGCCCGTGCTTCGAATAAGATCGCCGTAGCCATGGAAGTAATAATAGTAGAAGTCCAAAACAGTGGCCGGTTGAATCCAAACGAATGTCGAAGGAATGCCATGAGAACGAGCGACCTCGGCAGCCCACGGAAGGAGGATAGTGTAGAGTACACCTGAGAATCGCCGACCGCTCTTAAGGTTCGAGGCGATGAGGTCACTTAAAGTCTCTGTTCCTCGTCGCTTGATCTTGTCCATGTATTCCTCCATTTCATCCCAATTGTCGAAACCGTCGTCGTAGCCATCGGAGAAGCTGGCGAAGGATAGCCCCTCGGGGATAGATTCCGACTCAGCCATGCGGGGACGGGCACGAATGGCAGTGGCGAAGGTCACGTGGGCACCGACACGCACGAGACGCTTGGCGAATTGGAGGGAAGGGTTTATGTGGCCTTGGCCAGGGAAGGTCACGAGGAGGAAGTGTGGAGGTGCCATGGACGAGGCTTGAAGAAATTATTTCGAAATAGTGATGACGCTGAGGCAGCACTCGATAGGAGGTATGGGGTATATGGATGCGGGACGATTAGCGAGTAGATTGAGGTGGAGACTGTCCGTTATAAATAAGGATTTGTCTGAAATGATTACGTCTTGGCTGACGAACGACAAACACCCAGTGCCGCATGGGCCAATATTAAATTGTTTAGAAAAGTTGGCGTTCTAAAGACTAAAAGTCCAAGACAGATGGTCAATTTTCTCATAAGGTCAGGGCTACTAAAAAATTTTCTTCCACAACTATTCTTATTAACTTTTTATTTTCCCGATTTTGCCTTATCATTTGACTGTTCATCTTCTTTTCCATTGAGATCAGCTGGCGTGTTGCGCAAGGCTACAAGGGGCTGATGATAGGCTAGACAAAATAACAAATTACGAACGCCAGCATGACCCTTCCTTTCTCTAAGTGATATTTAAAACAATAAAAAGCCGTGTACTTACTACTTCATCGCATCACATGGCGAATTACGAAGTCAATCATAAGGGTTTAGATATATTCCAAAGATGAATGGCGATTTATTCAAACATCAACATGGTGAAGGAAAAAGATAATTTATCTTTAGTCTCCACCCGATTATGCCACGTATGAGACATCTCCGCCAGGCAAAATAACGAAGCATACACATTCAAACACATCGCCAGATTGGGTAGGAAAAGAAAAAGGAAAAGAAAAAAGAAAGAAATAAATATAAAAAAATGATTTTTCTTAAATTTCAAAAAATATTCATGTCAGCACCAATCATCTGACATAGCACATTGGTATCTATGTTAGTGATTTTTGGCTCAAATTAGCTAGATTCAATCAAATAGCAAAACATAAAAAAGTTTAGGATTGAGTTAGTACAAGCGTTGTAACATCCTGAATTTCAGGTTATGTTTTCAATTGAATAAATTGGGCTTTTGATTGACGCACTTATAGTTCTATTTTCTGAGTTGGCCACTCACGAGATAACTAGCCTATTAGGTGAAACCGTTAAGGAATATAAACGCAATAGACTTGAGAACTCGACCAGGAATCGACTGCTTTATCGTGCTAATTTACAAGGGTCATTACATCACTGTCAAAATCGATCAGAGACCGGAGATAGGTCAATTCAATAGAGGTATGTGATTAGTCACCTAATTCAAAAATTTTTGTTGAACGGCACTAGATCGATTTTTCTGTCATTTCTATACCCTATGTCCGTATTTGAAACCTCAAGATTTTCACAATAATCAAGAGTCATCAATGTATCGAAGATGTACAACGTGACTCAAAAATAATCGATCACGGGTCAATTACACTAAAAATTCCTAAAAGTACCCAATAGGTTAGGTTATACTAAAATTGTGCCAGATCGAAATTAACCGCGAATTTAAACCCGATTTCAAGTTCTGTCGTGTCACGATTCATTTTAGAAGCGTCAACTCACCTTCCAAAGATTTTTCTGCAAACCGAGGTTTTTGGCGAAAATTCAAAATAGGGCCGTTTTCAACCGGAAATTCGAGGACCGTTTTTGGTCGTTTTTTGGAATTCAAGTTGGATAAATTGACAATGAAAAATGTGAATTTCAAGTGTGAGCATCTTGGTTGAATTTATAGGGATCGAATTGAGCTCAATTGGAGGGGAATAGAATGAGAATTGAACCAAATTGGATGGCCAATGTACAAAATTCGTAGGCCATGGGGACTCAACATTTTGGACCAGTTGGAGGCTTGTTGAGGAAGCTTTAGCAACTGCAAATGGCTGAGGAAGACAGCCAAGTTGGTAGGGCCAAACACTTGAGAGCCTAAGATATTTTGGTGGCACCCTCCATCTTCAAGCCTTCTTCTTCTTCCCTCAGCTGCTTTCTCCATTTGTATGCTGTTAAGAGCTTGAGGGAAACCAGAAAACCTAGCCAACCAAGCCTCCAAGCTATTCGAGCAAGTCGCATGCTCGCATGCCAGCCGCGAGCCCAGCCGCACGTCTTTGCCATCCGCCTCCAGCTCGAGACCTGCTGCTATCCTAAGCCATCCTGGCCACCGTTGAAACCTCTTGTCGCCATTTTAGTCGCTGTCAGCCTTCGCCGTTGCTCGCCTAGGTTGCTGCAGACGTCGCCGTCCATCTTGTGCTGTTTCAGCCCCTTCGACCAATCCCTACAGCCAAGAGTAGAAGCGGAAGTTCCAGTAAGAGCTGAGACTTCTAGGCCTATTTTAGGTCCCTTCCGGGCATTGTTTGGTGTTGCCGCTAGGAGGTTTGTCGCCCGTCTTTGTATCACCGTTGCCATGGACTCACTGGCTCACTAATCCGGTGAGTTTACTCGCTAAACTCCGCTCAATGAGTTAATTATGTTTAAGAGGTGTTTAGTTTAAGTTAATTAGGGATTAGATGGTTAGTTAAATTAGATTAGTAATTTAATTATTCAATTATGCATGTTAGGTGGTTATATTAGATTAATTAGGGACTAGATAGGATGTACTATTTATCTAGATAGGTTCGGGAATTTTCTTGGCCTGTTTGGGCAATTAATTAAGCATCTCCGACCTAAGTTAGTATTTTTGGTATTTAAATTGAATTATTTAATCAATTTTGGTAATTATTTAATTATTTAATATTTTCCAAAATTATACCGAAATAGCCGATGACTAGAATTTCGTGCTGATTGCAATGGTATGCTTGGTTTATTTAATTGAATGCTAAATTGTGCAAATTAAGTGGTGATTGAAATTTTGAGTATTTAATTCTAAATTTGGAAATTTCGGCAATTATTTAGAAATTACCGAGTGTCGGGTTTTGACATCGAAAATGGTTTTAAATATTATATCAAATAGTGGGATTTGATGAAAAATTCAAGGCAACCTCTAGATGTATTAAAGTCTATGATTAGGTAATGAAATTTGCCTTGGGGAAATAAAAGACAAGGTGACCGGTTTTGAGAGAGAGAGAGAGAGAGAGAGAGAAAGTTGTCGAGAGAGTGAGGGAACCGAGAGAGAGGAGGAAGAAGCCGTGTGTCCGTCGACCGTCCACCGTGCGTCCGTCGCTCGTCGCCGTCCGTGTGCTTGCTGTTTGCCCGGTATAGAGGCAAGTTGGGATCCTTATTCTGCTCTTGCATGTTGTATCTAGCATATGTGTTTGAATGGTGATGAATTTCGGATGCTTAGGGTGTGAAAAACCGAAGTTTTGAGTGTGTTGTTTTGAAGTAGTAAGCTGTCTCGAGTAAACCGCCTGACTCAGAATGTTGTCGTGGCTTACATGCGATGTTTGAGTCGGATTTTGGCTTCGACTTCTTCATGAAAGTTGTAGATAACATCTTAAAGTATAACATACTAAAATATGAGACAAAATGGTTGAGTTTTGAGGGGTGAAACCCTCCATCTACGGAGATGTTAGATCTGAAGCTGTTTTGTTGACCTCTTGGTGGTTTTGTGTGTTGCATGTAACTTTTTATTGGAAATTTCACTTTGACTTCTTCACAAAAGTTGTAGATAATGTCTTGAATACTAACATACTCGAATTTGAGATAAAATGAACAAGTATAGCCTAGTGAAACGATTTTTCTTTTGAAGACATTAGATCTGGAAATGTTATACTGAACTCCAGTGACTTCGTGGACTATAAAGTGACTTTCCTTTGAAAATATAACCTTGATCCCTTAATAAAAGTTGTAGTAGATCTCTTGAGGCAAAACATATAAAAAATTCAGAGGAAAAGAAGGAAGATAATTTGGTGAAATCGCGATTTTCGGAGACGGTTAAACCTGGAATGTTCGGTGCTAGGAACAGGGGCTTCAATCGTCCATAGTTAATTATCTAGGACGAATATGACTTCGATATCTTCATAAAAAATATACTTTAGGGTCTTTACTACCACATACTCAAATTTCATAATTTTTAAAGGTCATTAGAGTATTTAATCGGAATTATTTCAAAACCCGAGTAATATGTCGCGTTCGGGTTTAGTCAGTTTCAATGCATGGGTCATATCATTTTGTATGAAGCTCTTTCAGCAAAGTGTTCTTCACAAAGTATCTTTCTTTATGTCTTCCCTGTAACATATTAAAATTTCATAATTTTTGAAGTTCATTTACCTATTTAACCAAAAATATTTCAAAATCTGTGCAAGCTGGATTGTGCGAATTTCAAATGCTGGAAATTGTGATTATTCTGTTTTGGATGAGCCCTATTAATTATATTGATTGAGGTGATTGAATCTTGCTGAGCATGTGATGATAATTGGCATTGCATATAGAATCAAATGCTGAATTTGACTTTGTTGCCATTACATCATGTGCCATGTTGATTGTGAGACATAAATTGGTAAATATGAATTATGATGAATGAGGAAACTGTTGGAGGTGGCCGATAATGCCCTGGGAGTGTCAGGATGCCCGGGATGGGAGGTGCTGGATGCCCGGTTGTATTGAGATACATGCCCGGATGTCCTCGGGAGTTTCGAGATGCTCGGAATGGTTGGGTGCCGGAAGCCTCGGAGGTTTGTGCCCGGGGGGATGCCTCGTGATGCCAGTTGGGATGCAAGATGCCCAAAATGTGGGGGTACCGGATGCCCGGTGGTGTGTGCCGGTAGTTTTCTCGCGATGCCAGGTTGGGGTGCAAGTGATAGAATGTGGGATGCAATTACTGGGCCCGGGAAAGAGAGATGTGGTGATTAAATTGAAAGATAAAAGTGGAAATTGAATCATGCACATATGATATGATGACATACGTATGGATGTGTGACATGATGATGATGAGTGCATGGTTGTATGTGCACCTATGGCATGATAATATATGTGTGACATGATGATGATCACCTATGGCATGATGATATATGTGTGACATGATGATGATCACCTATGGCATGATGGTATATGTGTGACATGATGATGATAAGTGCATGGTTGTATGTGCACCTATGGTATGATGGTACATGTATGACATGATGGTGATGAGTACATGAGGATGTATGTACATATGGTATGATGACATATGCATGGCTTCAAGGTAAGTTATGCTTGGATGTATGAATAGCATGTACTATGTTATGATTGTTATGATTGTATTATGTGATGCATTGAGTGGTTTATTGGATCTTTTACCTGCTAAGTGGCTGTACTCACCCCTTCGGGGACCAACATTTCAGATTAAAAAGATGCCGCTCCCTACTGTCATGCGGGGTACCTTCTATGGCCTTCCATTTGACGTGGAGGTAGAGTGTTCGGAGATAGAGTGCGTCACCATCCCTGGTCTGTCGTTTGTGCGAGTTCGCGTGCTGGTCATGTACGATGTGGGCCTGGCTAGGGGCCCGGTTATTCAGGAGTTTCTGTTGGTCCACGTCCGCCAAGATGGAGTGATTCGGGGGATGTTGCCGCCACCATCGGCCGACGCGCCAGGATGGGTGTGATGGCCGCGTGAGGAGTAGAGAGCTGATGACATTTTTTGAGAGTAGCCGACACTGATAGATGGAGGATGACACGTGATCGTTATAGGGGTCGAGATATCCTTTTGTGTTATGGCCGAGTGTAGTTAAAAGTCTTGGCCTTTCTTTTTGTTGTACCGACCCGAGAAAATCCATCATGAAAATATGTAAATAAAAGTGTCTTGGCTTTATCTTTTTTTATGGTGCTTAGTGGTGTGCATTGCATTATGGTTATTGGAGGGAGAGATGGTAAGACTCAATTATGCTTCCACTAATAAGTTGGGCTGGGACCGTTTTAAAAAAAAAAAGAAAAAAATGCCTATGAACTACGATGCTTCTACTAAGAGATGTAACTAGTGGAGCGATAGGTACCTGTGGCGACCTAAGGTGTTTCGGAGTGCCTATACACGATTATTTTACCATGTATTTTTAATATGAAAAAAATATGCCAAGTTCACCATTTTAATTGAGGCATTTGAGTGAAATGCATGATGTCTTAGGCCAAGATTGAATGGTCGTGTATTGGTTAAGAGAACCCGTCTCGAGCTGTTGAACTAGATGTGCCCCTATATGGGATGCCCTACAAATGGATGTCGGTCATAGTAGATTTTGGACTGATGCTTCTTTGTGGAATGTCGTCGACGTAGTGACGTTACCATGCTCAATGGGGCGAGATGACGCCTAGCTATGCCAAAAGACCGCCGAACTTCGAGTAGGCCGTGCTCGTGTGTGGTCGTAATTAACAATTGGAACACATGCTAAGTGAAATTGACGCGCCAGATTATGGAACAAAATTGTGTGGTACGGAATGGGACATGTCATAATAATTTTGCCCTATAATCGGGACCCCTTGTGTTGTTGAGATGAAAGTGTTGGTGTTCCAATTGTTTGAGCATGAATACTGTTTATGTTTGTAATATGAACTGTGCTGACATGCAGGAAGAATCTGAGATAAGGTAAGTCTTTGTGGTTGTGTGGTTGTGTGATTCAAAATGCCTTTATGTGTATTACCCTCCTAATCGGGATTTAGAGTGTGAATTTGTTGAAATTTATATCTCACCTCGTCATAGGCTCAATTCTTTTCAGGACCGTAGAATGGAGGACCCGGAGTCGAGGACTGGAGAGCTTGGAGTTTAAAGTCTCCGTAGTCCCTTTTTGGTCTAGACTTCTGGACATAGATCTTTTGTAGTCTTTTGTATATGACTCTATGTGTATATAAAAGTGTCACATCTCGATCCTCCGAGTACATGCCCATTCCTCTACGGTCGATTAAATAGCAACGTCTCAAGATGCATCACCGACCCATTTATTTTATATGCACATGCGGAAGCGAATAAATAATCCCCATACAATAATGTAATGGGATAGGAAAGTAGGGCCATAATTTTGAAAACCAACATCACACTTAATTACAACCAGTTATATACAATACAAACTAATGTGTATATATATCTAAACAGGGGCGGGGCTTTCACAAAACTATGGATCCTCGTCCTCGTCTTCATCATTGACACTCCAACTGGAGCCTTTAGCAGAAAACACTGGACTTCCGGGATCTTCAAAATCCGGGTCTACCGCATCTACGACCGAGCCTTGAGGAGGATCTGCTATGCCCTTTCCAAAAGCAGTCTCCAGCACATACATAGGTATCTTAGATTCCGGTATAGGACCTTCTCTCTGGCCATCCTGAGCCTAGCGATACCATGATCTATATTAGTGGGGCACCTTGTGGGTGAGACCCACATTGACCCAGACTATGGACCTTACTAGCTCATAGGTCCAGCCCCTAGGGCTCCCATGCAACGGAATGTAAGATGTTTGTTCTGTAACCTTCAACTCAAGAGGAGTTGCCATCTATGGACCTGAAAGGTTATCCCACAATGGGGTGAGACGACGTCTCAGCGAGTTCAACCACCCTAAGACCTGACTAGGAAGAAAATACGCCTCAAGGGCTGCCTAAGCATAAACATAGGTCGGAGGACTTACCATTGCCTCAGTTCATTCCTACAAGTCAGTATATCTCATAGATACACGAATCACATCAACTAATCATACGAATTCATCAAATCAGATCGAAACATCAATCAATCGACTCAATCGATTACATGTCATTACGACCTTCTCTCGGTTGGCCAAATCAATACTATCTATGAAGTCTGATCATAATCAGGACTGCTCCCTCTAAGCTGATAAATATATAGTATAGCTTACTAAGCTAATAAGTAGTATACTGCTCTTTATCTAAGCTAATATATCAAGGCCCTCAAGCTAATATAGTATACTAACGCTGCTCACTCTAAGCTAATAGATAAAATTGATCACTCTAAGCTGATAAGTAACATTGCTCACTCTAGATGATAAAAACATTACTCACTCTAAGCTAATAAGGTATACTGCTCTCTATCTAAGCTAACATATCATAGCTTGTAGGTTGATATAGTATACCACCTTGACCATCTATTCAATTTACCATTTTTATCATACTCGATAAAAATACTCGTGTGTGGGTACACGGTCGGCCTTAACCAAAATACAATATTTTCACTTTTGAACATCCCACCAATTTCAGCAGTCCCAAAATAGATTTTTTGCGCTGTAGACCGACACTCGGTAATTTTCAATTAATTACCAAAATTATTAATTTTTAAGATAAATACTCACAATCAACAATCACATTTAATTTGTACAAAATAACAGTCAATAAAATAAACAAATCACAGGATTGTAATCAGCACGAAATTCCGGTCATCAGTTATCTTGGTCTAATTTTTGGAAAATAATTAATTAATTAATTAATTACATAAAATGATTATTAAATGCCAAAAATTACAACTTAGGTCGGAAAAGCCTAATTAAAAGCCGAGATGGGTCTGGAAAATTTCTAAACCACTCTAGATAAATACTAGAGTTTGTCTAGGCTCTAATTACACTACTCTAACAACCTAACATGCAATAACAATTCATTAAATTGCTAATCTAGTCTAATTATCCACATAATCCATACTTAGTTTAAACTAATCAACCCTTAAACTTCATTAACTTACTAAGCAATGATTAGTGAGTTAAACTCATTTGTTAAGCGATCCGCTTGGATCAAAACGATAGGGACGCGGCGAGGGACGAGAAACACCAAAGCGAGGACCACCTTTCGAGGTCTAGAAAGGCTTGAAAATGGGCCCGACAACAACTTGGAGACCCATTGGACTCTGCTTCTATTCTTGGCCAAAGAGGGGCTGCTTCGGTGGCTGAACTGCGAGACAAGAGCGGTGGAGGTAGTAGGGGTGCTCGACGGGGCTTCACGGCGGCAGGCGGGTGACCCAGTAGCTCCGGCGATGGTGGAGCAAGTTTGAACAGCTCCGAAGGTGGCCTGGCTCACGGCTAAGGTGGAACGATGGCCTGGAACGACGGAGACGCACGCGGGCAGGGCGAATGCGTGACGGCCAGCGACGGCGACTCGGCGAGCTGACGGAGGACGGATGGGCGTGCGATGGCTCCAGCGGCTTGCTGGCTCTACTCTCTGGTTTTGGGCTTTAAACAACAACTGAGATGGAGTGCTCGACGGGTGAGAGGAGAGAGAGGAAGGAGGGAATCGGTTTTGGCATAGAGGGGCCACCAATGACCTCATCTCATCTCTTTGTACCCCCTCATTTGGTCCCCACCACCAGCTGGCCTCCACAGCTGTATTTCCATACCAAAATGCCCACCTCTAAGAGCTTGAGTTGGTCCAAAGGTTGGGTCCATGGGGGCACACGAATTTCACTTGATTTCTCTCCAATTGGACTTCAATTCCCTTTTGAATCAAATCAATTTGGCCTCTAAAAATTCAACCAACGAGCTCACGATCAAATTGGTATTTTTTCTTGCCAATTGATCCCATTTGCATCCCAATTTCGCGATAAAAAACGGTCATCTGCACTTTCCGATCGAAAATGGCCATATGACAACATTTTTTGCCAAAATCTTGGTTTGCAGAAAAATTTTTGGAGACTAAGTCGACATTTCTAAAATGACTCATGACATGATAAAACTTTCAATTTCTGAAATCAGATTCAAATTCGCGATTAATTTGAATATGGTGCATTTTTAACGTAACCTAGGCTACCGGGTAGCTTTCAGAAATTTTTTAATGCAAATGACCCGTGGTCGATTTTTTTCAAGCCACAATGAACCTATTTGACACATTGGCGACTCTTGGTTGTCGTGAAAATCTCGAGATTTCAAATACGGACACAGGGTTTCCAAAACGACAAAAAAAATCGGTCTAGTGCTGATCGACGAGAATTTTGCAATTTAGTTGAATCACCCATGTTTAGCCACACATCTCAGTCAAACCGACCTATCCCTAATCTCTAAGTGATTTTTAACTGTGCCGTAATGATCTATGCAGATGAGCATGGTCGAGTAGTCGATTTCTGATCGAATCCTCAAGTCTATTTCATTAAAATCTCTTAATGACTTCCCCAGTTGTCCAGTTATCTTAAGAGTAATCAACTCTAAGAATAACACTATAGACGCGTCAATGAAAAACCCGATTTATTCAATTGAAAGTAGAATGAAATTTCAAGATGTCACAAAAAGAGTGTTTGTTTGTGAATCTGTTTTTCCAGCTTTTCTATCCCAAGCTGTTTATTGTCAAGGGATTTAATTATTCACTTTCACATGTGTATTAAAATGAATGGGTTGGCGATGCGTCTTGGGATGTCGCAAAATTTTATCGACCACCGAGGGATGGGCATATGCTCGAGGTTCGGGGTGTGACAAGTGTAATAGGTTTATAAATTTCTGGGTAATTTTCCACAACAATATATCTATTGTACAAACATTGGGTCATTTGGTTTAGTTTTGGGGATTGCCTTTGGGAAAATGTAAAGGTCTTTAGGCTAAAAGGGTTTTCCATAATGCAAATGGTGCTTGGTAAAGTGTATTTTAAAAATACATTTGAAAACAAATTTTTATGTAAGTGCCATTTGGTAAAACTACACTTAAAAAACTTTAAACTATTTGCTAGCAGAACTCAATTGACCTTGGTGAACTAAATTGGCCGCTGGTCACTTGTTGGCCACAAGCCGGCCACTCGCCGGTTGTTTATTGATGGGTGAGGCAATGTTAGGGATTTTGAACACATTTCTAGTATTATGAAATCAAGCAAGGGCAAAGTTGGAAGAAAAAGTACGTTTACATTCCAAAAATACAACATTTCAAACAATCTCTGAACCTGCCTATGCCTTTAGACAGCTTTGGGGATGCAATTGCATATCCCCAAAGCAGCCTAAATTTTTTTTGCCAAATGGCATTTGCATTTGCTGAAGAGACTTTAGGGTGTCAAAGAGCTTTGAAAATTCTGAACCAAATGTACCCATTGAAATACTCTCAAATTCACTCTTCTCGAACTCCTAGTACTAATTTATCTTCTATCTATCTGTAGCTACTATGGCGAGATAGTAATAAAGGAAAAAGGAAAAATAAAGGAAGTCCATAGACGATGCGGGTCCTCTTTCTCTTCGTGACCTAGCTAGCTCATAACCCTAATAGAAGATTATTATTATTATTATTATTATTATTATTATTATTATTATTATTATTATTATTATTATTATTATTATTATTATTATTATTATTATTATTATTATTATTATTATTATTATTATTATTATTATTATATTCAAATATATTAAAATGATCTAATAAAATGAATTTTTATGACAATGTTTCATGAAGAAATACATTATCTACTCGAGCATATAGAAAGCGAGTTATTCAACACTCAAGTTAGGAACGTGCTAGTACGCAGAAATGAAAAATATAATCAACGTGCAGTATCCATTATATTCAAATATATAATATATAATTGCTTGATATTCCAAGTTCATTCAAAATTAATGATAATACGAATAGGTAGTGCTGCTAATTAATCCTTCAAATAACATCAGGTTCTACAAACCCACCAGAGTTAGCGTAATTGATTGTCGCATTAGGGCGATTTCCAGAAAAACTAGAAGTGATGTATTTAAATTACAATTACTGCGTGCAAATAGCTTTAGGTTGAGACCACCTCTATAGATCAAAGATTTGGACTTAATTGGGTTCAAAGGCTTACAAGGTTTCCTCGAATCTCCAGGTTTTTGGCTCTCTTCATGATCCTGGATTATTAGAAAAATAATGGGCTACATCTATCTAAGTGAGGAAGACACATATAGCCTAGTAAGTATTGCATGTACCAATTGGTATATGATACATATAACTAGCGGATGGGGGAAATGATACATTTGTTATCATAATGTTATCTCCGTACTTTAAAATGTGGTTTGATATGGTCTTTTCATTAGAATAATTAGGGAAATCTGCTGACATGGACGAAACATTCCATTTAGTTTACGATTTATCATAGTTTTTGTTCAATTTTGTTCCCATACTTTTTTTTTATTTGTTCAATTTAGTCCACAAATTATTTTTTATTATCTCTATATTGCAAAATGTCAAATTTAGATTTTACCCCAACATTAACAGTTTATTAATTACTTCAAATTTAAATATAATCCCAACACAAAAAAATTATTAATTATGTCATGACACTAAATCCCAAATACAACACATAAATTTAATTGATTATCCAACTCAAAACATTTAAAATATGATAGATAAAGATGCTTACTTGTGTTTACAAGTCGTAAGTATATCTAAATGGGCCATGCTTTTTTCACTCCTTTGATTTAGACACTCCATTTTTTGTGTTTTAACCATATTTTTCCCTTGTGCGGTCCACTATTTTTGTCACAACTTTAAAAATATGATCCTTTTTTTTATCAACTTTTTTTTTTAATTTTGTTTCTTCTTTTTTCCTTACAGGTCTCACTTTCCTCTTTCTTTCTTTCTATGCCTTCGATGATGTCTCAGTTCTCGGCTCTTGTCAATCATCTCTCTATTTTTTTCTTGCAGGTCACTCTCTTCTTTCTACATTTCACTAATCCTCAAGTTGCAACATATTGAGAATGATGCCAATCCCGTTGTTCTCTACACTTTTGCTGGCACTGACATTTTATCATGAGACCCGGTTGGGTAATTGATAGTGGGGCCACTGTTCATGCTACCAGTGAGAATTTTTTACATCATACGGAGTCGGTGACTTCGGATCCGTGAAAATGGGAAACAATGGACTAGCTCAAGCTGTAGGCATCGGTGATGTGTGCCTAGAAACCAGCAATGGCACGAGGTTAGTATTGAATAATGTTAAACATATACCCGATATCCGCTTGAATTTGATTTCTACGGCAAGTTGGATGATGAGGGGTATTGCAGCACCTTCGGTAATGGTCAATGGAAGCTCACCAAAGGTTCTCTTGTTGTGGCTAGAGGTGAAAAATATTCTTCGTTATACATTATGCAGCAAAGTTGTCCACGAGACAAAATTAATGCAGTAGATAGCGAAGATGCAACTGAATTATGGCATAAAAGGCTCAGTCACATCAGTGAGAAGGGTTTGTCAATATTGGCCAAGAAGAAGCTCCTTTCAGGATTGAAAAGTTCAGCGTTAAAGAAGTGTGCTCACTGTTTAGCAGGAAAACAGAACAGAGTTGCATTTAAAAGCTCCCCTCCTTCAAGAAAATCAGGTATACTGGATTTAGTGCATTCTGATGTTTGCGGTCCTATGAAAACAAAATCACTTGGTGGCTCTCTTTATTTTGTTACTTTTATAGATGATTTTTCATGGAAAATTTGGATTTATACCTTGAAAACTAAAAATCAAGTGTTAGATGCTTTTAAGCAATTTCAAGCTTCAGTTGAGAGACAGACTGGAAAGAAATTGAAATGCATCAGAACTGATAACGGGAGAGAGTATATTGGACCTTTTAATGAATATTGCAGACAACAAGGTATTCGACATCAAAAGACACCTCCCAAGACTTCTCAGTTAAATGGCTTAGCTGAGAGAATGAATAGAACATTGGTTGAAAGGGTAAGATGCTTACTTTCACAGTCAAAGCTACCTGGATCCTTTTGGGGTGAGGCTTTAAGTACAGTTGTGCATATATTAAATCTTACTCCATGCGTTCCTTTAGAGTTTGATGTTCCTAATAGAGTTTGGACAGGCAAAGAAGTTTCTTATGATTATTTGCGTGTATTTGGGTGCAAAGCATTTGTGCATATTCCCAAAGATGAGAGGTCTAAACTTGATGTGAAAACGCGACAAAGTGCATATTTATTGGTTATGGACAGGATATGCTTGGCTACAAATTTTATGATCCACTTGAAAAGAAAATTGTAAGAAGCGAGAGACGTTGTGTTTATGGAAGATCAAACGGTAGAGGATATTGAGAAATCGTAGATGATTTCAGCACCACGAGTTAGTGATAATCTGGTTGATTTAGATCCAGTTCCTCTTACAAATATTCCTACACAGGTTGATGAAGAGCAACAGGAAGTCAATGTTCCAAATAATGCACATGTTCCTGAACATGTTGAAATAGATAATACTATTCCTGAACTTAAGGCTCAATTAGATGTTCCACTGGATGTTCCAGTCCGGAGATCCGTTTCTAATGCTTCCATAAAATCATGTATGATAAGATCATGAAGCAAAATTATAGTTCGCTCTATAAACTTGAAGGGAGTTTTGTAGTTTATTACCATTAAATATTTTTACAGTTGATTGCCTAGTTCATATTAGAATTGAAAATCATATTTCTATAGGGTTTTTGTTGTTTTCTCTAATGCTGTTTTCCCCATTTTCCTGAAGGGAAAACCACTGCTCCTTTTATAGCTATTAAGAGTCGAATTCATGGTTATTGGCAGTTTTATTTAATATCTATGGGAAGGCTCCAACGAACTGATTCAATTTGTCCTAATAGAGCATGTTCTCGAGAGCTTTTGTCTCTCATATTCCTTGATTTTCCTGTGTCTCATTTGTCTAGATAGTAACCATGGTTTGGATCGCATTCCATCTTCAAAAATCTAAAGATGCTTGTAGCTAAAATCTGAAGACTGGTTTTTTTATTGGTCTTATTGTCATAGTTGACAACAAGATGTTACCATAATTGACCTAAATATGAAAACCTAAAGTCAGAACTTTGCTCGGAGTGAGATCCACTAAGATCCTCTGTTCTCATGATGAAAGAAGATAATGGCCTACTAGAGAGAAAATGGAGAGAGGATTTGCAAGAGTCCAGAACCGAGATGTTAAATGTGTGGAAAAAAAGAAGAAGAAGGAAAGTGGGCCCACAAGAAAAAAGAAGAAGTAACAAAATAAAAAAAGTTGATCAAACAAAAAAGGGACCACTTTTGTAGAGCTATGACAGAAGTGGTAGGATACACAAGGGATAATCCGATCAAAAACACACAAAATAAGGGATTGTCTAACTTAAAGGAGGAGTGACAAAAGCACCGCTCTTTCTAAATGTATCTAAACATGTCGTGTTACACACAAGGAATGTTATTGAACAAGTCCTAGTGTGTCATAAACGGTAAAAGGATCCTTATGTGAACACATTAATGTGTGTCAAAAAGTTGTTTTCAAAATTACGATTCCTAAATAAGGGTCATTGAGGGTCTTTTTTTTTTTTTTTTTTTTTTTTTAAAGAATATTTGATGACCCTCACTATGTTCAAATCGAGGCTATTATTAAAGAGAAACAAACTAGTTTAAGGATGAAATTGAAAGAATATATGAAGTTAAAGGATGGAATTGAACAAAAAGTAGACAAGTTCATAGCTCTAATGACCATCTTAGCAAATTTCATTAAATCTTTAAAGAAAGGAGCACATTGAACAAAAATTGGAAAGTTTGAGATAATATCGAACGAAAAAACTTAATGGATGACATTGAATAATTTAGCAAAACCTGAAGGACTAATGATAACCTTAGTGGATTATAGATATGTTATGTCTTTCATATTGAAATTTTCAAATGATGTTATAGAGGCCAACCACTGCATCAAACTGACGATATACATGTTAAATGAAAGCTATCAGCAACTCACAGGTTTTATTTTTGTTTTCATAATATTCACAAGGAAATTAGAGCCGCACAATTGCCGAATGCCGAATTTGAGTCATATGACAGCCCAGAGAATGGGACTCTAGTATAATTTGATGAGTTGTGCTTGCATAACGTTGCAAATTGAACCCTCTGTTCCGTTCCATTCATAATGGGCAACCGAATCACTAAAAATTCATTGATTCAGCATGTGTATAATTTTTAAAGAAACAAATCCACTGACATTACTCGATAAAAAGAAATCCATGAAGTAATCGACCATAGATTTTAGGGGTGGAACATTGACCAAAATTAAATAAATTATACTTACGAATTTATAAATAATGTAGATACGCTGTTCAATTTTTTTCAAAGATTTTTCACCGTACGGTCGGTTATGGACATGAGTTTCCACGGCATCACTTTGTTACTTCGTTACGGTCGTCGCTCTAGACAGCAAGCCTTCAACCGCATCATTATTTGCATTTAGCCGTCGTTTCGCACCCTATCAAAGAGATTGTCGCCAGAGAAGCCCCACCTCTTTATTTTCGATGGTGAAATGATGCCCCCACGGCCGTTGTCACGGCATACGTGCCACAATTTTCGGGCTTCGATGTCAACTAACGCATGGAAAAAATAAAGGCATGTGTGAACTCACGGACGTAAACTCGCAAAACGTCCGTGCACCGTTAGATAAAGAGAGCTGTCAGACTTTCGATAAATTCAATGATAATCTGAAAAAGATCACATCATGTAATAAAGATTCTGAAATTTCTCCAATAATAGATGAAAAATAAATTGTGGTAGTCGCCGCTCCACATGTCCAATTTTGTTCATGAGTACTAGCAATCGGGCTCTTATGTTTTTGTATGTTTATGAAATTGACATTTAGTTTATCATGAAATATTTGGATCAATAAATAATTCCAAGAATCTAGTGATAAGAATAGACCGTACTAATATGTGGAAAGGTAAAAACATTTTAAGATATGACATCTTTTAAGGAAAGTTATGCAAGATAGAATAATCCAAATTTTAACATTGAAATAGGTAGAAAAATAATAATATATACTTACGTATTTGTCCAAGTATAAAAATATTTGTAAACAAAGTAATTAAAATATTTTGGAAAAGAGAAAAATGATTGAAATCTCTTTAAAAAAGGAGATCCTCCTTACTTTGTATAATAGTATAGATGGATATATTATTTTGAGTCGCACTAGCCTAAAAACAATATTATGCTGAGTTTATGACGAAGCTCTTGTGATCACAGATCTTACAATATGGTAGATGGACAAAATGGATTGTTAAAAGGTCGTGGGATGACGAGGTGTATCTGATGTTAATATGATTTTTATTATTTCCTTTTTTTTTTCTTTTATCAAAAAGAAAAAAAACAATGGTAGGATTTGCTAGCTAAGTCCATCCCACCCAAACGGGTTTTTAATACCGCAAGCAAGAAACTAGACAAATTTACTATATGGCCTCAATCATAAATTGTATGGTGGAAAGAATAGTTCATGCTGAATTTTTGTCACAAGATTAATAAATTCGAGTCTGATCATAACTTCGTTTTGGACTTAGTTTCAGTTTGGATTACGTCAGAGTGGGCAAGACTTCCAGAACAAATAGACTTTGACAAGAGTCTGTGATATGACTTCAGAAGTCTATTATTATTCATAATAAAAACGAGAACAATAAAGTTTTGTCAACTTTAAAACTTGGTAGGAGTTTTCTCAACAATCTTCCTATTTTTGATGGTGACAAAGTTTTCATGCAGATTTAAGTATAATATGAAAATTATCCTGCAAAACAACACTTTGGCAGCACATAATGATTGATAAAGATAATAGACAGTAAGCACAATAAGGTTTGCATAAGTTTGCACAAAATACACATAGTTTGTACTCATAAGAAACACACCAACCAATAGTTTGCATAAAAGAAACACCAACCACACCAGCATAAAAAAAACTCAATCATGCACCAGTCAAAGTTTCAAATATGCAAAACTCTACCCTTTTTTTATCAATAGCAAAAAAAGAAAATCAAAATAAGCACAAGGAAAATAAGAAAAACAGTTTGTGTTGAAAAGGATCAGGGTTGCCTAAGAATACGAACAAGTTAGAAATCCTCTAAAGTTTGCACGATCTCCTCAAGCTTAGTTAGGCACTGATGGAAGACGGTCTCAAACTTCGCTAAATTCCAAGATGCCTGCTAATTCATGTTCTGAACCTTATCATCAAGAGACTGTACATTTCTAGTGAAAGATTATGAGGCAGTACTGAGAGCAGCATGTAACTTCTAGATTTCAACCTTCATCCCATATTGCTGTGCCTTAATCTCCAAAAGCTGCAAAAGGAGCTGTACTATTCAAGGATAGTTTGGTTCTGGTTTAGTTTGGGCACTAATTTCTGCAAACTATACTAGTGGAGTATCCAAAGGTGAAGAAACATCGACTTGAATATGTGAAATTTGTTGCTCCCTTTGAACATTAGCTTCTTTGTCTTGACCCCCAAGAGAAACTTCAGGGAAATGAGATGCATAAATATCTTCAGTATCTGGAGGAGATCGACTGATGCCATCACTATTAGTTGGTTTGATAGTCTGGTCATTAAGAGGAGTTTTCTCATATACTCTCCATATCATAGTGCCTTCAGTCTGAGGAAGAACTCCTTCTCCTTCCTACACTCCTTCTCTTCCAACACTAATTTATTGACCAGTTCCCTTCTCTCCAACATCCTCTACACCAACTTTTAACGCATCATCTCCTTCCTTGTCAAAATGCTGCTATCCCTTGTTCAAATTCGCATCTCCTTCTTCATCATCTGAGTCATCCTCCTCACTCTCTTTTACTCTAGTTTCTTCTCCTTCACTTTCTTTTTCCGGTTCTTTCTCCCTCTCATTCTCTTATTCTTCTTCAAAATCAGCTATGTCAACAAGAGGATCACGCATGGCAATATTTGTCACAATATCAGAGATGATCTCGTCTTCATCATCTTCCTCTTCTTCATCTTGGAGAAGAAGAACAAGTCGTTTTCTTTTAGGAGTTCACGAGATAATGCTCTTTCCTTTGCACTTCTTCTTAGCTGCAAATCCCATTTTAGCTTTGCTAGTAGATTCCTTCTTCAAAAGTTTCAAGAATCCTAAGAGATCCTTTAATCTCATTTTTGAGATCATTTTGAGTTCAATTTGCATGGAGACAGTGGTTTTGGAGCAAAAATTGGATGACGATTGAATCTAAAAGTGTTGGAAAAATTTGATTACTAATGCTGTATACAATAGTTGTCCCTTACCCTTCATGACAATTCTATACATGTGCAGTAGGATCGTGTGAGGGAGTGAGAAAGCAACTCCATTGCAAATGGCCCACATCATTTTTGCCTCAAATCTGGAAACATCAGTTTTGGAAGCAGTCTTGGGTTTGATGCGGTTGATGACATTCTTATGGAGTAAAATTGTGGCATCCCAAAATTCATGACGACCTCCAGTTACATTAAAGTCTATGAATAGGTGATGGAAGTACCATCAAGTTATTTTATAGCCATTTAATCCATAATTTGCAATAAGATTTATGGCCAAGCTTTTAATGGATAATTATGTGATAGGAAAGAAAATTCTATCATTGGCCATGTGTATTATAAATTGGAATTTATGGATTTGTGACTACAAGTTTTATGGCCTTATTATTTTTGCAAGTTAGGTATTTATTTAAGTGGAAAATGTTAATAGATTATTAAAAGGTTAGTGGGCTGAAATTCTTAGGCCAAGCTAGCCCAAAAACCCAGCCCAAGACCACCACCACTTCGGCCCAAAGCCAGTCCCATGAAGCCCATTGGGCCGTTGACCAAGCTGGCCCCAAGCCCAGCTGGATGGAGCCCCTCTTGCATGGCAGATTGCCAAGTGTTCTTCCCTAGTTGCCAAGTGTGGCTGCCCCCATTGGCCATCTTGGGTGGCCACATGTAGCTTTCAATCATTTCAAATGATTGAAGGAAAGGGAAATTAAGAGAGGGAGAGTGGCCGGTTTTGGTGAGTGAGTGAGAGAGAGAGAGAGAGAGAGAGAGAGAGAGAGAGAGAGAGCTGTCGAGAGAGTGAGAGAGGGAAACTGAGAGAGGAGGAGGAGGCCGTGCAAAGAAAAAGGAAAAGAGTTCGTCCGCCGTTCGTCGCTGCTTTGCCTCTGTTTGCTGCTTTGTGCTTGAATCTAAGGCCAGTAGTGTCCTAAAACCTACCCTTTGCTTGCTGTGATGTGTGTGTAGAAGATGGTGCATTTTGGTTGTGGTAGATGTGATGAAAGGTCGAAGCTATGGGGAGAAATTCGTTGGTTATGCATGCTGTTTCTGGAAAGACCAGCCCGACTGTTCTTGCGTTTGTGTGTTGCATGTGACTTTTTAGTTGGAATCTTGTTTCGACCTCTTCATAAAAGTTGTAGATAACACCTTGAAGAACAACATAATAAAATTTGAGGCAAAAAGAACAAGAAATGGTCAGTGAAATGATTTTCCTTTGCAGAGACTAGATCTGGAATTCGTCGTGATGACCTTCAGTGATTTCGTGATCTGTAAAGTAACTTTCTTGTTGAAATATTACTTTGATCTCTTTACGAAAGTTGTAGTATACTTCTTGAGGTAGAACATATAAAAAAATTTAGAGGAAATGAACGAAAGTAGGTCGGTGAAACCGTTGTCTTTTGAAGAAACTGGATCTGGGAAAAACGCTGCTTCGACCTAGTATGATTTTGGGATTTTTATAAAATCATACAGTTAAAATTTGATCGTGTTTCCTTTAATAAAGTTTTAGGTAATATTCTGAGGAACAACATACTGAAATTTCAGAGTAAATGGACCAGTAATGACCGAGGAAACGATTTTTCTTCAACACGGGTAGATCTGGAAAACGATACCGGGACTAGGAAAAGTAAATTGATTTTATCTTTTAATCCAGAACGAATTGGACTATGATTTCTTCATGAAACTTGTACCTCTAGGTCTTAAATACAGCGTGTCCAAATTCCAGAATTTTATGAGTTTATTTAAGGGTTTAATCGAAATTGTTTTCAACGGTGCATGGATGATGTTAAAATCCTTTTTCGGTGATGCATGGACCTGTACGTTTTCTGTGAAGCCTTGTTTGATGTGGTGTTCTTCACGAAATGTATTTTCTTAGATCTTATCTACAGTGTGTTAAATTTTCAGAATTAATTTCCATCGTTTACTAATTTTCCAGATTTTTTCATAAACAGCACGCATTCTGTTTAAGCTGAAAAACTGTTCTATTTACAGGTTATTGATTTGCTAGATAAATTGTGATATCTTGGATTATCATTCAGGCAATGATGTGGTGACATTCATGCATATCATATGACATCAAAAGATTTATGGATTTTCATGAATTTAATGAAGTTTCTCAAAACCATTGCATCAAATAATATTTTTCCCAATGCATGTTATATGATTTTGAAAAGGCTGATTCCAATCATTGGCATTATTGCATCAAATTCCATGTTGAAATTGAGATACATGTATAAATGTAAATTGGGATAGTAACAAGACCGTTGGAGATGTGAGCCAACAATGCCCTGGAAGTGTCAGGATGCCCGGAATGTGGGGGTGCCGGATGCCCGGTGGCCTAGTGGCGTAATTCCGGAGGGTCCTTGAGAGTTTCGAGATGCCCGGTGGTATACGGTACGTAATTCTAGAGGGGGGGATTCCTGGTGGTATGTCGGTACGTAATCTCGGAAGCCCTGGAGGTGTGTGCCCAGGGGGATTCCTCGTGATGCTAGTTGGGATGCGAGATGCCCGGAATGTGGGGGGCCCGATGCCCGGTTGTATTTTGAATACATGCCCGGAGGTTCCTCGCGATGCTTGGTTGGATGCGAGCAATAAATTGTGGGATGCAAACATTGATCCCTGGAAAGAAAAACTGATGAGATCCTCGTGAAAGATAAGAATTGAAAGTGAATCATGTGCATGGGTGTATGCATATGGCATGATGCATGATCTGCTTATGAAATTAAACTGATGCTATTTGACATTGAGAATGCGATTATGAAGGCTTGAATGGATCTCATGGTGATGTATGCTTGATAGCATGGATGATACGAATCATGGTGATATATGCACGATGGCATGGCAAGATATGCATGACTGCATGGTAATATCTGCACGTTGTATGGTGATATATGCATGAATGCTTGATGATGAGTGCATGATGGTATATGCACATATGGTATGGGTGTATGCATGAATACTTGATGATGAGTGCATGGTGATATATGCACATATAGCATGGATATGCATGAATGCTTGATGATGAGTGCATGGTGGTATATGCACATATGGCATGGTGATATATGCATGAATGCTTGATGATGAGCGCATGATGGTATATGCACATATGGTATGATGACATATGTATGGCTGCAACGTAAGTTATGCTTAAATGCATGAATGATATGTGCTTTGTTATGATGCCTTGATTGTTCTGTTTGACGTAATGAGTAGTTTGGTGGATCTTTACTGCTGAGTAGTTGTACTCACCCCTTTTGGGGAATAACATTTCAGACTAGATAAGATACCCCTGCTGCCACTGCCACCAGTAGATGGATCAAGTGGTTGGATATGACCGCAAGGAGGAGGATAGCAAAGGAAGGAACTTTTGGATGCCGACACTGATTGATGGACTTTAAGTATACGACTGTTGGAGGAGATGTCGGTCATCTTTTGAAGTATAGCCAAGTATAGAAAACCATAGTATTTTGATGTACCGATGAATGATGTCCATCTGGTTTAAGTAAATAAAAGTGTTCGGCTTTTACCTATAAATGTTTAGTAGGTGTGCATCGTTTTCTGAATATAGGGAAGGGAGTTGTTGGATGTGCTTTCGTATATGAACTGCACAAGGGACCGATCTAAAAGATGTAAACTCCCATGGTTGTATGGACCCGCTACAATTGAAATGGTATCAGAGTGACATGTTATTAGGGAAAGTAAAAGGTAAGCGAACTGTGGCGACCCTAACGGATTGGGGGTCGTCGAGGGGTGCCACAAAAATATTAGAAACAGACATCCTTAAGTAAGTAATACTTCCTCTAGGAATCCCGTCCTTCACCAAAAACTTGGTAACCTCTTCATTGGACACATTGATGGGCAAGAATCCACTCATTTATACTCCCAAAATATCAGCCAACAAATTAACATCAACATCAAACACTTATAGTACTCATAGTAAAATGAACATAAGTGGGATCCAAAACAGACAGGTTAGAATAGAAGTAAGCAGTCAATTCAGGATAAGTATTAGATAACTCCACACAGAACCTCTCCATCTAAAGCTTGGTAAATTTTTCTCGCAAATTCACCTTGATGGAATCCAGGAAAACAAAATCTATCGTCTGAGGGTTATGACCCCTCTGTTCAGCATCTGTGCGTAGACTTTCTTATGGTCCTTTGACCGAAACAACTTCCCTTTTGTTCCAACGATTTCTACAATAACACCCATTTTGGGTTAGAAAATTTTTGAACACCCTCTCATCATCATCTTCCTTTTTACTCTTAGTCTGACCCTCTATACCAAAATGATGATCATTAAGAAAGTTTGAAAATTACTTTTATGCTCTTCCAGCCTTTACCAACCCTAAGTTTGCCATGGCTCTCAAGAACAAGGTTTCGTTCTCATAGCCATTTTCTTTCAAGAATGAACTTATGAAATCCACGGGATTTCATTCCTTTTTTAGAAACTCATAATGTTTGATAAGTACCTTGGGCTTTCTTACCAAAATAGGAGTCGCTTCCTGAATAACCTCTTCCTCCACTGATTAGCGATTTGTGCTTTGAGGTGATTCATCCCCGATGATATCAAAATGCGTCGGATCTTCAAGGACAAACCGAGGCCCACGATTAGTAATGCGAGAGGATTTCCTTTGATAAGATATCGAAACGAACTTGGAGGATTTTGATGACATGTTTGAGAGTGATTGAGTGAGAAATTTTGTAAAGAATGTGAGAGTAGATCAAGAGAAGCAAGGGTTTAAGAGAAATATTAGGGTTTGTAAAGAGTCTGTATATTAGGGGGAAAAGGTCAAAGATTTCATTTAAAGAAAATGAACCAGAGCAACCGAACAGGCAAAAAACAAAAAACTTCGGTTTTTAAAAAAATAAAAAAGTAATTGTCAATAATTTTTGAAATATTAATTCCGAAAAATCAGCAGAGATATAACAATTTCCAAAAATATAAAATACAAGTAATAATTTGAGAATAATCATATATGTTCAAGAAGGAAAGAAACTTACGCGCCAAAATTTGAAATATAATTACCTGAGTCTGGAAGGGCTTTCAGAAGGATGTTTCTACTATAGATTGAAATGATGAGTCTGCTCATCCATAAACTATAACCAGATGTAAGAGTAATATTCAGTTTTTCACGAATGAACTTGAATAATCCTTTCTCCAATGACTTGGTGAAGATATCTACCAGTTGATTCTTGGAATCAATAAATTGAACATTGATTTCATCATTTTGCACATGATCTCTTATGAAATGATGACAAATTTTAATATGCTTTGCCCTTGAATGAAGAATAGGATTTTTGGTGAGGTTGATTGCACTTGTGTTGTTACATCTAATTTCAATGCAAGGTTCTTCTATTCCAAAGTCCCTAAGTTGTTGCCTGATCTAAAGAATTTGTGAACAACAACTTCCAAGAACAACATATTCTACTTTTGCTGTTGAGAGTGCCATAGTGTTATGCTTCTTTGAGAACTGGGAGACTAACATTTGTCCCAAGAGTTAGCACGTTCCTAAAGTACTTTTCTTGTCAACTTTACAACCAGCTAAATCAACATCTGAGTATCCAAGTAATGTAAAGTCTCATCCTTTTAGATACCATAAACCTAACTTTGGATTCATTGCAATATTTGATAATACGTTTGACAGTACTGAGATACAATTCTTTAGGATCAGCTTGGAATCTAGCACACATACATACACTGAATAAAATATCAGGTCGAGAAGCAGTGAGGTAGAGAAGAAAACCAATTATACTTATGTATGTCTTTTGGTCTACTTTCTTTTCATCTTCATCTTTGTCAAGTTTGGAAGAACTTGACATGCGAGTCTCAGTCTTCTTGTAGTTTGCCATTCCAAACTTCTTGATAGCATTTCTGGCATATTTCTTTTGATAAATGAAAGTTCATTTCCTTGATTGTTTAACTTGTAGACCCAGAAAGAATGTTAACTCGCCCATCATGCTCATTTCAAATTCTTCCTGCATGACTTTTAAAAATTTCTTAAACATACTTTCATTAGAAAACCCAAAGATTATATCATCTACATATATTTGAACAAATAGAAAGTTTTTTTCCTTCGCTTTTGATAAACAAGGCTGTGTCAATCATTCATTTATTGAAACCATTACTTACTAGAAACTTATTCAGTCTCTCATACCAAGCTCGAGGAGCCTGTTTCAAATTGTATAAAGCTTTCTTTAGTCTGTAGACAAATTTTGATTTTATGGGATTTTCGAATCCTGGTGGTTATTTCACATAGACTTCTTCTTGTATGAACCCATTTAGGAATGTACTTTTGACATCCATCTGGAATAACTTGAAATTATGGAAACATACATATGCCAGTAATAATCTTATGGCTTTTGACCTCGTTACAGGTGCATATGTCTCATCATAGTCTATTCTTTCCTCTTACGTATAACTTTTTGCAACAAGCTTTGCTTTGTTCCTGGTTATTTTACCCCTTTTCTTTCCATCTTATTTCTAAACACCCACTTTGTTCCAATCACAAATTTTCCTTTTGGTTTTGGAACTAACTCCTAGACATCATTAATTTTGAATTGTCTAAGTTCTTCTTGCATTGCTTCTATCCAACTTTCATCAGATAAAGCTTCCTCTACTCCCTTTGGTTCTATTTTAGAAATAAGAGTTGGAGCACTTGAGTCTCCCTTTACTTTGGATCTGGTACGAATCCCTTCTTATATATTGCCAATAATGAGTTTTTTAGAATGACTAGATTTGTGCTTCCAATTACAAATGGATTTGTCACTTTTTGCAAGGGTTTGCTAAACGCCTGTTTTCTTTGATTCTTTTGATTTTTCTTCTGCTTGACTTTGATCACCAGAAAAATGAGGTTCCTTGGAGGAATCAGACTTCATTAAGTCTGAAACTAGTTTAGACTTTTTAAGTTGAGTCTAATCTTGTTGGTTTTGAACACTTTCTTGAAATTTGATATTCATGGATTCTTCAATAGTCTATGCATTCTTGTTGAAGACTCTATAAGCTTTGCTTGAAGTAGAATTGTCAAGAAATATTCCTTTATTCGATTTTTCTTCAAATTTACTAGGCCGATCATTTTCATTCTTCCAAATAAAACACTTGCAACCAAATATATGAAAATAAGAGATATTTGGCTTTTTTCCTTTGTAAACTTCTTAAGGAGTTTTCTTTAGGATGGGCCTTAAAAATACTTTGTTAATTATATAATAGGCAGTAGAAATTGTTTTTGCGCAAAAACAAGAAGAGACTCTACTTTCTATTAGCAAAGTTCTAGCCATTTTTTGTAAAGACCTACTTTTCCTTTCTACAACTTCATTTTATTTTGGAGTGTATGGAGAGGAGAAAATATGGTGCGGACTATTTTCATCACAAAAATTTGCCAAGTCTTAATTTTCAAATTATCCCCCATGAATAGTCTTTATACATGAAATGTCATAACATTTCTCATTATGAACAACATTCTTAGCAACTTTTGAAAAATATGAGAAGGTTTCTATTTTATTTTCCAAGAAGATAACTCACGTGAATCTCGAATAATTATCCACAACTACCTAATAGTATTTCTTACCACCAATGCTTTGTGTTCTAGATCCATGTGAAAAAACTGCAAGACGCGATTAGTTGAAACTTGATTTGTAAGTTTAAATGAGCTTCTGGCCTATTTTTCCAAGATACATGGAGTACACAACTCAGACTTTTGGTATATCATTCTGGGAAGACCACAAACCAGCTTCTTAGACGATAGTTTAGCAATCTGTTTCATACTCATATGTCCAAGTTTGCGTTGCTAGAGATGTGTTTAATCTTGAATTGATACAAGACCTTGAGAGCTTTCTAGACTTATGCCTAGAAGATAAATATTGCCATGTCTTCGCCCAGTGAAAGTTTGAGAGAAGTCTCGACTAACTCCAAAACAAACATCTTCTTGGAAATTGATTTTGAATCATGTATCATATACTGGCTTATGCTTAGAAGACTATAATTCAAACTTTTTGCCAAGGAAACATTGTTGATGATCAAACTTCCAATTCTCACTATTCTATGTCCAACAATTTTTCCTTTGTTGTTCGCACCAAATGAAACATTTCCTCTTTTTTATTTTTTTAGTTTTACGAAACTACTTGAATCTACAATCATATGTCTAGAACAATCACTGTCCAAGTACCATTTGCCTTTTCTTTTAACAGTAACCTATGGTCAAAAAGAAATCTCAAATTTTCTTTCGTATCCAAGTTTTCTTGGGTTTTGTCGAGATAGTTTTGAAAACAGCATTTGCCCAACCCTTCTTAACAAATTTCCAAATTTTAGGATATCCATTCTCAAAATGTTCTGAGCTATTACACTTAGAACATTTAAGAGCACTGCAACCAACAAGTTTTACAAAAAAAATTTAAAAATTATTTTTGTTAGAAGATTTTAGAGGTCTTTGTCTAAGTCTCATTGACTTTAGGAAAATTGATCAAAATAGTACTTTCTTTACTCAGACACAAACCATATTTGTTATAATAGAGTATTTGAGCCGAAATGATTTTCTTTAAAGTTTTTGATTCTTTGGAGAATTTTGTAGAAATATTTGGAATTTCCTTTTTCAAACATTCATTTTCTTTTGAAAGAGAATTAATATTTTCTTTCAAATCATCAAAATCATTTTTTAGATTCTCAAACTTTTCTTTTCAAGAATTATCCTGTTGCTTGAGTTTTGAATTTTCCTTCTTTATTTTGGATATCCTTTTAAGAGAAGATTTGATGTTCATGCAAAGTTCATTTATATACTTAGAAACTTTAATATGAATTTCTTAATGACTTACCTTGATTTCCTTGTCAAATTTTGAGTCTGTGTTAGAGTTTGACTCTAATTTTGAGTTTGATTCTAAGTGAGCCAGTAGACAAATATTTGCAAACTCCTATTCACTTTCCTCACATTTTGTGTCACTCCAGGTTTCTGTTTTTAGAGTTTTCTTGTATTTTTTATACTTTCCTTTCTTCTTTTTCAACAAGGGACAGTTAGGCTTGATGTGTCAGTTCTTCTTGCACTCAAAGCATATCACATCCTTGCTAGATTTAACATCTTCCATTGATCTTTTTTGAAAATTTTGTTTGCTTTGCTTTTTCCATTTCAATCTTCTTCCTTTCCTATTCAGTTTCCTAAATTTCTTTATCATGAGAGCCGGCTCCTTGTCGTCCATATCATTGTCCGTGTCTGTATCATCAGAATTAGCATTAGACTCAAGCGCAATTAACTTCTTACCTTTTGGATCCTCTTCATCATTAATCTGTTCCACTTCATATGATTGAAAAGTGCCTATTAGCTCGTCAACAGAAAGATGCATGATTCTTTGTGTCTCTTGGATTGATGTTTTCACATGGTTCCAATCCTTTGAAAGTTCTCGTAGAAGTTTGTTGAACTTCATTTGAGCAGAAATTGATTGACCTTGATATGTCAACTGATTTATAATTTATGTAAATCGACTAAATAAATCTTCAATAGACTCTCCCGGCTTCATTATGAAGGATTCATATTGACCAAGTAAGATATTTATTTTTGTCTCCTTTACGCGATCTGTTCCTTCATATGTGACATGAAGTATATCTCAAACTTCTTTAGCTATTTCACATGAGGAAATTCTATTATATTAAGTAAGAGACAAGACACAATATAAAGAATAGATGGCTTTTGCATCAAGAGCTTGTCTCTTGGTAGTTTCTGCTGGGTTGGATGTTGGATTCCTCAGCATCCTTATCTAAGGCTTCTTTTCTCTTATTAGATGTTGAAGCTACCTTTGGGTTGATTCCTCTTTCAACAACATCCCATTCCAGAGGATCTTTGGATCTCAGGAACGCTTTAATTTTACTCTTCCATACACTGTATTTTTTCCATCAAAATAAGGTGGCTTGGTATTACTCTGCCCTTCCACGAGTCCTGGTGCTAAACAACTAGCCATAGAAGATCTTTAACTTAGAAGTATAAACACTTCAACAGAAGAGCACATGGCTCTGATACCAATTGAAAATGCTAGTACTAACACCTAGAGGGGGTGAATAGGTGTTTAAAATAAACATTGACAAATTAATACGGGATAAAATAAGTTGCAAGTAAAATTTGAAAAATGACCAGAGTATGATTGAACGAGCCACTAGACTTCTGGTGAAAATTCAGAATTAGATAAAAGATGAAATAGATTTTTGCAAATTTTTTTTTCAAAAAAAAAAATTGCAATGGATAAAGCTGAAAAGAGTTAATGGAAGAGAAAAATGCTCACGAGATTTATAGTAATTTGGCTTAGATTAAGCCTATGTCTATTCTTTCACGCCGGCAGCCTTCTGGTTGAAATTCACTAAAGTATCAATAGAGAAGTACAATATTTCGAGTGCAAACACTCAGTGGAAGATTTCTTTCTTGCTCACTAAGTCACTTTTCTTGTGATTTTCTCTCTTGAATGTAATTTGTAAGAGCTGTCATTGAAGAACAAGTGGTTGGAAAGGTTTTAGACTTTGGAATTTCAATTTTCATGCACAATCTCAATTAGACTAAATGATCTCCTTAAATACTCATCCACACATTACTAGCCGTTGGCATTCTCCAAAGCAATTTCTTCTAATCAATCTATTGGACAAAATCGATTAAGGAAATCTTGTAGTCGTTTGAAGATTGAGATAAAAATCCATTGATTTTGGTCGCTCATACAATTAGAATCGAAGTTTTCATAAGTAGATGCTTCCCAAAAAAGGAACTTGTCTTCAACATTGATTTCATCAATTTGTGATTGATTCCATCAATGTGTTTATAAAAGGTAAGTGAGATTCTTTGCCAAAAAGCCATATATTAAAGAATAAATCCCCATTGTGTTCATATTGAATCTTTGTCGCAAGATCAATAAATCTGAGTTTGATTATCTTTTCGTTCTGAATTTGGTTTCAGTTTGGATTGCGTTAGAGTGGGAAAGGCTTTTGGAACAAATAGACTTTGACAAGAGTCTGTGATATGACTTCAGAAGTTTGCTATTCTTCAGAGCAAGAACAAGAACAAGAAAATTTTGTCAACTTCAAAACTTAGTAGGAGTTTTCTCAACAGGTTTAAGCAAAGTTCATATATATATATATATTTTTAATAGGAATTTCTGAATGACTTACCTCTATTTCCTTGTCAGACTCTAAGTTTGAGTGAGTCATTAGATAGATATTCGCAAACTCCTCTTCACTTTCTTCACATTCTGTGTCACTCCAAGTTTATGCTTTTTAAGTTTTTTTTTTAATTTTTTTTTTGTATTTTTCATACTTACCTTTTTTCTTTTTCAGCAAGGGACAGTTAAACTTGATGTGTCCCTTCTCCTTGCACTCAAAGCATGTCACATCATTACTAGATTCAACATCTTCCATTGATCTTTTCTGGAATTTTGTTTGCTTTGCTTTTTCCAGTTCAATCTTTTTCCTTTCCTATTTATTTTCCTGAATTTCTTTATCATGAGGGCCAGCTCCTCATTGTCCATGTCATCATTTGTGTTTGTGTCATCAGAATTAGCATTAGACTTTAGTGCAATTTACTTCTTACCTTTTGGATCCTCTTCATCATTGATATGTTCCACTTTGTGTGATTGAAGAGTGCCTATCGGCTCATCAATAGAGAGAGTCATGATTCTTTATGTCTCTCGAATTGATGTTTTCACATAGTTCCAGTCTTTTGAAAGTTCTCGCAGAAATTTGTTGACCTTCATTGGAGCAGAAATTGGTTGACCTTAATATGCTAACCCATTTACAATTTCCATGAATTGATTGAACATATCTCTAATAGACTCTTCAGGCTTCATTTTGAAGAATTCATATTGACCAAATAAGATAATTATTTTTGTCTTCTTTGCACAATATGTTCCTTCATAGGCGACATGAAGTCTATCACAAACTTCTTTAATTGTTTCACATGAATAAATTCTATTATATTCACCAGGAGACAAAGCATAGTATAAAGAGTAGATGGCTTTTGCATCAAGAGCCAGTCTCTTGGTAATTTTTGTTTGGTTGGTTTCCTCAGCATCCTTGTCTAAGACTTCTTTTCCCTTATCAGATACTGAAGCTACCTCTGGGTCGATTCCTCTTTCTACAACATCCCATTACAAATGATCTCTGGATCTAAGGAATGTCTTTATTTTATTCTTCCACACATTGTATTATTTTCCATCAAAATAAGGTGGCCTAGTATTGCTCGGCCCCTCCACAAGTCCTGGTGCTAAACAACTAGCCATAAAAGATCTTTAGTTTAGAAGTATAAACACTTCAATAGATGAGCACAGGGCTCTAATACCAATTGATAAAACTAGTATGAATACCTAGAAGGGGTGAATAGGTGTTTATAAGAATTTTTGAAAATTAAAATAAATTTCGAACAAAGTCTGAGAATCAAACAGAGTTTGATAAACAAGTCACCAGAATTCTAATGAAAATTTATAATCAGATAAGAGATGGAATAGACTTTTGTGATACTTAAAAATATGCAACAAATTTAAATGAAAAGAGTTAAGGGAAGAGAAAATTGCATATGAAATTTATAGTGGTTGGAATTCATTATAGCATCAATAGAGAAGTGCAATATTTCAAGTGCAAACACTTAGTGGAAGATTCATTTTCTATCACTAAGTCAATTTTCTTGTAATTTTCTCTCTTGAATACAATTTGTAAGAACCATCGATAAAGAATAAGTGGTCAGAAATGTTGTTGACTTTGGAATTTCAATTTTCACTCCATATATCAAGTAGATTGAATGACCTCCTTATATACTTCTCCATGCCTCACTAGCCATTGGCATTTTCTAGAGGAATTTCTTCCAATCAATTCGTTGGATAGAATCGATTAAAGAAATCTTATAGCCGTTTGAAGATTGAGATGAAAATATGTTAATTCTGGTCGTTCATACAATTAGAATCTAGGTTTCCATAAGTAGATGCTTCCTAAAAAGGAACTTGTCTTCAAGATTGATTTCATCAATTTTTGATTGATTCCATCAATATATTTATAAAAGGTAAGTGAGATTCTTCGCTAGAGAGCTAGCTATTGAAGAATAAATTCTTACTACATTCATTTTGAATCTTTGTCGCAAAATTAATAAGTCTGAGTCTAATTATATTTTCGTTCTGGACTTGGTTTTAGTCTAGATTGTGTCAGAGTGGGAAAAACTTTTTGAATGAATAGACTTTGGCAAGAGTCTGTGATATAACTTCAAAAGTTTACTATTCTTCACAATAAGAAAATGAACAAGAAAGTTTTGTCAACTTCAAAACTTGGTAGGAGTTTTCTCAACACGTTGGCCACCACGATGCCAGCCACACCGACCGCATTGTTACTGGTTCTCTACCAAGACCAAATCCTTTAGCTACTGTTTTGCATACTTCCATTGCTCATTCCAAAAATATGGTACACCATCACATGTGCCACCATGCACCATCGTGTCTTGGACTCGGGAAGCCTACTGCTATTCTGTGGTGATTTGGATGCCTTCCACATCGTATTTTGAAAAAAAAAAAAAAAAAAAACAACAACAACAACAACACATGACTCTCTATCCTTTGATGAAGTAGCTCATGAAGTCTCACTACCAACCTCTACCAAACATGTTGCCAAGTGCCACTAGAAGACTCTACACGTGATATCTACTTACCTCCTAGTGACAAGTGCCTACATGCACCATTGGCCTCTACTCTGCTAATGTCATCCACCACATCATTGCCACGTCACCTCTAGTTTGCTGACGTCATCTGACACATCATTGCCACATCACCTCTTAGTGTTGACTATTGAATGGATCAGACTGGATTGGACTGTTGACTTGTTCAGATGGACTAGATCATTTAACCGATTTATACTGGGCTAGTTGGATCAGTTCCGTCACTTTTTTTTTATCAGTTTGATTATTTTCTTATTGTTTTTTGGTGATTTGTGATTGGATCCTAAGGTCTTTCGGCGCACTAAGTTCATTTTGGCCTTATTTTTACCATACATGCTCTCCATGCATTGTTTTCCTCACATTTGTTGTCCAACCAACTATTTCTAACATAGTAAGTACATATAATGTATAAATTTTGTAAGCATTGTCATTAATGTGGTCATATGGCATCCCATTTTTATTGATTATGATATAAGCAACCTACTGGGCTAGGCAATCAACTTTGAAGCCAAGGTTCACATGTGCATCCATCTACCGATGCTATTACCAAAAAGACTTCTCCCAATGGATTGTCTATCACTTTCTCATTATAGGATTTTCGTTCCATTGATAATATGGTACTTTTAGCTCTATCTCTCCTGCTATGTCTATCGCTTTAGGTAATTTTGATTCATGAAATTTTAACTCCGCTTGTTTAAATCATATGACATTAATTCTAATTTGTTCCAATCAAAAAGCTTCCCTTTACATGCGCCAACTATTCACATAGCCGATAATTCCCTAATGCAAATCAGCCTACACGACACATTTCCATATCCACCTTTTCATTACCTAACACTTTTATAGTTTTCAAACTCTCTTTAAATTCAATTTCAGTTGGACAATTATGTGAACTTGGCCTTGATGTTCACTTTTCTCATCATGGTTGTCATGTGCAGGATTTACGGACAAGATAGACCATTGGAATTGGCTATAGAGTGAGACACCTATTTGAGCTCATTTCTTAAATATTCTTAACTCTTGTGCTGGTTGTGTTGCCATAATGTCATCTAAAACTTGGCATTCTCAATTAGGTTTTCCTTCTTCTTCTAGATTAAAATCTTTGATATCAAGTGGTCATTTCGGCTTTATTGATGGCAAAACTTTAAATTGTTTGCTTGGCTAATAAGGAACACATCATGCCTTCCCATTTGATTTTAGTGAATCTATCTCTGATTATCCCTTTGATCTAATTCACTCTTAGTTTGGGGACCTTTTCCAACACCCACCATGGGAGGCTCTTACAATTTTGTCATTTTTCTTGATGATTACTCTCGTTATAGTTGGCCTTTTCTTATGAGAAATTGATATGACCTTATTTGCATCGACCGTGATTTTGTTGCCATAAAAACATAATTTTCTAGAGATATCATGATTTTTTTTTTTTTTTGTATTGATAATACCATGGAATATCAAGATGCTAAATTTCTTAGCCCAACACGGTACTATTATTCATCGTTCATGTCTAGGCACTTCCTAACAAAATGGCCCTGAAGAACGTAAGTATATGCATATATTAGATGTTACAAGAAATCTTTTAATCTCTACCTCTTGTTTGGAATAAATCTGGGGGGAAGCTTGTCTCACTATTGTTTATACTATGTTCCCTATCCCCCATCATAGATAACATTTCTTCTTTTGAGCATTTCTATGGCAAGGTTCCTTATTTTAGCCATCTTTGAGTCTTTGGTAGTGCTTGTTTTGTACACCTTCCACATGAATGCATGATTAGAACCTTGCACTCGTTTAAATTGCTTTCTTGGGTATGGCATTGAGCGCAAAGGATATAAATGTTGTGACTATCTCTAACCATCTTCATGCGTCTCATCATGTTTTATTTTGGGAACATAAGATGTCCTGCATTCCTTCAAATCTTCTACTCATGTCCCTTTCTTTACCAATGCTTTCGTGGATTTATCCCTAGAAGATCTTGTAGTACCATCCACTTGTGAATTTTCCTCTCCAAAAATGTCTTCCTCTTATTTTGATGCAAGCCCATTTGGCGATCCCACTTCAGCAACTTCTCACATGTTTGCCATAACCGAAGATCATATGCCTTCAACCATTCTATCTACTTCTATTTGTTGTTCATAAATCAACCCCCGGCTCATCTTCGTGATTATCATTATCACCCTGCCATTGCTTCTCTTCACAAACCTCATATCTATAAAGAAGTTAGTAATGATCCTCTTTGGCAACAAGCTATGGTAGATGAGTTGTAGGTCTTGGAAAACTCTCACACATGAGATTTGGTTAATTTGCCTCCTACTAAGTTTATTGTTAGTATTAAATGGGTATATAAGATTAAACCAAAGTAAATGGTACTGTGAATTACCATAAAGCTTGGCTAGTGGCGAAAAGTCTAACTTAGGATTAAGTTATTAATTGGGATGAGACCTTGGACCATGTTACTTGTCTTACTTCTATTCACAATCTTCTTATTGTTGATACTTTTAAGCGTTGGTCACTATTTCAAATGGATGTTAAAAAATGCATTTCTTAATAGCGATCTCATTGAGGAAGTTTATATGGTTCCTCCTCCTAGATACACTTATTCATATGATAACGTGTCACGACCCCAACTCCATCTCTAGGGTCACGAGTGACGGGGGTTATTTTTGCAACGTCCTAAGCACATCGCCGTCCCATTCTTTTTATCTTTTCATTAAGCACATGCGGAAGCATTACAAACAACACCCAGACAACAATAAGCAGCCAGGAAAACAATCATTTGAAAACATACAATTACATCAGTTACATTTATAGGCCCCTTTGTCACAGACCGTTATATTTACAACCCCTACATTTTCAACGCTCCAAAGGCCGGGTAAACCTTAGCTCCTCTAGAAAATTGACGTGAGACTTCCATGCTTACAAGACTGAAAGGATGCGGGGTGAGTTTTGGGAAAACTCAGTAAGTAAAGCCCACTAATTTTCGGGTAGGAGGATGCCTCGCCCATCAACAAGCACATACTCATCCAAAACATTAGTAAAACAAAAGCTTTGTCTTGGATGAAACATGAGGAATCCTCAATCAACACTATGCAAGCATAAACCAATATTTACCCACAACATTAGGAACTCATGCCTCACTCATATGCAAGCATAACCAAAATCCATTTCATAATGCGAGGAAATCATGCACACGAGGTTCATTTAGTAATAGTTGAAATCCATAGACTCTTCTAGAATCCACTAGGCATTTGAACTTAATTGGGTAACGTTCCCTAATCGAAGGGTGACGACTAGAATTATTACAACATCTCGTCCGTCTGACGAGGCATCCTATTGGCATGGGGGCATCTCATTCTCATTAACGAGGCATCTTGTTGGCGTGGGGGCATCCCATTAATGAGGGGGCGACGTTGTTGAATCCATTGGTCAACGGCTAGAAATTGGTCCATTGTGTGACCATGCATCAAGCATCACAATCCAGTTCTTATCTTCACTTTTAGTTCAAGGGCCCGAAGGCATGCCATGCATAAGTGTGTGAAATGACTTACCGAAACCGAGATATTAAGCATGCCAAGCACAAATCAATGATCACGACTTTATCCAACACGTTTGAGCACCGATTTAGTACCCAACTTGGCTCAGGAATGATATACCTTAGTATCGCACCGAGACCATGATAGGACTGGCCCGTCATGACATGTTCACCGACCTAGTACTAGACTTGGTTTGGGAACGATACGCCTCAATACCGCACCGAGACCATGAAAGGACTGGCCCATTGTGACATGTTCATCGACCTAGTACCAAAGTTGGCTCGGGAATGATATGCCTTGATATCGCACCAAGACTAAGAAAGGACCGATCTGTCGTGATCCCACTTATGTCAAGGCCGACAAAGCCTTTTTTTCGGAGCTCGGAGCGTGAACTAGAACATGCACTTGTGAAAGTGGTTTGAGGAAGTAGCAAGTTTTCACAAAACGCTTTCAAAATAGGTTTGTATCAAAGCAAAACTAGAACATATCAAATAAACACACAATTCAAGCTTCTTCCAAGCAACTCAAGTCAAAGCACGAGCCAAAGCTCATCAAACAAGGATTGAACTCAATCAAGGAGTAAGGTCTAAATTGATCCAAGCAACCACAACCAAACCTCAAGCAAGAACATAGTCACAACATTTCAATCAAGGACTCGCTACAAGCTTGGATTAGTGTAACACAACATCCTAACCAAATATTAGTAAGTTCTACTATTGAGTAATGTGCAACCGAGCAAACAAGCAAGAGGGGCGCTGCCACAAGAAAGAGAGAGAAGGCGATGGTGAGGGTGAGGTTGAGAGAGTGAAGAAGGAAGAGGGGGTGGTGTGTTGTGGGAATGAGGGAGTAAATGCCTCTATTTATAGGCAAACCCCTCATGATGATCTATCCAAATGGACCAATCATCTTCATGTAGGTGGACAATCTAGGTTGAGGAGGTGGCAAGCTAAAGAAATGGGTGGCAAGTCTAGTTCCTAGGGGCGACACTTGCTCAACTTTCCATTAGTCCACCTAAGGGGTTGAGTCACCATGGAATAATTACATGTAATTATTATGGGACACCTAAGCCAATGACTAAGTCTCTCCCATTTAATGTTTGGAACTTGAGTAATCATTAGGTTAGATATCTTTATATTACAAACTTGCTCTGGCCTATTCCCTTGAGGCACACCTCAACTTGGCATTGAAGAACTAGAGTTCAAGATATTTCTTGCATCTTTATCCTAAATTAAGAAGACTCTAGATTAGCCTTATTCCTTAAGTTGGGCGTGCAGCCCTTTCCCTTTCCAAGTTGGGCATGTGGCTCTCTTATCTGGGGTGAAAACAGTTTCGAGCAATTTTCAAAATCAGCGTCAATACCTTAGCAAATGGGCTCAAAAAATTATAAAATTTTAATATGTTGTAGATAAGACCCTAAAAAATGTTTTTCATGAAGAAAGAAAAGTCCAAATCATCCCGTGGAAAGAGCAGTAATTCACTGCACACGGCCCAAAAATTCATTCCTCGAACAGATTTAATGGTCAAAGAGAGAGAGACTCATTTCAAAATCCAAATATTCACAAAACTCTTTAAAATTTCTATATGTTGTAGAAATGGATGTCCTTTAAAACTTTTGTGAATGAAGTATATTCAAATTTGAAAGGGAAAAGTTTATAAAAAAATTGAGAAGGCAATCTGGTCATTGTTTTTGCTACACCGGGCAATTTCTAAATGGTAATTGATTGGGCCTTCGTTCCAACCATTTCACCTCAGAAAATATAAAATATAAATATGTTATAGATTAATGTGTTTTGAACAACATTTATGAAGGAAGTTTCTCCAAATTAAAAGTAAAAAAAGCTCTGTAAAATTGGAAAACGGCAAAGGTCTAGGGATTTCGTAAAATTGGAGAGTCAAAACCCATGAAACCTTAAGTGGCAAGCCTAAGGCAAAGGGGTGGCACCCTACTTGACCTTCAAGATCCCTTATCATCATTCTTCTAGGCCATGAGTCACTCCCTACCATTAATGAGCTTATGACTCACCCTCTCTTAATATATAATCATCCGAAATTTCATGATTACATTTCAAGAGAGACTAATGAGGCCAAGTGTCCTACTTAGTCATCATGTATTAATAAGCTACATTCAAAGAACATTAAATACACCATGGGAAATATCAAGTTAGAAGGCCATCTCTTTGGGTAGGAATCAATCGAGTCCGACCATGATCAATTACCTTATTTAGCATAAGGTTTGTGTCTAAATCATGATTGGATAAAGCCAAATGCAACCGGGCTTAACTAGTGAAACCGAGTTTGGACTTCTCTCTATAAATGGCTCAAAGTTGAGGATGTTGCATAACGTGTGCCGAGTATTGTATGGATTGAAACAAGCTCCCCGCACACCTCCAAGTTTAGCTCCACCATAGAATCTATTGATTTTAAATCCAGTCCTTATAACCATACTCTCTTTGTTCAGGGCACACATCATGCATACATTATGTTGCTTTTATATATAAATGGCATGGTTATTATTGGCGATAATTAGACTGGCATTGCCAAACTCCATTAGTATCTTAGTAAATAGTTCGAAATAAAAGATCTTGGGCAACTCAACTATTTTCTAGGCTTGGAGGTTGCATCTAATACTTTTGGTTATTATCACTCTCAAACAAAATATACCTTTGATCTCATTTCTCTAGCTGGGCTCGCTGATAACAACATTGCTTATACTCCGATGGAGTAAAATGCAAAATTCAATGACAAGGATGGAACTCTTCTTTCAAATCCTACACTTTATTGGTAGTTGGTTGGTAGTTTTATATATCTCACTGTTACCCATCCCAATATCGCTTATGTTGTTCATATTATTAGTTAGTAATTGACCATGCCTCGTACGACTTGTTTTGCTGCAATTCTTTGAATTCTTCACTATGTCAAAGGTACATTGTGTCATGGCCTTCACTTTTCTGCTCATTCTACCTTGGAGTTGACAATTTGATGCTGACTCCCTCCATTATGGCTACGATTTCTTTTTGGGCAACTAACTTATATCATAGTGTAACAAGATACAGACCAATGTCGCTTGCTCTAGTATAGAAGTAGAATATATAGCTCTTGCTGATATGACATCGAAGTTATTACGGTTATGGTGGCTACTAGAAGACATAGGAATGTGTCATCATAGTAGAATAATCTTTCATTGTAACAACCGAAGTGCTATCCAAATTGTATAGAATGATATTTCCATGAATGCACCAAGCACATTGAAATATATTGCTGTTTCATTCATTATCACATTCGTCATGGCACCATTTGACTTGTCTCTACTTCCATTGTTAAACAGACTAGTGATGTCTTCACCAAGAGATATCCACTTGGACATTTTCTGGATCTATTCTCTAAACTCAAGCTAACATCTTTCAAATTATCTTGAGTTTGAGGGAGAATGTTAGAGATATATTTTGGATATTTCGTATATTGTTATGTGATTCTACATATTTTCCTCTATTGATCCTAATTTGTTATTTTAGATAGTTGTCATGTAAAGCCTATATATAAGCTCGTGTATTATTCCCAAGTTAATGAACAAAATATTATTTTCTTTTCATCCACAAATCTCAACTATAGGTGACGGCAAGGCACCACGATGTTGGTACACAAGGAAGAACAGAGTAGGAGAGAGAATGAGAATAAGCTTGGTTTTTTTGGGTAAAGTGATACAAGGGCTAAGGCAGGCGAATACGTGGTTAGGAAAATAGGCGTAGAAAGAAAATGGGCAGCAACGTGTGAAATATATGAGTATGCGACAAAGAAAGTAAGGGTAACTAAGAAAAATAGAAGAGAGAGAAAAAATGGATAGTTCTTTATAAGATGAGCGAGTACGAGAGAAAGAAAGAAATGGTCATTTAAAAACTCTAGAAAAGAGACGAAAGGGTGCTTTCGCTTGTATATATAGATGTGCATACATGACACGTATCTAGTGATTAATTTAGTAATCACGCGGATTATGTTCTCTGTAAAGTATGTCCAAAAACGTGCACGATGCTCCAAGTGAGGCTTCGAGTGGATGGTTGGACAACATAAACAATTTCAGAATCAAGCTGGCATCGGTTGTTCTTCTGAGGTGATGTTTATCACATCGTTTGATTGGGAAACACGACTTAAAGCGACCAGTCCATTAAAGTGACTTGAAAGCAACACATGGCTGCGTAATTGGGTTCTGAGTTTCGGAAGTTTGTCTACATTTTGACTGGCAGTTGCAGCAGGGAAAGATTATGATTGGATCTTCTTCTTACCACTTAACAAATGATGCAAATGTCGAGGAAATAAAAAATGTACAGACTAAGAATTCTAATTAAAGAGTCCAAATGCGATGCATTTCGTGGTCAAATCTCAATTAATTCGATTAACAACTTCGTGTCATGTCGGTACCCTCTAAGTAAAGTCCGATAAATTCACCTAATTAAGATGTTCTAAACGCATTAGTGAGGACTACTCAAGCTGAAGATTTGAACCCCGAATCCCGATATTCTTTATCAAGAAAGTTATTTTCTTTTTTGTTGAGGAGAAACTGAATTATTTTCAAAGCACTATAGGCATTGCGAATGATCCAAACCATGACAGGGTGTCAATAGATGTTTTATCTTGATTAAGAGGTTGATGCAGAACAAAGCACGACGGAGGGAAGAGAAAAGAGGGGAAGGGTCAAGTTGAAACAAGCTAAAAAGAAATTGAATGCTGGTCCAAGCCTTGACCGTATGGGTTTTTTTTTTTTTTTTTCAATCAAAACTTTCTTCTACAAGTTAAAACGTCTGAGAGAACAGGGAATGGGCTAAGAATATACAGTAGACGGAGAAAATTGTTTGAAAATTTTTAAACGTATTGCACTTTTACTAACTCAGTTCAAAACTTTCTAATTATATCAATTGAGTATTAAATATTTTCACGCTTTACCAATTGAATAAATTCAATCAATTTTGGTAGGAAATCGCTAACGTGGATGCCAGTTATTCTCCATAGCACGGTTAAGATTATCCACCGTTAACATGGACAATCTTAAATAATATTTTCATACGTTTTCAAATTTATTTATTTATTTATTTATTTTTTTTCCTTTCCTTTTTCTTCCTCTAGCTGGTGTGTCGGTTGGTTGGAGGATTTGGCTCTCTATCAATGCTTGATTGGTCGATTCATTTATTTGATTGTTACTAGGCCAAAAATGCTCATAGGATAAACATCCTATGTCAATTTATGCATGCATTGTGCCAACCACTTTTGGATGCAGCACACTGTCTCCTACAATATCTAAAGGCTACTATAGGCCAAGACCTAGCTAAAAATGAACTTCAACTTAGCGCTTGATGTGATTCAAATTGGGCTAGTTGCCTCATGATTCGCCATTTAGCAACTAGGCATTGCATTCTATTGCGTGATAGCCCCATTTCTTGGAAAACCAAGAAACAAAGCAGTCTCATGCTCTTGTGATAAAAGGAATATTGTGCAATGACAATAACTGCTTGTGAAATTACCTAGTTATCATACCTCTTACAAGATATTGGAATGTGTCTCTAAGCCCCAGTATATTTACACTATGATAACCAGGCTATCTTCCACATTGCTGCCAATCTAGATTTTCACGAGCAAATAAAATACATTGAAATTGATTGTCATCTCATTTGTTAAAAAATTCAAGCCATGCTCATTTTTCCATTGAAGATTGGTACGGACTCACAACTAATTAACAGTTTACCAAACCACTAGGCCAAGATCAGAACATGTGGCTAACTACTTTCCAAGTTGGGTGTCCATATATCACATGCACTAACTTTAGGGGGAGGCTTGGCATGATCATATGCCACCAGGGCATCCTTATTTTATGAGTAGTTTTATATAGGAATAGATTTAGGAAATATAGTTGTGAATGGTGTATAAATATGTACATTTAAAATACAAGAAATATTTAATCGATTTACATTGGTATCTTGCATTTTGTATCCTTTCTCATGATACCACCCCCATCACTTGCTGCCAATTTCAGTTCAGTCAGGAAAACTAACAGGTTGAGAGTGAATGGCTTCCACATATTTCCCCTTGTTGTCCCGACGGATTAATGCGGAACCTATGGATGAAGCCAAGATGTCATACATTTTGGACCGTTTGATTTTGTGGTCCATATCTTCGCCGTCAAACATTGATGTCACTGACACCAATCGTATCAGCTTCTATTCAACTTCAAAATATGCGTAAATCTCTTCTTCCGAAATCAAATCCATCATTTTCTTCTCCTTCGAAGCCTCTTCTACTGCGATAGAACGGTTGGCTCGAGCACTCAGCCAACATTGTTGTTCCCACACCTGACCTTGATCTTAGGCGCACTAATCGCCTTCTGCCTCTTGGTGTAGATTCACTATGCCACCCAGGACTTCCATCCCGAAGATCCCCACGACCTCCAGCGCTGCGGGGGGTGAGGGCAAGATCCTGAATGACCTCCAGGGGAAATACCAAATTCTAGGCAACTCTACCTAGACTGTCCTGACTGCGGGGAGTTGACTTGCACTATCTAAGCCAGCTACAAAGGCGTCTACGCAGAGCACCTTAAGATTTGCCTCCCATTTATAAAGATAATAGAGAGGAAAAGTGAAAAAGAAAATTTGAGATTCAAGGTTTTATTCAAGGTTTTATTCTAGTTTACCATTAAACTAAAGCTACTTTAGTTGAGCATTCCACTATAATTAGCCGCATCTCTCTACTACATTTCTCAATTATATATATATATATATCCAGTTATTATTCATGAGCCTAAATTCAAGTTATGTATAAAAAATGAACTCAAACTATAAAAGCCCTTTGATGTCGAGAGAGAACTGCCCCTTACGATTCTCTTGCCATTCTGTCAACAAGGAGTATGGACCATACCCCAATAGCTGCCGGAATTGAGTTTCTATACCTTTCACATCTAGGTGACATGTTCTGTGCTAGTTAATCTTTTGCCGGGTCAACTTACCCCTAATGCCATTTGATTCATAATAGGCTTCATTCTTGTCTTCCACCAGGCCAACAAAGTGTACTCCATGGCGGTCTTTATGAACATTTGTAGACTGACTCAGGTGGCCGGTGAAAGAGGCTGATGGCAGTTCTCTCCTTGGCACCACAGGGCCCCTTTCATCTCTAAGTATTCTTCCTCCGATTTCGAGGAAGAAATGGCTACACTTGGAATCTCCTTGGGCAATGGGGGTCTCGGTGGAGTTCTGTCTTCAATGAGCACATCCCCGTGTTAAAACATTAACTTACATCCCTGCCGCTTTCAGATTCGTATAAACCTAGGTCCTCTCGCCTCCCTCAACAACCTCCTCCATAAACCCCCACCTTGAAACCACGACCTCTTGTTCCACCATCGAAGTTAAAGACAGAAGAAGAACAGAGAATTTTCCAGTGCTTCTGCAATGGATACGTTTTTACCATCTATGTAGAAACGGTAAGTCCCGCCATCAAGATTCAAGACTAAGCGACTCAAGCGTCGGATATGATTAGCTGAAATAGAGAGAGTATGGTGCGACATTTTTAACATGCTGAGATTCTCACCAACTCTCCAGTCCACCAAACAAAATAGGGAAAAAGATCGCGAAACCTATAAATCAAAAAATTGTCCAAAAACAACGAGCTTCAACGTAATGCCCAAATGAAGGTTATATTAAAGACATATGACCTAAGTATTCTCTATAAATTTCAAAGAAAACAACAAGCAAGCACTGCATTTAGCTGCTGACACCATAGATGATTCACAGACAAGCCTCTCTGACCTCGTCCACGAAGGCCCTGAGGTTCATGTCCGAAGAATCCGCCTTCCTTCATAGCCTCCCTTGCCAAATCTCTTAATTTCTGGGCATTCCTTCTCCCCTCATCTCCCTCCTCTCCCTCCTCTCCATCTCCCATCACCGACTCCAAGCACCTACTTTTCTCGCCGCCTTCCACCAGGCTGCCTTAGCTCGTTTGGTGTCACCTTCACTCCGGTCCTCCATACGTCTGCAACAAGCTTCGCATTTATCTGCTGATCGCTCCACTGCGGAAATGTCAATAATGGCAACCCAAAGACCAAGCTTTCCTAAGTCGATTAAATTCCAACACATTTTGTGTTTGTACGGTCCTGTTAAAATCAAAGCCATTGGTTCCTTTCATTTATGATATTTCCTATTCAGAATTGATACAAAAATCCGGTCTCCTTAAATTAAATAATCCAAAAAATAACTCTCAGTGAAAGATATTTTGTTATGAGAAAAAATTTCAATGGAACATTCACAATTTTTTAAATCAAAATGGAGCTGCACAATTGCTAAACTTACGACATTTGAGTTATGTTACAACCTAGAGAAGGGGACTTCGTAGTATGATTTGCTCCTCTCTCGTTTCTCATCGTAAAAAATATGCCGCCTGTACCTACTTCTTTATGCTTAGTACCTACGCAATTTATCACCACTAACTCCCAGGGTCCTTACTCCCCAGCCCCTAAATCACAAGCACACGGGAACTCCTCCCATGCCATCGTTTATCGTCCGTCGTCGACCCTGCTGCTACCATCATCTCTGCTTTCTATCTCTCCCTTGCTCTTGAAAAGAAATTATATAGAATATTCACATGATCAATGGTTACGATAGTGTTAATCTTAACCAATCAATTTTTAATCATCAAGCAAACTCATTTTTGAAGTAATGAGTCTAACATTGACAATTGAAGAATAATACTATATATAAATATTTAAATTTATTTGTCTCAACGAGGATGATTGCACACACCTAATTTTTGACCAACTTTTGATTATGAGTCACCCTCATCAAGATTTCAACTGACTTGCTCTGCAAAAGCTTTCCTACAACACCTAATTTGATTAAATTGGATGGTGAGATCGCTGAATATCGCAATTTTTAATCGCGACTGTCTAATCTAGATGGGGTTGGAAATACATAATTTCTGCAAATCACTTAATGAGATCATGTTAATATGGTCGTGAGCTTTCCAATGCTTTGAAAATCAATTCGATAAGAGTTTCTTGAGGAAGATATCATGATTTTTCCATTTCAATCATCTAAATAGATGATATATAAATTTGTGGATGCGTCGGGTCATATGAATATTTGTGAAGAGTATTAGGTATCTAATAAGCAATCCACACTTACCAAGAAAAGGTCGATCTATTTAAAAAATTATCTTTTACTACATATGACAATGGCTTAGAGTAATAGACTATGAAGCACAGGCACGTTACATGTGCTTCCGTGTCGTGTCCGACACGTTACACGTGCTTCCGTGTCGTGTCCGACACGTTACACGTGCTTCCGTGTCGTGTCCGACACGTTACACACGTGCTTTCGTGTCGTGTCCGACACGTCCGACACGTTACACATGCTTCGTCCGACACATGTCGAAGCTTGTTGGACACGTTGACACGCGTCTCCGAAAGATGATGGAGGATGGAGGTGAGAGCAATTGAGCAGAGACAAGGTTGCAAGCGACGATGAGCCCGCGACGGTGAGAGATGGGGAGAGAAAGAGCAGAGACTGAGGCGAGGGCCGCCATTCTGTGATGCTGTGATGGATCGGCAATGAGGCTGCAGTTGCGAGGGAGGAAAAGCTACAGGCAAGGCGGTGAACGATTGTGATGAAGACCGAGAGCAAGTAGAGATCAAGAGGAAAAGGAGAGGAAGGGGGTCGTGCGGCAAGGAGGAGGAGAAGGAGGGCATTGCTAGGGTTTTGATAAGGAAACTAAAAGAATAAAAAAGGGACTTGGCATGTTGGAGGGAGGGGGAAGTGATAGCCTATCAGATGGTGGGGGAGGGAAAATAAAGTGAAAAAAAAAAAAATTGGGGGTAAGGGGAAAGAGACGAGGGAAAAAAGGAAGTGGGGGTTGGGGGTGACCCCCCAAGGGGACTTTTTATTTAATCAGAAAAATAAATAAATGAAATTCAAAAGTCTTTCGAAAAATAAAAGTACTGAATGTTGAATGATGATAAATTTTGGTATTGTAGAAGATCATGGATTTATTTAAATAAGTTGATTCTAATTTATTATTTGTCATTAGTTTCATCAATAACTTTTGTCAATTTATTAATATTATCAGTGTAAATTCATTGTAGGCTCTTTTTTTAATTAATTATCTATTTATAAATTTGAATCAAATTAATTAAAAATAAAAATATTCATTTTGATATACAACGTGTCTCAACGTGTCGGAATTTTCAATTTTTTGAGAAATAATGTGTCAACGTGTCATGTCGTGTTGTATTGTGTGGCGTGTCCGTGTCGCGTGTCGGTGCTACTTAGGTAATAGATACATACAAACTGAGTGTCTGGTAGAAAATAATTGATAGTCCATCTCAAAGAGTTTCCACAAAAAGCAGTTACTAGGCATCCCAATAATTGATAAGATCATGCAAATTTGATTGTGAGCTTTCTAACATTTTGAGAATCACTTCCATAAGAGTTTCTCTTCGCTAAACCAAAAAAGCAGTCAATCTATTTAGAAAATTATTGTTTACTACATATGTCCAGGGTTCAGTATAATAGAAATGCATGTACAAACTAAATGATCGACAAAGAATTATTGATAATTCATCTCAAAGAGTTTATGCAAAAACTAGTTATTGGGTATCTCATTATTATTATTATTCTCGTTCTTGAATCTTTAAGTGAGTTTATAATTTGTTAAGGATACATAATTGTACTTTGCCAGGATAAGTGGGGACTTGTCCTACCACAGATGGAAAAATTATCAAAAAAAAGTTGCCCGTATGACGAGTTAAGTTGGGTGTCACCATCAACCAAATGCAACCAAGAAGAACACGGATGACGTGTCATTTTTTTTTTTTTTATCATTTACCTAAGAAGAAGACTAATCTCTCTCACATACCTACTGGTAGGATTTTGAACAAATGGCTCAATCCACCATCTGCCACTGACTGGAGGATGAGCTCTTCGCCGAGCAAAGGCGGTCGGCGCCGGGAATTGCACAAGGCGGGGTGAGATTCAAAAGGAAAATTAACTTTTCATGATGAGATTACCTGTTAAGTTTCTGGGATTAGTTAAATCATTGCAGCAAGTTTTCGGAGGATTTTTTGCATTTATGGAATCTAATGAAATAGCTCCGGCATTTGCACATGAAGTTGTTATCACATATGGTGAATTTGTGGACTGTAAATTTTGAATGAGAAAAATAAGTAAAGTATCACCACAGCTAAAATTAATAAGGAGGATTAAATTGGCATATCATTAAGAGGTTTATAATCGAATTGGTATTATTGAAAAATTTAGGATTAAATTGACAAATCCTCAAAAGATTTAAGATTTAATTAGTATGATTAAAAGGTTTATAATTGAATTGGCACCGTATAATAGTTTTAAAACTTTTTAGACAATTTTCCTATAAAAAAGTAACTACGTAAATTATTAAGTGGGTTACGATCATGCATCTTTTATCACTTCCACAATTTAGAACACTATAACTCTCATCATTTCGACCCCCCCCCCTCCCAAAAAAACAAAAAATCTTAATTTTGAATCTTATGTACATGTAGGGGTCTATTTCCACGGTCCACACAACCTAATGCCAGCTCCTATATACCCCCACGCCTGCTCTTGGTCCTCGACAGGCCTTTTGCTTATACTGACTCTCTCGTCACCCTCGCCGGCATCCGCGCTGAGTGAGGCATGAATGCTTTAACATAGGCCATAAACCCCAGCTCCCGTCGAGACCACAGCCTCTCGTTCCCCGTCAAAGTTTGAGACGGAAGAAGATACGACGATCGAGTATTTCATACCTAATTGCTACTAATATGGATGATTGAAAAGAATCAAGACACCGTAATCCTTCTGTCGTTGAGAAATGTTTTCACCATCAGCGGAGAGGTCCCACCATCAAAGATTCAAGACTTAGCAACGGAAGCGTCATATATGACGGGCTGAAATAGAAGGAATATGGTGCGACGCTTAGACTTTATGCCCAAACGAAGGATTACATAATAGCCATAATATATATTTACTAAAAGTCCCCAGACATGAAAGTACCACGTTAACTGGTGACAGTGACACCACAGACAATTCACGCACTCAGCCGCTTCTCACGAACACCATACACCACAGAAGGGGAAAAGAAAGAAAACAGAGAAAATGACGCCTAGACTTTATGCCCAAACGAAGGATTACATAATAGGCATAATATTTATTTGCTAAAAGTCCCCAGACATGAAAGCATCACGTTAAGTGGTGACTGACACCACAGACACTTCACTCACTCAGCCGCTTCTCTGACCTCGTCCACGAAGGCCCTAAGGTTCTTGTCCGATGACCCGCCTTCCTTCACGGCTTCCCTCGCCAGATCCCTATATTTCATGGCATTCCTTCTCATCTCATCCCCCTCCTCTCCATCTCCCACCACCAGGTCCAAGCACCTCTTCACCTCGCTGCTCTCCACCAGGCCTAGCTCATTGGGCGTCATCTTCACCCCGGTCCTCCACACGTCCGCCACGAGCTTCGCGTTCGTTTGCTGATCGCTCCACTGCGGGAACGCCACCACGGGCACCCCGCAGACCAAGCTCTCTGACGTGGAGTTCCACCCGCAGTGCGTCAGGAAGCACCCCACTGAAGGGTGCGATAGGACCTCCACTTGCGAGCACCACGGCACTATCATCCCTAGCTTATCTAGTTCTTCTTGGAAGCTCAATCTATCCTCGTCTCTCTCTTCTTTCCCGCTTTCCCGAATGACCCACAAGAACGGCCGGCCGACCTCTATGAGCGCCCGCGCCATTTCCTCCTTCTGCGGCTTTGATAGCACGGAGATGCTCCCAAACGACAGGTAGATCACCGACGCTTTTGGCTTCGTGTCCAGCCACTCCATGTAGCCGCTCGAGCTCTTGAAGAGATCACCTCCGAAGGAAGTGTCCGATGGATCTTGCCCGTCCAAAAACGCGGACGGTATCAGCGGCCCAATCCCAATTACCTCAAACTTATCCATAGCCCGTATGGCATCCGGTTCCAACGCATCGAAGGTGTTTGTCAGAATCCTCGGCTTGGCCTCCCCAAGTAGTATCTCGAAATGCCGTTGCAAAAGCGGGAGGCTGAAGTTGTATATATTTTTAGTATTGCAAAATGAGGGTATGTCGCAGGCCTTGAGAGGCGGCAACCCAGGCAATTGGATCGGCACTGAAGGATTGTCGCCCGTGCTTTGAATAAGATCACCGTAGCCATGGAAGTAATAATAGTAGAAGTCCAGAACCGTGGCCGGTTGAATCCAAACAAGTGTCGAAGGAATGCCATGAGAACGAGCGACGTCGGCAACCCACGGAAGGAGGGTGGTGTAGAATACACCCAAGAATCGCCGACCATTCTCAAGGTTTGAGGCGATGAGGTCGCTTAAAGTCTCCGATCCTCGTCGCTTGAACTCGTCCGCGTAGTTATCGAGATCATCCCAGTTGAAACCGTCGTCATAGCCATCGGAGAAGCTGGCGAAGGATAGCCCCTCAGGGGGAGATTTCGACTCGGCCATGCGGTGGCTGGCATGAAGTGCAGTGGCGAAGGTCACGTGAGCGCCGACACGCACGAGACGCTTGGCGAATTGGAGGGAAGGGTTTATGTGGCCCTGACCGGGGAAGGTCACGAGGAGGAAATGTGGAGGTGCCATGGACGAGGATTGAAGAAATTCTTTGGAAATGGAAATAATTCCGAGATAGCCCTCGACAGAAGATATGCGGTATGTGGATGTGGAGAGGATTAATGAGGAAAGTGAGGTGGAGACTGTCCGATATAAATAAGGACGTGCCTGAATTTATTACTTCTTGGCTGACGAATGAGGGAATTCCTCGACTTGCGCGAGTGGTGGAGTCTCGATTGTCTTGCTCTCTCTGGGTGACGTTTAAAACAGTAGAAAGCTGCGTATGTACTTACGTCATCAATCACATAACGAATTAAAAAAGAAAATCGCATGCTAGAGAAAAAAGAGAGGATTTGTAGGAGTCCAAACTCATACGTTAATGGCGCATTTGGTAATAATTTTGTTCCCAGGAATAGATTCTGATCAGAAATGATTTCTTTTTTTATTCTATTCCCGGGAACAAATTCTAAGCATTTTAAGCCGTTTGGTAACTATCCAAAATTTCTAATTTTGGAATAAAATCGTTTTTGTCACCGTCTTCATTAATTATATTCCAAATTAATTTTTTTAATTTTTAAATAATTTTTATACTTTTATACTTCTTTTCTTTACTTTTTTTTTCCTTTTTTTCTTTTCTTTTTTTTTTTTCTCCTATTCTTCTTCTTCTTCTTCTTTTTCAGGTTGGTCGCCGGACCGGCGATCGACTAGATGAGGGCCGGCGTCCTCACTGAAGCATCATCGGCCCTTAGTGAGACTGGCCATCGCTGGCCGAGCCTTGCTAGCAGCTGGGCGAGGCTTGCTTGGCCACCGGCGGGACTGGGTGAGGCCCACCTGGCCACTGATGGGGTTGCGCCTCACGAGGCTTGCCCAGCCTCTAGCAAGCTTGCCAAATCTCGCCTTGGCCTGGCGAGCTCGCTAGACCGGTTGCCGGCAACCGACGGCGGCGACCAGCGGCGGCGATAGCGGATGGTGGCGGACAAAGAACCGCATGATTGAAGAAGAAGAAAAAGAAGAAAATAGTTGGTTTTGATTCTTTTTTTTTTTAATTTTAGAACAATAATCATATATATATATATATATATATTTTTTTTTATTCTTGATTCTACTCTCAATCTGTTCCTAGAAACAAATTTGTTTCTAGAAACAAAAATTTTACCAAACGCTATTCTATTCCCAAACTAATCTCGAGAACAAAAAATCATAATTTGGCCCTGTTTGGATAGTTACCAAACAAGGCCTAAAAGCATTAAAAGACAGAAGAAAAACAGGGGCTCCAAGGAAAAAAAGAGGAAACAAAACAAAAGGAGTTGAACAAACAGAAAAATGGACCACTTCTGTAAAATTGTAAAAGAAGTAGGAGGCCGCACAATGAATAGTATAGTCAAAATACCAAAAAATAAAATAAAATAAAGTGTCTAAGTCAAATAAAGAGTGAAAAAAGTGTGGTCCTTTCTAAATGTATCTAAATGCGTCGTATGTAATACGAGGAACATTATTCGAGGAACATTATTGTTTTATTGAACAAGTCCAGCATTTTAAATGGTAAAAAGATTCATTTAAACTAAAATTTTTATTCTTCATCAGGATTAAGCTTATGCAAATACATTAACGAGTGTCAAAATATTATTTTCAAAATTTACTAGTCGAAAATAAGGGTGATTAAGGCTCTTATTGGAGAATATTTGATGACCCTCACAATGTTCAAATTAAGGCTACTAGAGAAAAAAAAAAAAAAAAAAACCAAACCATTTTATGGACAATATTGAATGAACAAACCAAGTCAAAGGACAAAATTGAACAAAAAATAAAGTTTATAGCTCTAATGATCATGTCAAAAAATTTCATTAAATTTTAATGAAAAGAGCACATTGAACAAAAATTAGAAAGTTTACGGACAATATGGAATGAGGAAACTTCATGGATGACATTCAATAATTTAGTAAAAACTGAAGGACTAATGTCATTATCCCTTAGTGGATTATAGATATGTTATGTTTTATATATCGAAACTGTTGAACGATGTGATAGAGGCTAACCACTGCACTAAACTGATGATATACATGTTAGATCAAAGCTACGCAAATCACAGGTTTTATTTTTGTTTTCATAATATTTAAACGGAAATAGAGCTGCACAGTTGCCGAACGTCCGACATTTGAGTCAGATTCTAACCTAGAGAAGGGGACTGTGTAGTACAATTTGATGGGTTGTGCTTGCATAACACTGCAAATTGATCCCTCCATTCCGTCCTATTTATAGGATCACTAAAAATCCATTGGTTTTACATGTGTGTAATATTTAAAGAAACGAATCCAATGACATTATTCAAGAAAAAGAAATCCTGGAGTAATCGACCATAGATTTTAGAAGTGGAACATTGATCCAAAAGTTAAATAAATTATACTTACTAATTTACAAATAACATCGATACACTTTTCAATTTTTTTCAAAGTTTTTTCTTCGAACCATTGGCATTGTGACATCCAAATTTTTCAACCCTGTCTTCTACTGAATAAATTGGACATTTCATTGACGTGTCTATAGGGTTATTCTCAGAGCCGATCACTCTCGAGATAACTAGACTATTTGGGGAAATTATTAAGGAATTTTAAGGCAATAGACTTGAGAACTCAATCAGGAATCGGCTTATCGACCGTGTCTATCTTTAGAGGTCATTACGGCATAGTTAAAAATCGATTTGAAATTAGAGATAGACTAAATCGACAGTGATGTGTGGCTAATCGTGGGTGACACCACTAAATTAGAAAATTCATGTCGACCGGCACTAAACTGATCTTCTTATTGTTTTGGTATCCTGTGTCCGTATTTGGATCCTCGAAATTTTTACAACAATCAAGAGCCGCCAATGAGTCGAGTAGGTTCATTGTGGCTCGAAGAAAATCGACCACAGGTCATTTGCTTTAAAAAATTCTGAAAACTACCCAATAGTTTAGGTCACGCTAAAAACGAGTCAAAAGGAAACTAACTGTCAATTCAAGTTCGATTTCAGAAAGTTGAAATTTCTGCCATGCCACGATAAATTCTAGGATCCACGACTCAGTCTCAGAAGATTTTTCAGAGATCCTGAGATTTTTATAGAAAATGGATTTGGACGCCGTGGAAAAATAACGAAAATTCGGATTGGCCAAATTGAAGGGATTTTTGGCATCTGGTGTGAGTAAATTGGTGAATGGAAGTTGTATGGACTTTTTCTGAATTCAATTGGGACCTTAACTGAATTTATTTGTTCAAAAATCGGATTCCGAGAAAAAAATGAATTAAAATTCGAAATTGAAGAAAATGGCCGTTTTTGTTGCCAAGATTCTTTGTCGAGGGAAATTTCGTGCAAGAAAGCAAGTGGGGATCAAGTACCTTAGTCTGGGAATTTTCAGGGATCAAATTGCACTAAGAAGAAGCATTTGGAACAAGAATTATTGATTTTTAGGATAATTTCTTTTAATTCCCTTTAATTCCCTTTTTTCTTTCCCCCTTACCCCACTTGGCCGACACCCCCCACTCATCCGCAACTCTCTCTCTCTCTCTCTCTCTCTCTCTCGTGCGGAACACTCCACACCGACGTGTCTCTCCCCCTGCCGTATCCTATTTCCCCACCTCTCTCTCGGTTGCTTTGATTTTAGTCAAAGCTTATCTCATTTTTCTGCTTTCTTTGACCAATACTTTCATCCACACACTTCTCTCTTCCTCTGCACGTCTTGGAGCTTCGGTTTTTGCTGCACCTTCGTTCTTCTTTTTTTGTTTCATCCGAAGTCTGCAGCATCACAAAATTAATAACAATCTTCACTCAAGGCCGCTGGATCGACCGAAGCTCGCGCGTCTTCTCTCCTTCGTCCGAGGTTGCTGCCATTCGCTCGTTCAACCCAACAGCTTCTGATTTGAATTTTTCTTTCAGCTTGAGCAACAAGCTTGCAGGCCATTTTTCGGGCCCAAGCTGTGCCCCGTTGCCATCGCCGCTTTGGAAAGGATCGAACCCCATCGCATCGTCGTTGTGTTGATCCGAGTGGATCACTAATCAAGTGAGTAATCTCACTAATCCTTGCTTAGTAGACTAATTACACTTAAGGTTGTTTAGTTTTAATTAATTAGGTTTAGGTGTTTAGATTAATATAAATTAATATTTATTAGTCAATTGTGGTGCGAATTAGGCAAATTGAGTGTGTATTTAGCAAGTAGATGTGGTCTACTATTTATTGAGGGTAGCCCGGGATTTTTCCCGACCCTTATCGGGCTTCAATTTGGCAATCTGGGCCTAAGTGGAATTTTTAGTAATTAAATATTATTTTTCGAAATTAATTAATTAATTAATTATTTTTCGGAAATTCAACCTTTTCGGCCGGTGATCGGAATTTTATGCTGATGACCGTGGTGCAGCCCGTTTATTTAATTGGGCTTTATTTTGAGCTAAATTGAATTTTTAATATTTATTAATTAATTTTCGAAACTAATTAATTAATTAATTATTATTTGGAAATTAAGGCTGAGATGGTTGACGACCGAAATATCATACTGATTGTCGTGGCATAGTCCGTTTATTTATTTGAGCTATACGTTGCATGGAATTAAATAAATTGTTATGTTTTAGGGATTACCCTAAATTGATTGAAATTGAATTATTTATTGGTAGTTGGCTGAGTATGGCTATTTAGTATTTTTAATGCCTTGTTGAGCTGTAAGTGGAGAGAGTGGTGAGAGCTAACTGAGAATTCTATTGGTTGAGACCGATCAAGTACGAAGTATAGACAGGCATAGTTCGATGATTAAGGATATCACTGCGCGAAAACGGCGCCTTAAAGAATGCACATAGACTGTCTGTGATCTATGACGGGTGTGGTTCGGTGATGAAGAATATCACTGTGCGAAAATGGCGCCTTAAAGAACGCACGTAGATCGTCTGTTATTTACGTCACCTTGGCGAAAACGACGCCTGAGAGCATTGATGTGGCTTTGTGACCAATTGCGCTATGGGAGGTTATATAGTGTAGAACGAATGACCTAGGAATAGTCCAACTGACATGTAATCGACCAGTTCGATTGATCAATGATTTGATCCGATTATTGTGATTTGATTGATTGTTCGTTGTGATTTATGAAGTGTCTGTATATAACCTTGAATTGCAGGTTGAGACTGCAGGTTGAGACTGAGGCCAAAGTAAGTCCTCTAACCAGTGCTGTGCTTAGGCAACCGAGTAGTGTATTGGTCCCCTAATTGAGTCTTAATGGGGTATAACTCGCTAAGACGTAGTCTCATCCTAGTTATGGGACAACAATTCAGGACCCCGATAAGGAGCTGAGGAGGAGGAATCTGAGAAAGAGAACTTTGAGGTGAAACCTGAGGAGAAAGATTTTTGGAAGAAGAAGATAATCTTGAGAGGGACCTTGAGTACGATCGGATGAGGATTGAGATCCCATCCTCTTTTGTGAATCATGTTTTGATGTGAATAGTTGTGAAGTATTCTGGTTTGTGTTATGTATAAAAGTTTGGATATGAGTTTCAATATGAAAAATATGGCCTGCTTTTCTATCCCATTGTTTTATTGTTTAGGGATTTATAATTGCTTCTGCATGTGTTTAAAAATGAAAAGGGTCGGCGATACATAGTCCTGGAATATCGCATTCTAAAATTAACCAAGTAGAAGGATATGTGTGTGCCCGAGGATTGGGGTGTGACAGGCATGGACTTGATTTTCCACCAGCATCACTTTGTTATGGTTGTCTCTCTAGACAACAAGCCTTCAACCACATAATTATTGCATCTAGCCTTCGTTTCAGAACCTATTAATATGCTTAGAGATTATTGCCAAAGAGTCCCATTTTCAATTTTCGTTGGCAAAATGGTGGTCCCCAAAGCCATTGTCACTAGATACGTGTTTCCATAATCTTTCGATCTTTGTGACCAAATAACGTGTCGAAATAAGAAAGGTATGAGTGAAATCACTAACGTAAACTTGCAAAATGTACATGCATAAAGCGTCAGATAGAGAGAGCTATCAACATTTTATTAATTTAATGATAACCTAAAAAAAAATCACATCATGTGATAAAGATTCTGAAATTTGTCAAATAATAGATAAAGAATAAATTGTGATATTCCCCGCTTCACATATCCACTTTTGTTCATGAGTACTAGCAATTGTGCACTCATGATGTGTGCATGAAATTGACATTAGTTTATCACTAAATATTTTAATCATTAAATAATTAAAAGAAACTACTGATAAAAAAAAGGCCGCTTTAATATGTGGAAAAGTAAAATTATGTTAAGATTTGACATCTTTTAAGGAAAGTTACACAAGATAGAATATATCTAAATTGTAACGTTGAAATTTTTAGAAAAATAATAATATATACTTATATTTGGAAAAGAGAAGATTCGAATCTCCTTAAAAAGGAGATCCTCCTTACTTTATATAATAGTATAGATGAATATATTATTTTGAGTCCCACTAGCCTAACAACAAAATTATGCTGAATTTATAACGAAGCCCTTGTGATCTCAAATCTTACGTTATGGTAGATGGACAAAATGGATTGTTGGAAGTCGTGGGATGATGAGATGCATCTGATGTTAATCTGATTTTTTGTTTTCCTTTTTACTCACAACTTACAAAAATCATCCCCGCTACATTAACAACCCCTCCCCCAACTCTTTCTCTCCCCTGTCCCCCTCGGTCGATGTGCATGCATGACACGCATCTAATGAATAATTTAGGAATCACGTGGACTATGTTCTCTGTAAAAGTTTGTCCAAGAAACGTGCACGATGCTCCAAGTGAGGCCTCAAGTAGACGGTGGGACAACATATATAATTTCAGAATCAAGCCGCCATCGGTTGTTTTCTTCTGAGGTGGAGTTTATCACATCGTTTGATTGGGAAACACGACTTAAACCGACCAGTCCATTAAAGTTTCGGAAGATTGTCTACATTTTGACTGGCAGCTGCAGCAGGGAAAGATTGTTGGATCTTCTTCCTACCACTTAACAAATGATGTAAATGTTGAGGACAAAAAGAATGGAATAAATGATGCAAATGTTGAGGACAAAAAGAGTGGGCAAACTAGGAAGCCAATGAAACATTATGATATTTTTCAAGTCCTGAGGGCCCAGCTCAATGGACAAAAATTTAGTCCAGATGCAATGCATTCCATCTTCAAGTCTCAATCAATTTAATTAATAACTTCGTGTCATGTCCATATCCTATAAGTGTAGTATGATTAAACTCACCTTATTAAGATGATTTAGACACATTAAGGAGGACTATTCAAGCTGAAGATTTACATCCCAAATATTCTTTATAAAGGAAGTTATTTTTTATTATTTATTTATTTATTTATTTATTTATTTATTATTATTATTATTATTATTATTATTATTATTTTTTATGACCGAGGGACCGCCGGAGATCACTCTTCGGGGATCATGCAACCCTCCGGTGCTCGATAGCACCGGTGGGGCCTCGCCTCAAACCGCTATTTAGATGTAAACCCTCGAGGGAGCTGGCCTAGTAAACTGCCCCTAGGACCCTCACTTAAATTGCGAGCATCCAAAGATTCGAACTCGTTCCCTTGGCGATGAGGTAGTGAAGCCCAACTATCACGGCTACTTACAAGTGGGTAGTTATTTTGTTTTTTGATAAGGAGAAACTGAATTATTTCAAAACACTATAAGCATTGCGAATGACCCAAACCATATTGACACCTCATTTTTAGTTGATACATCATTCAATGTGATAAAGTCGAGACTAGGGTTTCTGATTGCGATGGGGCTCATTTCTCTAGAAAAAAAATGTCGTTTTTCATTTATTTCTTTTGGCATGTTATTTTTAAGTGATTTCTTATCCATTTTTATCAAAAACCCCAAAAGTCAAATAATTGAGTTTGCATTGACTTTTTGGTCAACTTTTTTACCAAAAAGCAACATTAGGTCAAAAGTTGATTTTTTGTGTAAAAATGCTCCTTTTAGCCTTAATATCACTTTAGCCGTGCTAGTTTTCAAAACAAAAACAAACAAAAAAAATTAATGATTTGATCACAAAATCAATTTTTTTAGAAAAGTCAACTAAATGACTAACTTTTGATCAAACTTCTAATCTAAAATAAATTGAAAAAAATATATATAAATCCATTAATCACTTCATTTTAGCTCTAATTTGACTTTAGCATTGAAAATTTTGTGAAAATCGATTAAGATTCTCATTTTTCTAATTTTTTTGTTTTAGGTTCAAAATCAACCAAAAATAAAATTACTTTCATTCAAGTCATAATTAGGCTTAGTTTCCTTTACAACATTTGATCTAAGAGATCATTACCCATTCACTTGTTCAACTAATTTTGAGATTGGTCATGTTGGAATAGGAATTTGCATTTTCAGCCCTAATTAGAGGGTCCGAATCAATTCTATATGATTTGTGAATGGATAATTTCATTTCACTCATTTTTACGGAATAAGTCTGAGTTTGGGCCAACTTTTGGGAAATTCATTTAGAAAATTCTCAATTTGAGGAATTTAACTTATTTGAACATGAGAAAACCAAGTTAATGAATTTCGATTGATGAAATTCAAGTTAACACATTTGAGATTGTTGATATTTGATTTTTAGTTGACACGTCACAAATGCAAACAAATCGAGATTAGGGCTTTTGATTGCGACATAGCCCGTTTCTCAACCAATTTTTTTTTTTCATTTTTTTCTTTGATTTGTTATTTTTAAGGGATTTCCTACTCATTTCTAAGAAAAACCCGAAAAATCAAACTGTTGACCTTTTAGTCAATTATTTGAACAAAAGTCAATCTTGAGTCAAAATCAACTTTTTGCACGAAAAGATATCAAATAATTTTAATTTCACTTTAGGCAAATTGATTTTCGAAAATTTCAAATTTTTGACTTAAAAATCAACCTTTTAGGAAAAAGTTAATAAAAAGGTTGACTTTTGGTCAAACCTTTGATTAAAAATAATTGAAAAATAAAAGACCATTAAACACTTCGCTTTAGTGTCAATTTGACTTTAGTGTCGAAAATTTCATAAAAATCAATTAAGAACCTTTTTTTAAAGATTTTTTTTTATTTTAAATTCAAAATCAACCAAAAATAAAGTTACTTTCGTTTTAATCATAACTAGGTCTAGTTCCTTTTACAACATTTGATCTATGGACCAATTTTCATCCACTTGTTCATTCAATTTTGAAAATTGTCATGTCTAAAAATAAATTACCATTTTTAGCCCTAATTAGGGGGTCCAAATCAATCCTTCGTGATTTACAAATGAACACTTGTGTTTCACTCATTTTCTTGAAACAAGTCTAAATCCGAGGTCCGTTTTGGGAAATTCACTTGAGAACCTCCCAATTTGAGGAATTTCACTCTTGAAGATAAGGAAATCAAGCTATTGAGCTTAAATTGAAGAAATTCAAGTTGACCCACTTGAGGCTAAGGTTTAGTTTCATGAATCAAGGTCCAATTTTAGCCTAAATCTCTTGGCGTTAATTTAAGGTCAATTTGAATGCAATAGACTATTCAAAGCATGGGCAATTAGTCGAATAAGTGTATCTTAATATTAATTCATTCATTTTCAATTAATTTGCGATTTCGACCGAAGAATTGCAAAGTTGCCTGTTTTGGCCTATAATGTTCAATTATGTGTATCCATTGTATAGGTCCACTATTTTTGCGATGATCAATCAATTAGGTCAATAAAAAAAATAGATTGCATTTACAAGGTTTAATAGGCTTAATTCGATTGGAATTGAATCATTTTCCTGAAATTGGGTAAGTTTTCTCCTCAATTTATTGCATAGATTTTCAGCCCCTAGGGATTGCCCCAGCAGAACCGATCAAGAACCGGTTGAACCAATGTGAACTAGCCCGACTAGTCGAATTAGTCACCAGTAAGGCAAGCTGGTTCAACCCCTTGCCAGTCAGTTTTGGATTGTCGATGACTGCCCGTTGGATCCTTGTCACATTTTTTTTTGTCCCTACGTCCTTACATTTTCAAAATTTTGCAAAATGACTCGTGGATTTTGTCAATTTACAATTTTGCCCCTAATTAGGCCTTAATTGCAATTTCCGTTTTAATTCCCAATTTTTGTGAATCCAAACCATCCGATTGGTCATGGGACACATTCTAGGAGGGATTAGTCTTAATAAACTTAGTTTGATCATTAAATCAAAATTTTGATTGTTGGATCAAATCGATAGTCAAGATTTGGCGATTAACCAAAGGTATAAAAGGATTTTCCCTCCAAAATCAAAGGGGGCTCGTTTGTCAAATTATAAATCAAATACATAGAAAACTATTTCTCCTTCCTCTCTCTATCCTGCTCATTTCTCTCCCTCTCTCTCTCCCCTTCGCGCGCTCGCCATTGGCCATCGGTATCGCCCCTCGCTGTCGGTTTGTCACATCGCCCCTTGCCGTAGCCACCACCAATGGCCTTTGTATTCCTCCGTCCAAGCCCGATTGTCGTTCGGGAATATCACTAGTGATCAAGGTGGTGATTTGAGCCGATCTACTCCTCGGTTGAATCGGACAGTTTGATGGCTTGCTAGCATCCCGAAGCTTGTCGATCCTTTTCCCTGTCTGTCTTTGAAGTCCCGGTGATCAGTGCTCAATTGGAAGACTTCCGATCAACTTCCAAATTGCTCGATCTTCATCGGCAGTTCAAGGTCAATCCAATTTGGATTGGTTCATTCTACATATAGGATTTTTCCTAAGATTTTTGCGCATCATTAGATCATCAAAAATTGACCACGTTTTGTGATAATCATGTTGAATTAGGGGCTTATCACTAGCCTATTAAAATTCATTTGTTTGGGCCTCTTAAAGGCCAAATCATGCCTTGATGTCTTCTTGATGTTTGAAGTACATGTTGCAAGCTTCGCATCAATGTATGTCACGTCATATTTGAATCCCGTTTGATATGTGAAAATCATGCATCAATTTAGCCAATTGAGACTGAAATTTATTGAGTACGTCATTCTTAGTTCCGAGTCACTTTGCAATGTTAATGACTTGTGTGACTTCTTTTTATTCAGATTCAGGGTTAAATGTTTTCCCTAAATCTTTGTCACATTCAACCTTATGTCATGTGCAAGTTTCATGCATGCATTGTGTAGGTGGTCTTATAGGTTATTAAACATGCATCATATTTTGTTTTGTATGTGGCTGATTTGCATATCTTCACAATTATCAATTTTCGACCATCAATTTGACCTCAATTGGACTCAAACCCTATTAGGAAGTCTTAGGACTTGTCTGGATCTTTCCAATGCCACTGATTCTATATGATTTGCATATAGTTTGTCCCATTTTTCATTTTTGTCAAGAACCCCTGTTGTACTCCTATTAAGTCTGACTTTTGTTATTTTTGTGTGATTTTTTTTATTAGAGATTCTTCAGTCTGACCCTTAATGAACTTTGTTCGACATTCTTTTGACAGCGTTATGGTAAAATTTTACAATTTTCAGACTTTGTTTACTGGGTTGGATCTTTGTTGATATGTTGTGATAATCTGCTGTCGTGTTGAATTTCTGATGCAATGTTGCATGTTATTGAATTTTTATAAATTCCTATATGGCTCGTTTCAAAAAAATTCTCATGAAGTTTGTTCCTCATGATGTTTTGGATGTTGTGTAATTTTCTTGAGACAAATTATGGGTCCATTGTCAATAGCGTTGATTTTGTTTGCCATGTTCCGTGATGTCTTGTCACAACTTTCTGCTGTGTTTTCTTTCTATAATTTTTTAGGTTAGCTTGCATATTGAATTTGTTTCACATCTCTTCATGGACTTTGTTCCTCAATCTTTTGAACTTTACACACAGAAATTCTTCAAAAATAAAAAGCACTTTTGTGTGTTTTTCAGACCCTTTGAACATCATAAACTTGTCTAAGTTTCCATATTTTTGTTGATTTGAACCTAATTTTAGTTCCAAGTGATTCTCACATACATACTTCTCATGCCATCTTTAAACTCCAAACTTTCAAACCATGCTCTCGGTTTACTATTGATGTCATCTAAAGTTTGGACTGTATTTAAGGCACATGCGAAGCTCAATTAGGGTGCCTATTCTTGCACCCGAGTTAGCTGTGGTGGCTAAATGCTATCGCACATCTTTGCTATACCATTAGCATGTTGTCTCACAATTCACTATCAATTGATTTCTTAAGTGCTTGTGATTTCGTTTGATGCCTGTTGAATGAATAAGTGATCCAATATTGACTCACTAAAATTGCTTGATTGTTTGAGAACCAAGGCTTAATGGCCTGCCTGAATGTTTATTTCTTGCTAATGCATGTGTTTTCTTATGCATAGGTGTGATGCTTAATTCCACGGAATGACCTTGGGATTCACTTTGAACATGTCTTAACGGTTTATAGGCATTGGTTACCATGTAAGAACACAAGCAGCAGCCAATGGCTGGAAGCCATAAAAATGAACTGGGATAGGTGCCTAGAAGGATTGATGCATAAATTGCAAAGGTTGACCTTGAGGCCCAACTTGTTCACCTTTGCATATGATTTCAATTTTTTGATTGTTCTTGATTGTCTTGCGCTTGTGACTATTTTTGCCGTGAATGATTATTTCTTTTGTATTGTATATACCTAGTTCTAATTTTAGACTAGGATTAGAATAAGTCCTTAGAGATGGAGGTCTTTCAAAACTTGAAGATGATGCAAGGTCAATGTCCACTCCAACCATATTTTTGTACAGTTCCTCCTCGATAAATGTTTTGGGTTGTCTTGTGTTGCATAAACATCCGACAATTTATGGGTTTTATTTTCTTGGTTTATTTTTGTTTTTTATATTTGCCATTTCGGATTATATGTTAGATTTACTACTTTCCCTAAATTGTTCACTTGGTTGTCTACTTAGCGCCTTGTCTTTAAATTTCAATTGTGTGCTTTCTTTTCTCTTTAATGGAAATAGAATTACATGAAATCGATCATCCATGCATAATCACTTAGTTTTATTGACCCAAAAAAGTACAAAAGAAATGCATAGACATCTTAGGAAATAGGACATACTGTTAGCTACCGAAAGGACACTCATAGAAATATTAGTATAATCCAAGTCTCCAAATCTAAAATTTCTAGTTGTGTAGAAATCAAGGGACCACTCCTAGTCCTCAATTGAAGTTTCTAGTTGGCCCCCTGAAAAGGAGGCTAGTGGTGGCTCCTGTCTATATCAGATTGTTCTAAACAACTAAATAATAAAATAATCCCAATGTGAGAGGTGTGGGTCTTGACAAGATTCACCATAGTTTAGCATACTCATTATGGAAAATTCCTAATGAATAAAATGATGCCATCCATGGGAGCAAGTACTATTGGGAGGGCTACTATGGTAAAGATACACCTAAATTCAATATCCACACTCGATCTCCACTTTCGAGGTGTGTTGCCCATGTGGGTACAAATCATGATACCTTCCGTTGTCACGCGATATACGAGCTTGGGAGAGCTAGCGCTGTGAAAGAGGGAACTCACGATGGTTCATCTCGAAAAATGAGGTGATGACGTATTTTAGAATATGAACCTGAGGAAACTTTCATGATCAAATACCCTTAAACCCAAAAAATTTTCCTCTCCCTATCAAGGGTGGCTAGGTCGCGATAGAGAATAAGGTTTAATTGCAAGAATTGAGGCTCAATTTTACTATTAAACGTATATTGAATTTATAACAAAAGTCGCGCCATCAATTCAAGATCAATTTGAATGCAATAAGTCACCCTAGGTATGGGCAACTAATTCAATAGGTACCTTACAATTTTAATTGAATTCAATTTCAATTAATTTGCATTTTTGGGCAAGAAATTACATAAATTTCCAATTTAGCCTAGGAAGTCCAATTACGTGTACCCATGGTATAGGTTTGATATTTTCCATGTTAATTAAGTAATTAAGCTAATAGAAGATTACTCGATTGCATAAAATTCAGGAAGATAAGGACTAAACCACCCAAAGGGTGGCTGAACCGGCCGAATCAGCTTGGAGTGGTTGGATCGGTCACCGATGGAGGAGACTAGTTTGGGCCTCCTCCAATCGGTTCTTGGCAACCGGCGACCACCCCGCCACATCCCGTCATGTGTACTTTTCCCCATGCCCTCCAAGTTTTCAGATTTTACAAAAATGCCCCAAGGTTCTGTGAAATTATTAAAATGCCTCTAATTAGGCCTCAATTGCAAATTCAATCCAAACCATCGATTTCAACGCATCAGCACCGTCCAAATAGTCACATGTTTAATTTTCAAGCTTGCATAATCCCTAAGCAAATTAGTTAGGTTTTGAGATCAATCCTTAGTCGTTGGATCGAATCAATGGCTAGGATTTGATCTTGAGGGGTGGTATATATACCATTTTCCTCCAAAAATGAAAAGAACACCTCATTTGATAAAAAAACGAAATCTGAAAAGAGAGAGAAACTCTCAAAATCTCTATTCTCTCTCTCCTCCCACCTTCTCTCTCTCTCTAACTCTTTCTTGCATGGCCACCATCCACCGCTGATGGATCCTTGACTGATGACCCTCCGCCAGTGATCCTCAGCTCATCCCCAACATGTTCATGGTAGCAACTTCCCCTAGTGGCCTCCCATTTGTCTTGCCAGCTTTGATCTTCATTTGGCATCCAAATCAGCGCTCGATTTTCCCCCCATTGGTGATCAGCCCCCTTCATTGGTTATTTAAACCCCTTAAGTGACTTTGAAGATCTTCAAAGCTTCCTCAACATCCCTTGTTGCTGTGTTGTTAAGGTGATTATCGAAGGTTGACTTGTGCGATAAATGCATAAAAGGTAACTATTTGAACTTGAGTTTGATGAAGTGAGGACACTATAGTATTTTATTAATACGTCTATGATGGGTGTGATTGGAATGCACAATTTCATCTTGATATGTTACAATGGAAATACACCCTTTGAAAGGGTATGAGAGAGTTGTATAAAAGTCTTCGGAAGATAACCGTTGATATGGTTGGCAAAACATCTGGTCAGAAAAGAAAATTTTCCTTTTCTTGTCCCCTTTCCATCAAAGAAAAAGAAGGCGTTGCATTTCTCCTTTATGAGAACAATTGTCATTTACGCCGTGAAAATCGGATGATTTCCTCGTGATTACATTCAAACCAACGTGAATTATTTTTTTTCATAATCCATCCACAATTCAACGTTCATTTCGGGGTAAATTGTTGATCGCGCATCGAAAGAGATAAGTCGTCTTGTGCCAACTTTCTTCCAACATTGGTATTTGAGCTCGGTTGTGTTTTCTGCCTTGTTTTCATCGAATTTTCTCATTTACCACTTGATATCGAGATCAAGAGAATGAAATCTACAGTGTTTGAATGTTTATTGCTCGGAATTGCAATCCAAATATCAAAAACCAACCAAAGCAAAGAATGGGTTTGGGGCCGTGTACACCCGTACGGATTTGGCTATTTTTCGGAATATTTTTTCGGTCAAAATCAATTTTGTCAAATATATAGAGCGAAAGTACTCGTCGAGACGAGTCCAACGGTAGGTCGAGCACCGTTGGAGGAGGCCGAACACAACCACACACGCGGACATAAGCCACGATGCGTGGGCTCCACGCGCCCAATGCGTTGGGAACGCCAACGCGTGAGGGTCACAGGCGCGTCGGTGACGCATGCTGACATCATCGTGACGTCATCGCGACGTCATCCAACGATTGGTAACCGCTCTAACTGAAGCGTGGTCAACGGCATTTAGTTTGTATGCATGTGCTCTACATTATGGTATAATTATTTTATATATTTGAGTTTTATAAATGTATAAAGTTGTGTACGGAACCCTAAGTACGTGTATTTTTAGGATATAAATGCATAGCTTATTTATTTGTAGCTTGTATTATCTTATGTTTTAGGAAATACAGTAGCTAACCTATATGAATTTGGTTCGATGGTAACATGTATATAGTTTAATATACTTGCAATTTTCTACTTCCAAGAAAAATCAAACAATGGTAGAAAATCATTGTTCTTCTATTACATGTTGAATTGTGGTTTTGATTGTAGTTGCAGCATGATTGTTTTTTTTTTTTTTTTGTACGTTGGTTCACATCATGCTATGCTTTTGTGCAAATGGAAAAATGTAAAAATTACATGAGGTCATGTAATTATTTTTTCTAGTGGGAGTATTGTATCGCCTGACGAATTGAATTCAAGAGAAATTTAGTTATGTAAAAGTAATCGTAAAAGTATTCCTCATTGTCTTTTTGAAATTGAAGGGGAAGCATTTATGATTGCTCAGAAAGTTGATGCCGAGCCTAAGACTGTTCAAGATGCTCTCTCATCCTTTGATAAGGAAGAATGGAGAAAAGCTTTGGAAGATGAAATGGAATCAATGAGGGTGAATCACGTCTAGGACTTGGTTGATCTACCACCCAATTACAAGACTATTGGAAACAAATAGGTTTTCAAAATTAAGCGAAAGGTATATGGATCCATTGAAAAGTATAAGACTCGTATTGTGGTGAAAGGTTATACTCAACAAGATAATATAGACTATAAGGAAACATTTTCACCAATTGTAAAGTTTGTCTCAATACGCCTTATCCTAGCAATCGTTGCACATTTGGATCTTGAATTATATCAAATGGATGTAAAGATGGCATTTCTCAATAGAGAACTAGATTAGGAAATCTATATGAAGCAACCAATAGATTTCATAGTTAATGGTCAAGAACATAAAGTTTGCAAGCTTCATCGCTCAATATATGGCCTTAAGCAATCATCTAAATAGCGGTATCTTCGTTTGCATCGAGCTATAACCACTATTGGTTTCACAATGATTGAAGAAGATCACTGTGTATATGTCAAGCGGTCTGAAGATAAATTTGCGATTTTATTACTTTATATGGACGATATTTTATTGGCCGTAAATGACAAGGTTTTGATTATCACCATAAAAGAATGGTTGTCTTCCAATTTTGAAATGAAGGACATGAGAGAAGCTGCTTATATATTATGAGTTAAGATTAAAAGAGATCGATCAATGAAACTTCTTACTTTATCATAAGAGTCTTATATAATGAAGATTCTTGAACATTTCAATATGTAACACTGTAATCCCATTGATACCCTTATCATGCAAAGTGAAGGCTAAGTACTAAGATATGTCCTAAGACTCTAGAAGAAATTAAAGTAATGGAAATTGTTCCCTACGTTAGTGCGGTCAGAAGTTTGATGTATGCTATGATGTGTATTCAATCCGACATATGTTATACCATGGGATTGGTGAGCTAATATCAATCAAATCTCAGTCAAGCACACTGGAAAGTAGTGAAGAAGATCCTGAGATAGTTAAAAAGCACAATGGACTATCGACTATGTTACCAAGGGAATGATTTACGCTTATTAGGTTATTTATATGTTGATTGGGGTGGAAATCTAGATGAGTATAAATCGACTTCTAGATATGCGTTCTTGCTCAATGGAGGTGCGATTTCTTAGAATAACAAGAAACAAACATGCACGACATTGTCTACGATGAAGGCAGACTTTATTGCACGCTTTGCCGCAGTGTAAGAAATAGTATGGCTAATGTGACATCCTGGATTTTTCAGTTATGCTTTCAATTAAATTAATCGGGCTTTTCATCGATGCGCCTATAGTGCTATTCTCAGAGTTGATCACTTTTGAGATAACTAGACTATCTGGAGAAGTCATTACGGAATTTTAATGCAATAGAATTGAGGATTCGACCAAGATTAGACTACTCGACTGTGCTCATTTGCAAAGATCATTACGACATAGTTAAAAATCACTTAGAGATCAGAGATAAGTCGGTTCGATTGAGATGTGTGGTTAAACGCAAATTGAGAAATTCTCGTCGATCGGTACTAGACTGATTTTTCTATCGTGTTGATACCCTGTGTTCGTATTTGAATCCTCTAGATTTTCATGACAACCGAGAGTCACCAATGTGTCAAACAGGTTCATTGTGATTCGAAGAAAATCAACCACGAGTCATTTATACTAAAAATTTCTAAAAGCTACCGAGTAACCTAGGTCACGCTAAAAACGCGCCAGATCGAAATTAACCGCAAATTTGAATCAGATTTTAGAAATTGAAAGTTCTGTCATAATCATAGGTCATTTTAGGAACGTCGACTCAGTCTCCAAATTTTTTTTTACAAATTGAGACTTTTTGGGAAAAAGTCGAGGTAAGAGCATTTTTATCCAGAAAATTCAAAGAATCATTTTTTTATCGTGAAATTGGAAAGCAAGTAAGACCAATTGGTAAAAAAAATATCAATTTGATCAAGAACTCAATAAAGGAATTTATAGAGGCCGATTTGAATTGATTCGAAGAGATATTGAAGGAAAATTGAGTCCAAGGCCTTATGAAATTCGTAGCCCCCTTGCTCATGACATTTTGGACCTCTTCAAGGCTTCTAGTGGAAGCCAAAAGGCTGAAAAAATTGTTAAGTGGTGCCGCCGGTCAAGGGGGAACAAAAGGTGAAGAAGAGACCAAGCTTGTCCCCTTGCCTTCTCCTTCTTCTCCACCGTCAACCAGCCCCTCTCTCCTTCTCCATTTGTGCCGTTTGAAGCCTAGAATTCCAAAGGAGACTAGCTGAAGCCACCAGAGCAGCCCAACCCCCATCGAACTGCCACTTGCCCACCGTTGTGCCTGTAGCGCCTCACGCCAGCCCCACTTGTGTTGTCGTCGTCCGTGGCCATCATCCTTGCTCCAGCTGCATCCCAAAGCCTCCCTCGTGACCATCGGACCATCGTGCGCCGCCGTTCTACCACCTGAAGGCTCGCCGAGACCGCTGTTACCACCACCGACATTCCCTTGCTGTTTCCGAGCAAACCGCAGCCACCAACCACCCTTTTCAGCTGCTGATCAAAACCCGAACCAGTGGGTATTCCAGCATTGTTTGGCCCACTTTTGGCGCCCTTCCAGACCTCGAAAGGTGTGCCCGCTCTGGAGTTTCTTGCCCCTCGCTGTGTCCCTATCGATTTGAACCGAGCGGTTCGTTTAACAAGTGAGTTTAACTCATTAATCCTTATTTAGTATGTTAATGACGTTTAATGGTTGATTAGTTTAGACTAAACATGGTTTAGGTGGATAGTTAGATTAGATTAGTAATTTAATTAATTATTATTACATGTTAGATGATTAGAGTAGTGTAGTTATAGCCTAGACAAACTCTAGTATTTATCTAGAGTGGTTCGGTAATTTTCCGGGCTCGTCTCGGCTTCTTATTAGGCTTTACGGGCCTAAATTCTATTTATTGGCATTTATTTATTAATTTACGTAATTATTTAATTATGTATTTATTTTCTGAAAATTAGACCAGGATAGCTGGTAATTGGAATTTTATGCTGATTGCAATTGTGTGATCTGTTTATTTAATTGAGCTTTAATTTGTATAGATTTTGTATGATCTGTATTTTAGGAATTTATTCCTAAATTTATTTAATTTCTGTAATTAATTGTAAAATTACCTGGCGTCGGTTTACAACGCCAAAAATGAATTTGTGAACTGTTGAAATTAGTGAGATTTTTAAGGGTGAAAATATTGTATTTTGGCTAAGGCCGACCGTATACCCACATGCGATTATTTTTATCAAGAAGAATAAAAATGGTGATTTGATTAGATGATCAGAACAATAATTGCGGCAGCTTCTGACGAGCTATATTATCTATTGCGGTAGCTTTTAGCGAGCTATACTATATATTGCCACAACTTCTGGTGAGCTATACTATCTACTATTTGCTTAGAATGAGCAGTCCTAATTATGATCGAATTTTATAGATAGTATTGATTAAAATGACCGGGGAATGGTCTCGATGACATATAATCGATTGAGTCGATTGATCGATGATTCGATCTATCTTGATGTGTTGAAATGATTGTTGAAAATGTCAATTATAGTAACTTGCAGGAAAGAACAAAGGTAAAGGTAAGACCTCCAACTCATGTTGTGCTTAGGCAGCCTTAGAGCGTATTTTCTTCCTAGTCAGGTCTTAAGGGGTAGAACTCATTGAGACGTCATCTCACCCTGTTGTGGGATAACATTTCAAGTCCTTAGATGGCAGTTCCTAAGTTTTTGGACGACCTAAGAAGGTTACGGAGCAGATATCTTATATTTCGTTGCATGGGAGCCTTAGGGGCTAGACCTATGAGCTTATAAGGTCCATAGTCTGGATCGACGCGAGTCTCACCCACAAGGTGCCCCATCGATACATGTCATAATATCGCCAAGCTCATGATGGCTAAAGAGAGGGGCCCATCATAGAGTCTGAGATACATATGTATATTCTAGAGGTCCCTTTTGGGAAGGGAACTGCAGATCCTACTCAAGGTTCGGTCGTAGATGTGGTAGACCCGGCTCTTGAAGTACCAGAGTCGCCGGTGCAATTTGCTGAAGGCTCCAGTTGGAGTGTGGAGGAAGGTGAAATCGAGGAGGACAAGGACCCGTAGCTATTTGAAACCCCCCTATTTGACAAACTTTATGTATATATATATATGGGTTGGTTTGTATTGTAATATGTAAAACTCGACTAGTTATGTTATATACGTATATAAGTATGGTTGTGTTTTTGTTGAAGAAAATTATGACCCTACTTTTCTATTCCATTGTGTTATTGTCTGGGGATTATTTATCTATTTTCGCATGTGTATTAAAAGACAAGAGTTGGCAATGCATCCTATGACGTTGCTATTAATCGACCGCAGAGGGATGAGCACGCGCTCGGAGGATCGGGGCATGACAGCTAAAACGTTTCTTAGAAAATTTAGCCACTATCACTGAGGTTCCAAAACCGGTGACAGTTTATTGCGATAGTCAAGCAGCCATTGCCTATGTGAAAGATCCCAAGTATCATGAAAGGACAAAACACATTGACATAAAGAACAACTTCATTTGAGATATTAGATATTATAGCGCAGAAAGAAGTGATCCTACAATATATTTCAACCAATAGAATGGTTGTTGATCCATTTACAAATGTTGTTCCTAAAGACATATTCTTGACTCACAGAATGTCACTAGGACTGCGTAGAATGTGATATGTGTTATTGTAGAGGATCATTGGTTTATGTAAATGTGGACATATGTATTGTACTTGTTTGTTTATTGATGACTTAATATTTTATCGATAAGTACAAATCTATTATGAAACTAGCACAAACACACATATATTATTGAAAAGTATGTTAGTAGGCAATGATTGGCTTACTCACACAAGCAATCACCTCATGTGCTATAGTTAGCACATTAAGATGAGACATTATGTACAAATAAATACTGAAGAACAAGTTTAGTACATAAAATAATATGTCGCATTGATTGAAGTCAAGATGAGGTCTATGATTTGTTTATAATAAGACCAAACATAATAGACCTACAATCATGTATGCCTAAAAGATGTCGAATGCGAGTACTTAAATGGGCACTATAAAAAACGAGCTAATATAATACTCAAACTAAACATGAGTACATAAGAAGCACATGACTATATTTAGGCTAAAATCCGTATAGTGGATATATTTAATAAATAACATATGATCTTATAGAAAGAGAAATCCACTATAGCATATAATTCATATTACATGTGCATTGTGCGACCGACAATGGAAGATGAGTAAAATTATCCATATTTACTCATCGTGTGAGGCCTTGAGATAATTTATAATTTACCTCATTTTGTGCCCTATGTTACTTCTGACTATGTTCTCGAGGTGAAAGATCAATGTTGCTACTTTAACATGTTATCAGCGGTCATGAATAGATATGGCTTTATATGACGTGTCTAGGAAAGCAGTTGTTCTGAAATGTAGAGAGACATGCGAAGGAAGACTGTTATTGTTTTACATCTATCACATGTATTTACCGGTCGACCAATTATATCACCTTCTGTGGATTTGGATATAATTGTAAATACATTGTGATATGAGAATAGTCAAATATAGCCTTTAAAGGATAGGTATACTTGAATTGATGTAAGAAAATATGTCTAGGGCACTGTGAGACATCGATTGTTTATTTCTTTTTGAGGTTGTAGCCATTATGTCATCTCTAATAGGTGCATAATTTGAGCTCCCAAGTGCAGGTATACTCACTGATCGCATAACTTACTTGTCAATATGAATTGTTTTGTAAAATTAATGAATGTTGAATGCCTTATAATCTTGATAGAGTTCTATCAAGCCCATCATGTCTGAGTTGGAGATGTAGTATTTTATTAATACGTCCATGATGGGGTGTGATTGGAACACACAGTTTCGTCTTGATATGCTACGATGGAAAGACACCCTTTGAAAGGGTATGAGAGAGTTGTATAAAAGTTTTCTGAAGATAACCGTTGGTACGGTTAGCAGAACGTATGCTTAGAAAAGAAAGTTCTCATTTTCTTGTCCCATTTCCATCAAAGAAAAAGAAGACGTTCCATTTCTCCTTTACGAAAACAATTGGTATTTACGCTATGGAAATCGGATGTTTTCCTCGTGATTGCATTCAGACCAATGTAAAGTATTTTTGTTCATGATTTATCCGCAATTCAACGTTCGTTTCGGGGTAAATTGTTAATCACACATCGAAAGAGGTAAATCATCTTCTGCTGACTTTCTTCCAACAGACACAATAGGTGTCCAGGGCTAGAGCTCACTTTCGGAAGATCATCTCTACAAATAATGATGTGTTAGCATGTTAGAATGGCCATAGGTTAAATGAGTTTGATTGCATTGAATGAGCTTGATCAATTGATTATGTCTATTCTACAAAAATCATTTACTTCTGTGATAGATATTGAGAAATATTGTGATATGAGCTTATTACTGTGCTTTTTTGTATTCAATATCTCATTCGTAGATGACTTGAAGACCTTTTCCATTGAGCCATAGAACATCTCGATCCAAGGTCGTTTACTACCTAAAAATTGCTTCTGATGTCAATGTATAGTTTCTAGAAATTTGATGTGTTCTGGTGTAAAATGTGTTTCAAATGACCTTTGCTGCTTGTTGATTTTCTATGGATTTTCATGATTTGAATCTTAAATTGATACCTTAATGAAAGTTGCTCAAAACATATTTCTCTACAAGATATATTAGATGAACTATGAGGAGAATTCCCTATCCGAGTTCTTAAACTAACCTTATAAGGCTATCCTGTACACCTCTAGATACTACAGTGATTGCCTAGGTAAACGAATTAAACAAATTACGGAACTTTAAGATAAGAAGATCTAGGGTAACATTTTCCATGAGGGACTCAAAGTCCAATTCAACTTTCACAGCTCTAAATAATGTTTAGTATACCGAACCAAAAGAATAGGTGATTTCCAAAACATGATGGAACAAAAAGATAAAGTTTTTGCAGACTAATTGAGATCGAAAAATCATGATATTTTCTATGTAGTAGGATAGGATGTATTCTACAATTTTCATCAAGGTCGCATTTAGAATTCTCTACCAAAAATTCTATAGAAGATGGAAAACAGAAGGAGGTCGGTTTAGAAATTCGAAAAACAAATTGCAACCTCAATAATTTTTCAAATATATTTTTATCATATGAAGTCCAAAAAATCTTAAATTAAAGTTTTCATAGAACTACTAATAAGGGATGACTTTCATGAAGAATGCCTCATGAAATTTGCATCACACAAGTCAATACAAAGTTTGCAATAATGGGTCGCATTGGACCCAAACTCAGCTTGGTTATCCCTTCCTAATTTAGTTCAAATTTCGATATTTCCTATCCTAGCACTTACGTATTCCAACATGTAATACTTCCATGGCATGTATTGGGACCCGATAACTAAAGTAAATGACCTTGTATAGGGAAAAGCTTCCTGATGTTTTCGACTAGGTACAAATGTCTACAAAATCACAAAAACTCGAGGAATCCTATGAAAACTCCCCTCGACAAGTAACAATTGATCGATATAGGATAGAACGGAAGATATCCACTTACCATGGTGTCACACCTCGAACCTTTATCCCCTATCTTAGGAATGCGACTTTCACAGAGGTTAATTATCAGACGTCCCAAGAGGCTTCACTGTCCCATTAATTATTATCTTTCAATTAAACACATGCAGAAGCATATAACATCAACACCTAATCAACAAACCACAAAGGGATAACAAGGAAAACACATATGTAAATATATGTCTTATTTATATTCTTCACTAGATCAGATTATTTAATTTACAAGCCCGTTGTTGGGTCAATCCAATACACTTCTCAAAAGGATAGCGAGAGAGTTAGTCATAGCACCTCTATGAGGGCGACCATAAAAAATGGTTCCCATCAAGAGGCTGTCTCCTCATGCTTTGGTCTGGGATCGTAATCCAGATCGAAGTTGAGGTCCTCCAAGGCTTCATTAGGAGGGTTCATCACTAGGCGACCGAGTGGACTATCAAAACCACGGAGGGGTCCAAGGACCTCCTCATCAAACCACACGAATTATGCCTTGAAAATATGGGGGACTAGATGTCCTACACCCTCGTCAACCCAGACCGTCGTGGTGTGCCTTTAATACCCGATGTCGGATACCATATTCTTTATATCAAGGATCACCACCTCTATTTGCACCAGCAAACCAAGATGGGTTGGGGGCTGACTCATACTCACGGGCCGGAAAAAGATGAAATAATAACAAATGAGTTGAAAACTTAATAAGTAAATATCTAAATTTCGTATAGGTGGATGCCTTTTTTTAGAAACCTACGATGTCACGCCCTGGACCTTCCCTCACCATGGAAACACAACATCCACCATGGGATTAATTTGCGATGTCCTAGGAGGCGTCGTCATCCTATTGATTTTTATCTTTTCATTAAGCACATGCGAAAGCATGCAATTCAACACTCAAATAACTATGACAATAGATAGTAAGGAAAACACACATATACTATACAACTTATATATGCTTAATTAATATATTGGAACGTTGTAATTACAAGCCCACCTCTTTAGGGCCATTCTGATCATCTTCCCACAAAAAGATATAAGGGGGTAGGAGTTAGTTCTAGCTCCTTCTACAAAGGCGGCTACAAAAAATGGTTCCCATCAAAAGCTGGTATTCTCATGACTCGAGCTCAGGCTAGAGTCGTAATTGGGGTCAAAATTGGGGTCATCCATGACACCACTAAGAGGGGCACCAACGATCCATCAGCGTCACCAAACGGATCATCTAACCCACGAAGAGGGCCGTAGAAGTCCTTGTTAACCCTAGTGAACCAAGCCACATATTGATGGGAAATCACGTACCCCTTACCCTCATCCATCCACATTGTCATGGTGTGGCATTGGAAAGGAATGTCGATGGTAGCATCCTCTACGTCAAGCACCATAACCTCCATATATATATAGGAAGACCAAAATGAAAAGGCAAGAGACTCATACCTATTGACTTGAAAAAAGTCAAACAACAACAAATAAGTTGAAAACTCAATAAGTAAATAACTTAAACCTCATATAGGTGGATGCCTCGCATCAAAATCTTACGAATACTTGATCCCAAGATGTTGATGGCAAATTAATGGCAAAGCCTATACTTTGCATTAACTATGCACATGAAAGGGGATTCTCGGCGTCTTAGACTACTATTTCTATTAGCAACCTACAAAACGTCACATACTCATAACAATCCTACAAGTGTCAATTAATGACATTAAAAATTTACACGTGCTTCACAAGTTATAATTAATAGCATAAAAAATTCACGTGTCATACAACGACCTCACGGATATTACCGTGGTTCTTGCTCCTCAAATAATTAATCACATGAGGTTACTTTATCTAGGATAGCTCTAACAACACAAAAAACTGAACCTAAATCCGAGTTACATAACACATCGGCCTAATCGACGCTTATGAAATCAACTTACAAAGAACCAAGACATGGGTTACACAAATGGCGGGTGAATGGCAACATGAGGACGGTGGCTCGGGACGGTGGTGACGACGAGCAATGAGACAACATGAGGACGGCAATGGTGCAGTGGCTGTAGTGGTGTTAAGGTGATAGCGGCAATGAGGCGGCATGGCGAGCCGGCCGAGAGAGAGGGAGAGGGGTGAGTGAGAAGGAGAGAGGAGAGGGGGGTCGTTGGCCAAGTGGGAAAATAGAGAGGGAGAGAGAGAAATGAGGGAAAACTAAGAGGAAAGAAGATCTAAGAGGAAATAATAGAGGAGAGAGAAATGGGAGGCTTGTCTTGTATTAATTGCATCCTTAGCCTATAATGTCTTCTTGGCTTCAAAAGCAAGGAGAAATCTCAACCATTCAATTACTCAAGCTTGCCCATAAAGTTTCCAAAGCCAATTAATGCTTCTAGTTGCAAGAGAACTAATCTAGTTGCGAGAACTAAGCTTGTTCTTCCTTCTTGTTCTCTCCAAAGTGGCGCCTATACCCTTCTATAAGGGCCACTTGATTTTGGTCTCCCTCAATTGATCTCAAGAAGTGAAATTGGTTCATCTCTAGGGCTACTAAAGTCTATATCCTAAAATTAACACATTTCTCCAATTAATATAATAATGGACTCATTAATATCATTTCAATTGGATAAGAATGTCTTGACAATATTTACAATTGATATCCGTAATCAGACTGGGGTTTCTGGCTAAGTTCCAATTGGAAATGGCTTTAACACAACCTATGCAAATTTGGGCGACATTGGTGGAGTTCGCGCGACCAAACTCAAACTGAGTTGGACACCTGTTTAGGGTTTTATGCATGACTTTTATTTAAGCCTAGTCAGTCCATGAATGATCCTCAGTTATCATGTAATTGAGTAAGATAGATCAACTTACCCTAAATTCACAGTCATTTGGAATCAAATTAGAATTATTCACGAAGGGTACATTGATCATGCGTAGTCACCCATGACTAGTTTATACTCAAGCTAAATCAATCTATACCCATCCATTGGTCGACTCGTGATAGCACTGATCATCCACAGCGATTCTTATAGCCGAACGATCCTGTTCATGGTCGACCGCTTCGGTCCATTACAATCCCGATTTTGAGTTGCCTTGCCCCTAATCAGCTAGTTGCCTTGTGATCCAGCCTTGGGATCGACTTATAGCCTATCCTCATTACCAGTGTATCAATCCTTAGTCCATTCCTCATGGTCTAGATAGGGGTCCAAATTGAGGATGTCACATACAAACTCGATGCCCACTTGCCGATGACAGATCATAGCAAAACCCTTACTTTGTTTTAATTGTGAATATGAAAGAAAGTCTTCAACTACCTAAATATCCACCCTATCATCGAACTATACCCATAAAAATTCTAGACATGCCAATTAATAACTACAACAAAGTAAGCATGCTTCTTGCGTCCTATATAATGGCATAAAAATTCACACCGTGCCCCAAATAATGCAATTAATAGCCTATAAAATTTCCACGTGTCAAATATTAGCTTCTAAAATATTACCAGGACCTTCAAGTCTCAAATAATGACTTCCAAAATATCCACATGCCTCTCACGTCACAAATAACGACAATTATATCATACACGTTCCTTCCAAGTCACTAATAACTGGATGACCTCATCGTGATAATCAATACAACATAACCCTAACTTGAGGATTGGCGGGATCGTTTGAAGTGCGCAATATTGGTAGAGCACCCTTGAAGAGTAATATGACGTTAAACCCATCAATCCCATGAGGGGGAGTGGGTTATCAACTCCACTAACAAGGTGCACCGCGAGACTTCCAAGCCACCGAACATGCCATTGGATTAAGCTAGGGGGAGTCTTGAGGAAATGAAACCATATAAAGAAAGACCATGATGGAAAGAATTCATTTCTTTGGCAAAATCTAAGAATAGGATGATGATATTTCGTGACATTGACAATCTTCATGTGAGGGGCGAATTGTTTGATATGTGAAAAGAGCAAAATTTGGAGAAATCCTAATGGGGCTCTAAGAGTTCCTCGACCATTTGTCTTGAATCGATTAAGAGATACAAACTTCTCGGCAAGGATCATGTGTGTAAAACAATTAAAGGTGCATACTTGAATGACAATGTGGGTGACTAAAGGATCCATTGTCTTTCAGGTATGCGGAAACACCATAGATTCGAAGAATATGAGAAGGAAAACATGAGGAAATTAGTTCCCAGATTTAGGCTCTAGGCTAAGGAAGTGTTGTTCAAGGACGGTATTGATATAGCTAGAACGAGTACCTAGAGGGGGGTGAATAGGTATAAAAACGATTTTTCACTTAAATCACACAACACTAGACAATCGATGGAAATAAACGACAATCGAAAGACTTAGAGAAGGGAAAAGAGAATTGAACACAATGATTATAGTGGTTCGGCTTTTGTTTAAGCCTACGTCCACTCTTTTTCGCACCGACAGCCCTATTGGCTGGATTCCACTATGAACAAAGAAGTGTTACAGCGTTGTTCTTCCTTGATTCAGTGATGTAGATGATCTACCACACTTGCTCAAGATATCACTAAGTATAAACACTCTTTTGTGTATACAATTTTGCTCGAATGAATCGACGAATATCAAGGAACTTCGGACTGGAATTCGTCTATCGAGCATGCACTAAAATAACTTGAACGACTTCCTTTTATACTCCTTCATGCCATCATACCCGTTGGCACTTACCAAAGGAATTCCTCCAATCTACCCGTTGGACGGAATCAATTAAGGAGATCTTTCGAGCTATTAAAGGAACTTGACGATAGCCCATCAATCCCGTTCGCCCATACAACCAGGATCTTGGTTTCCAAGAATAGAACTTTCCAAGATTACTTCGTCAATCATCGGATCTTGAATAGAAAGAATCCGTTAGCTTAACCCAGCCAAGATATCTTCTCCAGAGAATAGGACTAACTTCATAACCAAACACCTAGGTTCTGGATAGCCTCTCGACACTGGATTAGAAAACTGTCAATGAGAATATCTTTAAGTCTTGAGTCTTGAGTCTTGAGTCTTGAGTCTTGAGTCTTGATGTCCAACTGTCTTCGTACTCTAAACCGAAAGTCTCGTAATAATCCGTACTAGATCGAAAGAAACGTTTTGTCGCCTTCAAAATATTCTGGCAAGATTTCTCCAACAATCTCCCCTTTTTGATGGTGACAAAACTTTCTTGTAGATTTGAACAACTTTGACCTGCAAAATATTACTCAAGTAATATGGCTATCTCATAACAATTAATAAAGAACAACCGACTCGCATCCACAAGAAGATTGGTTAGTCCTTCACAAGTAAAACCATATAACAATACTTGATGTAACCGCAAGCATTCGATATCAAAATCCACACTACGTACTAAGTTCAAGTTCAAGCTCATACCCAATTCAAAACACATAAAAGAGATAAAATTTAAAGTTGAAAGTTCAAAAGGTTCAGAGTTCAAAAGGTTCAAAGTTCAAAGTTCAAAACTGGCATTTTCTCCCCCTTTTTGTCATCATTAAAAAGGTGAGAAAGTAGTCAATTCTCGCTTGGGAATGCGAACGATCTGGAAATCTCCCATGGATTGAACTAATCCTTCCAGCCTCTTCAAGTCTTCCTTTAGATGAGCTACCTCTTCTCTTTTGGCATTGGCTTCAATTTGAAGAGAGAGATCTTTGATCTGATCTTGAAGGGAAGCAGAAGATGCTTTCCCAGCATTCTGCAGGACTTGAATTTCACAGTCTAAAGCATAGATTTGACCACGCATTTCCGAAGGATATCAAGTATGCGACAAAAATCTGCCGAATTATCCGTCCGAGTACCGACATTTGCTCGGTCCGATGGATCTTCCGTAAATCGCGCAGCTTCGATGTTGATGTATCATGTCCTTCTCCGTGCATTTGAGAAGCCTGAAAATCTTCTGGGGTTTGCTTTAGAGCGACTCACATCTTCACAAGGAACAGATGTAGTCTTCCCGTGCTCAACTCCTTCCCCCGCTTCTCCCCCTCGTTTCTAAAGCCTCGGATGGGAAAGAATGAGGGTCAATCTCTCGCATCGTCTTGAAAACTTCATCTTCATCTCGCAGACTTTTCTTTGGCTGCCTCTTCTTCTTCTTCACTTCTTTTTCTCGCTTCTTCTTTCTCTCGTTGCTTCTCTCTCTTTCTCTTCTTGCTCTTCTTTTTCTTTCTCTTCTTGCTCTTCTCTTTCTTTCTCTTCTTCTCTGGCCTTTTCTTGTCTCTCTTCTTCGCTCTGTTTTTCCTTTGCTTCTTTTTCCTTCTCCTGACGTTCCGTTGATTCAGATACAAAACGTCTTCTCCTTATCAATGCAGAAATAGTGCGATCTTCCTCTTCTTCTTCTTCATCCACCAAGAGTCTCCTCTTTTGCTTTTTGGATGGTGGATTGATTTGCTCCTTTCCTTTCCTTTTGGATGCCGAAGGTACTGGGAGATTTCATTTTGAATCGCTCCATTTCCTTTTCAAGTTCTTTCGACGCATTTTTGTCACCATTTGCAGACCCACCACCATTTTATCGCATGTTCGAACACACAGAGATTGTGGGGGCTCAATGTTTAAGTGTCTCAAGATCTTGGTCACAAGACTTGCATAAGGCAGCTTGTCCCTTGTCCTTCACCATTGCTCTATACATGTGAAAGAGAATGATGTGAGGAAGAGAGAATTTCTTCCCTTTGATGATTGCATACATCAATTTTGCCTCTGAATTTGACACATCTGTCTTTGATGTAGATTTCGGCCTAAGACAGCTTGATGACAATTTTGTGCAGCAAAATGTTGATAGCACGCATTCTCGTGTAGACAATTTTCCCTTCGTGCCGTTGCCTTTCACAAGATCCAGCATAAGACGAGCACTGGAAACTTTAATCGGTTGATATGATCCTCTCTCTACTCCAATGATATCAGCCAACATGTTCACATCTACTATGTAGACTTGGTCTCGGACACTAAAGGACATTCTATTCGCATCCAAAAAGCTAAGATTCGAATAGAAATATGCGCTTAGTTGAGCATATCCTTCAAGAGTGTCGAGCAAAATTGCTCAAGTTGCAGAGATCGAACTTCTCCCTTAAGTTCACATGAATAGCATCCAGAAAATCAAAATCAACGCTTCTAGGGTTTATCACCCCTCTCTTCAACAGCCTGAAAAACAAATTCTCCTGATCTTTGGATTTAAACAAATCCATCCTCTTTCCTTTCACCTTTGTAGCAACACCCAATCTCGGTTGAAAATCATAGAACAATTTATCATCGTCATTTCCATCGGTAGGAGTCCGTCCAGCCACACGAGGATCACTAGGAATACTAGCAAGTGCTTCCTCTGCCCTTCCTCTAGGAGCAATTCCCAACTCCTCCATTTGTCGCAGAAAAAGATATTCATTCCCATAGTTCTTACTTTTGAGAAACTCATTCACGTGGTTCAACGGAGTTCCTATGCTTTTCAAAGCACGATAGAGTTTATAGATAAAAGAGGGTTTTTGTATTCTTACAGGCTCAGCTTCCTCGATTATCTCATCCTCTTGATGGTGACCCGCACTTTGTGGGGTAGATGAAGAAGAATCACGTGCCGGAGAGCGAATCGGGCTCGTTGCTGACTTGATAACTCATCTTCTTTGGTGAGATCAACATGGGTAGGACCCTCTCTTGCTCTTTGTGGTCCCCGCTTGCTATTCTTGAGGATTTCCTTGAAGAAGACATCTTTCTTTGACACTGAGAGATTTCTTTAATCGTTTTCCCAAGAAAAGTTGACAACTTTCTCAAGTTTGAACACAAAATGGAAACGAGATTGAGAGAAGAATGCTTTTCGAGGGTTTTGAAGATAGAGAGAAGAAAAACTGTATATATATAACTCGTTTCAAAATGGAAAAACCAATCGGTACGAAGGAAAGTGAACCGACGAATTCTTTTAAAATCAAAAACTGCCATTTTTAATAGAAGTTATATTTTTGAAAAGACACGATTCTCTTTTTCTCGGTAATTATAAATTGGTTAAATAATCATACCTTTTCGAGACAGAATAAAATAACAACTTACGCTTAATACCCATGAGTCTCGAGTCCGAGTCCGAAAGTCCGAGAGTCTCTAGACTTTAACTTCCTCAAGCTTCAAAATGTTGAGATCGGAGCGAATAAAATCAAATTGATTTTTCTCCAAAGGCTTTGTGAATATATCCGCCGGTTGACTCTTTGAATCAACAAATTGAATCGAGATTTCTCCATTTTGAACATGATCTCTGATGAAGTGATGTCGAATCTCTATATGCTTTGCTCTTGAGTGAAGAATTGGATTTTTTGTGAGATTTATTGCACTAGTGCTGTCGCATCTGATTTCTGTGCATGAGTCTTCAATTCCGAAGTCTTGAAGCTGTTGCTTAATCCACGAATTTGCGAACAAAGCAGCTGCCAAGAGCTACATACTCGCTTCGTTGTTGAGAGAGCCACAAGATCGCTTCCTTGAAAACCAAGATATTGTCCCGTTTCCAAGTAACCGGCACGTACTGGTACTCTTTCTATCAACTCGCAACTCGCTAGATCTCGCATCTCGAATATCCTTAAGATTAAAGTCTCCTTCTTAGGATACCGAGAGACCAATGCTTGAAGATGAAGCAACGTATTTGATAATACGTTTCGCAGACCGAGATGAGATTCTCTAGGGTCCGATTGAAACCTAGCACAGATGCAAACACTTAACAAGATATCGGTCTAGAAGCGTAAGAAGATAAAGAAGTGAACCGATGATACTCCCGTATAATTTTTGATCAACTTTCTTCCCTTCTTCATCTTTGTCTATCTTCAAGGAACAAGACATTGGTATGTCTGTCTTTTTGCACTTTTCAAGCCCAAATCTTTTGACAAGATCATTAGCATATTTTTCTTGACAAATGAAAGTTCCTTCCTTCAATTGTTTAATTTGAAGTCCAAGAAAGAATGTTAACTCTCCCATCATACTCATTTCAAACTCATCCCGCATAGACTTAGAAAATTTCTTGCACGTACTTTCATTAGATGATCCAAAAATAATGTCATCTACATATATTTGAACAAGTAAAAAACTTTTGTTTTCCTTTTTGATAAACAAGGTAGTATCAACTTTACCTTTAACAAATCCATTCTCAGTATTAGAAACTTACCGAGTCCGTCGTACCACGCCGAGGTGCTTGTTTTAAACCATATAAGGCCTTTTTCAGTCCAAGACCGAGTCCGGCTTCTTTGGGTCTTCAAACCCAGGTGGTTGTTCCACATAGACTTCCTCATGGATAAATCCATTCAGAAAGCACTTTTGACGTCCATTTGGAATAACCTCGAAATCTTTATAACAAGCAAAAGCAAGCAATAATCGAATAGCCTCTAACCTTGCTACTGGTGCGTAAGTCTCATCATAGTCTATCCCTTCTTCTTGCGTATATCCTTTGGCTACGAGTCTGGCCTTGTTTCGTACGACTTTACCTTTCTCATTCATCTTGTTTCTGAACACCCATTTGGCTCCAATAATGCTTTTACCTTTTGGTTTAGGTGTCAATTCCCGGACATCATTAATGATAAACTGTCTGAGCTCATCTTGCATGGCTTCAATCCAGCTTTCGTCAGACAAAGCTTCTTCTATGCTTTTTGGTTCAATTTCAGAAATGAGAGCTACGGCACTAGACTCTTCACGCCTTTTGGATCTGGTGCGAATTCCTTCATTAAGTTCGCCAATAATTAGATCTTTGGGATGACTGGACTTATGCTTCCAGCTTGGGTTGATTTATCTGGGTCGATGATCCCTTTCTTTGCCCGAATCTTCACAAATGGCTTGATGCTTTGGTCTTCCTGAATCTGTGACGCCTCTTGTGTTGAAGACTTTGGAGAGATTGGAGCAAGATCAGACTCTTCATGATGAGTCTGATTGGATTCATCTTGAACTGAGTCTTGAAATTTGACATTCATTGACTCCTCCACAGTCTGACTCTTCTTGTTATAGACTCTGTAGGCTTTGCTTGATGAAGAATATCCAAGGAAGATGCCTTCATCTGATCTTTCTTCAAACTTACCAACATAATCTTTTGCATTTTTCAATATAAAGCATTTGCAACCGAATACATGAAAGAATGAAACAATAGGCTTCTTACCTTTGAATAATTCATAGGGGTTTTCTTTAAAATAGGTCTTAAAAAGACTCTCATTAATGATATAGCAAGCTATTGAAACAAATTTCAGCCCAAAATCGAGAAGAAATTTTACTTTCAATTAGAAGAGTTCTTGCCATTTCTTGAAGAGATCTATTCTTCCTTTCCACAACTCCATTTTGCTGAGGAGTATATGGAGAAGAGAACATATGCTTAAAGCCGATTCATCACGAATTTTGTAAAATCTTGATTTTCAAATTCACCACCATGATCTGTTCTTATGCTTGAAATAACACATCCCTTTTCATTTTGAACATTTTTAGCAAATTTTTCAAAATATGAAAAGGTTTCTGATTTACTTGATAGAAAAAATACCCAAGTAAAGCAAGAGTAATCATCTACGATTACAAAGCAATATTTCTTACCTCCAATACTCTGGGTTCTGGTTGGTCCGAAGAGATCCATATGAAGTAACTGCAGTACATGATTAGTTGAGACATGATTTATAGACTTATATGAATTTCTTACCTGCTTTCCTGCAATACATGGAGTACACAGTTCGTCTTTTGATAAGGCAATTTGGGTAGACCACGAACAAGCCGCTTTGATGAGATTTTGGCTAATTGCTTCATATTAATATGCCCAAGCTTTCGTGCTGCTACGACTTGCTTCGTCTTGTATTGAAATCAAGCATTGCGATTCTTCTAGTTTCACGTCCGTGAGATAGATATTTCCATGCCTTCTACCCAAGAAAGACGAGTAGAGTCTTTACTGGTTCCGAACATATTCCTTCTTGAAAGAAGATCTTAAAACCAAGTATCACATAGTTGACTCGATGCTTTGAGAAGATTGTAATTAAGTCCTTCCACTAGAGAAACATTGCTTATTGTGAGATTTCCAATTTTCACAGCCCAAAACCCACAATTCTTCCTTTGCTATTTCCTCCAAATGAGACTTTTCCACCATTTACTTGAACAAGCTTTATAAAGCATTTTGAGTCTCCCGTCATATGTCTTGAACATCCATTGTCTAGATACCACTTTACCTTTCTCTTGATAGATACCTCGCATTCAAAGAAATATCTCAAGCTTTCTTTGGTACCCACATTTTCTTGGGTCCTTTTGTGTTAGTGGGATAAACAAGACTAGCCCAAGTTTTCTTAACAGTCTCCAAACCATAGGACATTCTTTTTCAAAATGATCTGGACTTTTGCACTTAGAACACCCGAGAGCATCTCGACCTACGTACTTTTTACAAAAACCTTTTTGAAATGATTTTTATAAGCTTCTTTTGAAGGTCTTTGCTTAATTCTTTCTTTTACTTTAGGAAAATCAATTAAGGGAATAGTTTCTTCGTCATACCTAAACCAGACTTATTGAAATAAGGTCTCTGTACTGAAAGAATTTTTTCAAGTTTCTCTGACCCTATTGAAAATTTCTTTGAAATATTCGATGAGTCAATTTTTAAACGAGAATTTTCTTTCAAAAGATTTTCTTCATTTTCTTTAAGAGTAGAAACATTCATGTCTAAACATTTAACTTTTTCTTTCAAAATATTTTCCTGCTGTTTTAAAGCTGAGTTTTCCCTTTTAAGTTCAGAAATTCTTTTAAGAGATGTCTTAAGACTTAAACACAGCTCATCAATATACTTAGAAACCTTGACAGGAATTTTGAGATTACTTACTTCAAATTCGCTGTCTGAGTTTGATTCAGAGTTTGAGTCTGAGTCTGATTGCGCCATCAGACACAAGTTGGCATATTCATCATCACTTTCTTCACACTCGTATCACTCCAGTGTTTCAGCTTTGAGAGCCTTTCGAGACTTTTCAGCCTTTCCTTTCTTCTTCTTTAGAAGAGGACAAATGGGTCCGATGTGTCCCTTTTTCTTACATTCAAAGCAAACAACATCTTTATTTGCTTCATTATCATCAACAGTCTTGGTCTTTGTCTTTGAAAGCCTTGTCTCTTGGAGTTGAATCTTCTTCCTTTTCTATTCAACTTTCTGAATCTTCTTATCATTAGGGCAAGCTCCTCATCGTTCATATCGTCTTCAGAATCTGTAACATCAGAATCATCATTTGATTTTAATGCAATGGATTTCTTACCTTTTGGATCTTCATCTTCGTTTATTCGTTCCACTTCATAAGACTGAAGAGTTCCAACCAGCTCATCGACAGATAGTGGCATGATTCTTTGCGTCTCTCTTATTGAAGTCTTTATGTGATTCCAATCCTTTGAGAGTCCACGCAGAAGCTTGTTAACCTTCATGGAATCAGAAATTGGTTGACCTTGATTTTGTAGACCATTCACAATTTCTGTAAAACGACTAAACATGTCGCTTATTGATTCTCCGATCTCATTTTGAAGGCTTCATATTGACCGAGAAGAATATTGATTCTCGGTCTCTTTCACTCGATCAGTTCCTTCGTAGGTGATATGTAACCTATCCTGACTTCTTTTGCTGTATCACAAGAAGATATTCTGTTATATTCAAGGTGATAAAGCACAATATAAAGAATATATTGCTTTTGCATCAAGAGTTTGTCTCTTGATTATTTCTTCCCGAGACATTCCGCTAGCTTCCACAACTTCTTTTCCTCTTTCGAGACAGCTGCAACTTTAGGAATGATTCCTTTTCTACAACGTCCCATTCCGAGGATCCTTTGATCGTAGAAAAGCTTTCATCTTGTTCTTCCAGATGTTGTAATCCTTTCCATCAAAGTAGGGAGGTCTGGTATTGCTTTGCCCTTCCACCAGCCCCGGTGCTAACATACTAGCCATGGATCTTTTACTCAAGTAAAACACTTCAAATAAAGTGAGTACGCAGTGCTCGATACCAATTGATATAGCTAGAACGAGTACCTAGAGGGGGGTGAATAGGTATAAAAATGATTTTTCACTTAAATCACACAACACTAGACAATCGATGGAAATAAACGACAATTGAAAGACTTAGAGAAGGGAAAAGAGAATTGAACACAATGATTATAGTGGTTCGGCTTTTGTTTAAGCCTACGTCCACTCTTCTGCACTGACAGCCTATTGGCTGGATTCCACTATGAACAAAGAAGTGTTACAAATTGTTCTTCCTTGATTCAAGATGTAGATGATCTACCACACTTGCTCAAGGTATCACTAAGTATAAACACTCTTTTGTGTATACAATTTTGCTCGAAATGAATCGACGAATATCAAGGAACTTCGGACTGAATTCGTCTATCGAGCATGCACTAAAATAACTTGAACGACTTCCTTTTATACTCCTTCATGCCATCATACCCGTTGGCACTTACCAAAGGAATTCCTCCAATCTACCCGTTGGACGGAATCAATTAAGGAGATCTTTCGAGCTATTAAAGGAACTTGACGATAGCCCATCAATCCCGTTCGCCCATACAACCAGGATCTTGGTTTCCAAGAATAGAACTTTCCAAGATTACTTCGTCAATCATCGGATCTTGAATAGAAAGAATCCGTTAGCTTAACCCAGCCAAGATATCTTCTCCGAGAATGGGACTAACTTCATAACCAAACACCTAGGTTCGGATAGCCTCTCGACACTTTGGATTAGAAAACCTGTCAATGAGAATATCTTTAAGTCTTGAGTCTTGAGTCTTGAGTCTTGAGTCTTGATGTCCAACCTGTCTTCGGACTCTAAACCGAAAGTCTGTAATAATCCAGACTAGACTGAAAGAAACGTTTTATCAGCTTCAAAATATTCTTGCAAGATTTCTCCAACAGGTATAAGGCATAGAATTTGAATTTCCTTTAAGAATAGCCCTAATTTTGTTGGTAGGGATATTGAGGAATTGACTTAGGAGAGATATTGAATCTTGACCAATGGGAAGAGTGATGAAATCTAAAGAAGTTTTGCCTAACTCAATGGCTTTCAAGAACTCCTCAATTGTAAGGGTTAATTCATATCAATTAAACATGACGATGGAAGTCATGGGATTCCAAAAATAAGCCAATGCCTTCACCATTGCGATACGTGGTTCGACTTTTAACAAAGTTGGGAGGAAGCTTATGCACTTTTCCACGTAATCTTGATGTCATGGGTCAAGCTTCTCCTATAGTCTTAAGATTCTTTAGCACCGAGACGATGTCCAATTTGGGTTTACCCATCTAAGCCTAAACCTAAAGGGACATTCGTGATTAAAACAGATTGTCATTGAAATATAGAGCTTATAATTGAAATATGAAAAGTAAGAAGATAAGAACAATAAGAAATGAATGATATCTGACCCACCGAACATATGGCAAGCACAAACCACATGTCCCATGAAACTGTGAAGTTTCGACGCCTAAGGTAATGGTACTAAAGGCTCAAGGTCCCCATCCCAAAGGATAAAAATAGTTTACCTACCGCTACTATCGTCAGTCAGTGCTATTTTTATCGGTTGGGATGAGCGGGTTTATGTAAGTAATGGATTACCACGAGTATTCACTCACGGATTCCACCCATAAACCCTCCTAAGGTCCTAAATTAGGTGATCGGAATTTTACACCGCTGTTGTGTTTGCAATGTCATGCTAAAGCTTGTAAAAACGTATTTAAACTTAAACATCTAGCACTTCAATATAAACCCTCATACATTCATACATCCTTATACCACATGCAAAACAAAAGGTTTACAAACACGTCTCTCCTCATAACTCCCACCTACAAGACCATTTAACATGAGGTTAGCGACTAACCTGATTTTCCATGCAACTTTGAAATACAAGCAATCCTACACAAGACACGTTAGTTAAACACAACAACCATTTTTAAACGGCTTCAAGTCCTTTTAATCTAGTAACCAATCCCCAGCGGAGTCACCAAGTTTGTTGGGATCCGATCTCTCCGCCCTCAATCCCTCTCGCGAGGAGAGGAAAAGGAGAAAAATGTCGGATTTATCGGTACTTGACCATGAAAATTCCCTCACGATTCTCAACCATAGGGATGTCATCACTTTATCCCCCGAATGAACTTCTTGTGAGTTCCCCTTACAAGGTCACGAGTTCTCCTACACTCGTACCCCATGTGACAGTAGAGTGTCGCGACTCGTACCCAAACAAGTGATACACCTCGAGAGAGGAGGTCGGATGTGAATATCGGATCTAAGGGTACATTTACCATGGTAGCCCTCCCTTTAGTTCTCATTCCTAAAGATGGCGTCATTTCATTTATTAGGAATTTTCCACATGCGGGTATGCTAAGCCATGGTGAGTCCTATCGGGACGCATACCCCACACAACGGGTTCATTTATACGGTTTAGTTGTTGAGGACAACCTAAAAATAAGATGGAAGTCGCCACTAGTCTCGTTTTTGGGTGTTGGTTAGAAACCCAATTGAGGTCGAGAATATTCTCTCGATTTCTACGCAACTAGATATCTAAATTCAGGAACTTAGGTTACACCAATATTTCTATTAGTGTCCCTTCAGTACCTAAACAATATGTTGTATTTACCTAACATATCCATGCATTTCTTCTTATATTTTCGTGATAGTTAATCATAAACTAAGCGATCATGCGTGGTTGGTCATTTTCATGCTAATCTATTTCTAAAGAAAATGAAAAGGAAACACCCAATTGAATTAAAAATTGCGAGACATAAAGTAAAAAATCAAGAAAAATAGTAAATCTACCATGCAATCCTAAAAAATAAAAAATAAAAAGGGGAAACACAATTGAAAATGATAAGAGAAAAAGAGAACCCGCAACTCGTCGATCTTTTATACAAACAAAGAGAATCTGAGACATATGTCGAGGATGAATGGTACAGAATAATGATCAGAATGGACATCAACCTTCACCGTCTTCATGTCCTATCCATGTTCAACGTCCTAATCTAGATCTAGTCTAGGAAATATATAACTAGGTACATACAATGAAAAGGCATACATTTCAAAACAACCAAAAGCACATTATTGTACTAAAATCAATCTTTTGAAAGAAATTCAATGCAAAAAAAAGAAAGATTTAGGCCTTAGGGTCAGCTTTTGTAATTCATGTGCAGGTCCCTCTAAAACACCTACCCGATTCATCTTATGACTTACAGCCATTATTCACTAATTGTATTATCGTGTGGCCAATAACACTTATAAGTCTCCTAACCAAGCGATCTTTGTAATCTCAGGGTTTTCCCACGATATCATGCATTGACCATATTATACATCTAAAAGCCGCATGCATTACAGGAATTAAACATGCAGGCAAGTTTTGTGGACCTTGTTTCTCAACCGATCAAGCAAGAAAGTGAACCGTCGGTGGGTCACTTATTATCAAGAGCATGTGTCGATCACAAATATAGGCACTTATAAATGAATGATGTGATCGTATATATGGATGGTACATGTGATGTTTCAAAAACATTCTTTGACATCCACGAAAATTTTTGAGACAAAGTAATGGCTCGGCTATGAAAGACATTCAATTGCCAAGACTAGCCCGGAGCTCATATAAATGCACTCACAAGCATCATAGGCATTTTGAATACAATTTAAGCCGTGACTTTCATGATGTCAAATTAGAATTTAAGAAAAATTTTTAAAATATTTCAGATTAAGGAATATCTAGGTTATGGAACACATTCAATTGCCAAGGGTAACTGGGAACTCGCATAAGTGCACTCACAAGCATCTCAGGCATTTTGAATATGGTCCAAACCACGACTCTTCCGTAAACCAAATCGATCCTTGGAAAGGAATTTCTTAGTAAATGGTTTTAAGAAACATCACATATACCAAAGAATTTTTAAATTTGATTTGAAAAGAAGACTTGTTGAAAATCATTCAACAATGAATATCGAGGTGTTTAAAGCAACTTTCATGAAGATGGAATGACCTAAGTTCGTGCACAAACTAATCTAGGAATTTTATCCAATCAATCACAATCCAGCTCATGTCAAGAAATTTTAGAACAAGCATGTAAAGACAGTAAAATTGGGCAATGCTTAATGACAATTTGGAGATGAAAAAATTCTCTAATATGCGTGGTAGAATAACAAACAACTTTTGTAAAGAAATTTTTCCTAAACAAGCTACACATGATTTTACAAAAATCAAATAACAACCAATATCATGTCAGAAAATTGTCGGAACATCATGATATTTAGTCATTTTTACAAAAAATTGTCCTATCAAAACAAGTCTAAAAATCACCATATTGTCGCATAACATAGCCAATATGTTTATCAAACAAGTTTCATTAAGAGGCCAAGTGCAAAATCTTTATAGAAAAGTTAGAACAAAAATGTCAAAAGTCTATCCAAATAGGTTTAGAACAAGAGTTCGAATTTGATCTCATGTCCAAATTTTGATCTAGTTTTGAAAAAAATATAAAGTAGTCCAAATGACGAGCGATCTATGTGAAATTAGTGGCATTGGAAACCTTTAAGTGTGTCTTACAACTTCCTAGAAGGGCTCGAGTCTAAACTAGGTCGATTTGATGCTCTAAGATCGAGATCTATAACAGTGCGCATATCAATAGCTAAAAAACATAACACAAACATGCATTAATGAGGAATATTTTTTGTTAAGAGTCCAAGTCCTAGATGAAATCACACTAGTTATGAAAAAAATGGCAAAACAGACATGGATATCTAAGTTATATGTTACTGCAGCACATTTTCACATTAACTCATGTAATTGACATACTAAACAACATCGACACTTTGTAAATTATGCATCATTTGAACATATACAACATTTATTTCATCTTTCATGAAGGATTTGAGACCAAACAAACTCATTTATGGACTCAATTTTCATCAAATCACAATTCGGAATAGTGCAAGGCAGACCATCCTATGTTTACTTAGATATAGGTGATTTTGACCTAGTTAAACACATCCAAAAATTCAAAAAAAAAAATTACTAGATCAGTACAAAAATGAATGGTTTTGACCTAGCTAATCATGATTAAAACTTTCGAAAAAAAATATAAAAATTCTCAAGACAATTAAAAAAAAAACTTTCATGAAGAAGAGTTCCTCCATAAATCAACATAGAAAATTACACAAAAATAGAAAAGACAGAAGATGGAACAAGAACAGAATTAAAAACTAACCTAAATTATTGCGGAATCGCTCATCTTTGGAGGTGTTTCGAAGGTCAAACAATGTTCGATTGGGTAGTGTGACCTATTGATTCGAAGCTTATGATGTGTATTATCAAAGTCCAAAAGGACTCAAACACAAATAAGATCGTTTTGGATCTCGTTTTAGCCAAAATAGTAAGTCAATTCAAGGATGCGAAAATGCAAGTTTAAGGCCAAATCAAGTCAAACATTCAAATTCATCATTCAGGAACAATCAATTGCAACAAATCATCATCCAAATCCTTTAATCCAACATCTAACATAGTATATTATCCCAAAATTGAACCCTAGCCCCGGCCGGTTAAAGATTGAGATCGTTACCTTTTATCCGTTTTTTGTTGATTTTGATCGCAATCGATTGAAATTTTCACCAAAACTTCGATCAAGCCTCTATGCATCAAATCTAAATAGCAAAGATCATCTTTGAACCGGTCAGATCGCCGGCTTGGATCACGAAAAAATTGGTCCAAACTTGGATCGATTCCTCAAGCGTCAAGGAGAAACAAAGTCGCCGAGGTTGCTCCGACGTCTAGCTTCCTTGATCTCAACCACACCTTGGTTGAGGATGAGCTCAAGACCAGATCGACTCAAATTTGGTGGCCGTGAAGTTATCGCCGACTCAAATTTGATCTAGGCTCGGGAGGATAAAATCATTCAAATTGATAAGTTATGGTGTCAATTTCTCCAAATTGATTTCGAATTTGGACTTATCTTAAGAAGATGAGTTAAAAACAATCGTCCGTTTGCAAATTATGAATGATCAATTTTGGTCCCCTAATAATTCATGAAATTAAATACATAAGTGAATTTAAAATAATCCTTAAACCAAATGTCCAAGAGGGAACTATGCTTAATTATGACTAAAATAAAAGCAATTTTATTTTTGATCGATTTAGAACTTAAAATAGAAAAATTCAAAAAACAATGTTCTTAATCAAATTTTGTGAAATTTTCAACATAAGATTCAAATTGACATTAAAATAAATGTTTTTGTGTATTTTTATTTTTCCAATTTTTTTGGTCAAAGGTTTGACCAAAAAGTCAATCATTTAGTTGATTTTTCTTAAAATGTTGATTTTTTTGGTCAAATCTTTGAATTTTTGAGAAATTAATTTGAAAAATGTGAAATTAAGGCTAAATGGCAACTTTTTGGATAAAAAAACCAAATTTTGACTCGGAGTTGACTTTTTAATCAAACTCAAAAGTCAACCGTTTGACTTTCCGGGTTTTTCTTGAAAACTAACTAGAAATTGCTAAAAACAACATTGCAAAAGAAAGAAATGAAAAATGACACTTTTTGGTCAAGAAATGAGACTCTGTCGCGATTAGAAACTCAAATCTCGATTTATTTACCTCTATATTATTTCCTATTTTGTTTTTTCTTATCTTCTGGTTAGATATTTGGATCTCGTGGCTCACCAAGTGGTTTCAAAGCTTTTTTGGATTATATTTTCATGCTCTTTGTCGAAGATAGTGAAACCTCTCTCTCTCCCTATGATTTTTCCGGTTTTAAATTATCCACGTAAATTTTATGTCTCATGTGATTTCAATTTTCTTTCATCCTTTGCTACTTGTTAGATCGGTGCATCTTTGATTGGTGTTTTTCCGCAACATATGTCCCACCATCAAGATTCAAGACGAAGCAACCAAAGCGTTGGATATGATTAGCTGAAGTAGAGAGAGTATGCTCGGACATTTTTAACATGTTGAGATTCTCACCAACTCTCCAGTCCACCAAACAAAATAGGGAAAAAAGATCGTGAAACCTATAAAGCAAAAAATTGTCCAAAACAACGAGCTTCAACGTAATGCCCTAATGAAGGTTATATTAAAGACAGATGAAATAAGTATTCTCTAAAAATTTCGAAGAAAACAACAAGCAAGCACTGGATTTAGCTACTGACACCATAGATAATTCACAGACAAGCCTCTCTGACCTCGTCCACGAAGGCCCTGAGGTTCATGTCCGAAGAATTCACTTCCTTCACAGCCTTCCTTGCCAAATCTCTTAATTTCTAGGCATTCCTTCTCCCATCATCTCCCTCATCTCCATCTCTCATCACCGACTCCAAGCACCTCCTTATCTCGCCACCTCCCACCAGGCTGCCTTGCTCTTTGGTGTCCCCTTCACTTCAGTCCTCCATACGTCTGTGACAAGCTTCGCATTTGTCAGCTGATCACTCCACTGCAGGAATGTCAATACCGGCAACCCAAAGACCAAGCTCTCGGACGTCGATTAAATTTTGGCACATTTTGCGTTTATACAGTCCTGTTAAAATCAAAGCCATTGGTTCCTTTATCTATGATATATCCTATCTAGAATTCGTACAAAACTCTAGTTTCTTTAAATTAAATAATCCTAAAAACGACACTCCGCGAAAGATATTTCGTTATGAGAAAAAATTTCAGTGAAACATTCACAATGTTTTAAATGGAAACGGAGCTGCACAATCACCAAACTTACAACATTTGAGTCATTTTACAACCTAGAGATTGGGACTTTGTAGTATGATCTGTTCCCATCTCGTTTCTCATGGTCTAACATATGCCGCCTGTATGTACTTTATTATATAGAACTTGCGTAATTTATCACCACTACCTCACAAGGTCCTTCCCTCCCCAGCCCTCCATGACAAGCACACGGGAACTCCTCGCATGCCATCGTTTACTGTCTATCATCGACTAGCCGCTACCATCATCTCTACTTTCTCTCTATCTCTCCCTTGCTCTTGAAAAGAAATTATATAGAATGCTCACATGATCAATGATCACGATAGTGTTAATCTTAACCATTCATTTTTTAATCATCCAGCAAACTCATTTTTGAAGTAACGAATCTAACATTGGCAAATGAAGAATAATATTATATATAAATATTTAAATTTATTTGTGTCAATGAGGACAATTGCACACACTTAATTTTTTACCACCTTTTGATATGAGTCACCCTTGTCAACATTTCGACCGACTTGTTCTGCAAAAGCTTTCCTCAACACCCAATTTGATCAAATTGGATGGTAAGATAGCTGAATATCGCGATTTTTAATTGTGATTGTCCGATCCATAAGAGGTTTGAAATACACAATTTCTGCAAATCACTTAATGAGATTATGTAAATATGGTTGTGAGCTTTCTAACCCCTTGAGAATCAATTCAATCGGAGTTTCTTGAGGTAGATATCATGATTTTTCCATTTCAATCATCTAAATATGAAAGGGCTAGTAATAACACCTAGAGGAGGTGAATAGGTGTAAACAAAAATTTTTTGCAAGATTTAGTAGAAATAGTTTGCTTATAGAAAATCACAGACTAAGAACGAATTTAACTTTTAGCGGTTAGATAAAGCTTTAAAATAAAGAAAGTTTAAACGTAAACAGTTAATTAGAGCTATGAATCAAAATAAAGGAGTTGAGGGAAGAAAGTAAGAACACAAGGTTTATAGTGGTTTGGCTTAGATCAAGCCTACGTCCACTCTCTCGCACTGATAGCCTACTAATTGAATTCTACTAAAAAACAAAAGAGATTTTATAGTCTTGTGAACTCGACTTCACAATGGAAAGTTTCTACTAATCTCTCACAAAGTCTCATTATGAGTCTCTCTTTTTTATACAACTTTGAGCTTAACGAATGAAATAGCAAGGAACTAGGAAGCTTCAGACTTTGAAATTTTTCTTTCACACATGCTCTTGAACACCCAGAGAGTCCGCCTTAAATACTCCTTCATGCCTTCACGATCGTTGGCACTTTCCAAAGGAGTTCTTTCAATCTACCCGTTGGACAGAATCAATCAAGGAAATCTCGAGTCATTTGATGATTGTGATGAAAACCCGTCAATCATGTTCGCGCATACAATCAGGATCTTAGTTTCCATAAGTAGAACTTTCCAAGTTTGCTTGCCTTCTAAAAGATTTGATTATCGGAATTGATTCTAATAAAGATAGTCAATCATGTTGGTGCTATATCCAGCCATAAAGTCATCCATAAGCCATACGAATTGACTCCTTGAAGAAGTAAAGATAATTTCGCATCCGGATAAGTCTTTATTCTTTAGTCTAAAAACTGTTAGTGTGGGTAGACTTTGAACCTAAAGTCCGGTAGTCTTCAGATTTTGACACTAGAGACTGAAAGTCTTCAAACTAGACTTTGGAAAGGTTTTGTCAACTTCAAAACAGTAAATGAGTTTTCTCCAACAATCTCCCCCATTTTTATGGTGACAAAACTTTTCTGCAGATTTGAGAACTTTTGAACTGCAAAATAACTCTTAAGCAATACATAATATCTTATAAAAATAAGTTGATTAGAATCTGAATAGCAACAAATCTGCAACCACTGAAAAAACATGTTAATCTTGAAAAGATAAGACAAATAACTATCCAACCATAATCAATATTACCAAAAGTTGTTGCAAGCATCAAAAAGTTCAACAGAAAGGTTCAATAGTCAAACAACAATCAAAAAGTCCAACAGTATTATAAATTGATTAGTGTATTGTTGGATGCTAACTTTGAATGTGGCATTTGTTAATGTAGCCCTTAGAATAGGAAAGGGGTGAGTATTCTGGTATTTGATAATGGTAACTAATGGATATGTGTGCAAGACTAAGTAAAGGGATAAGGTTATTAAAGTGTCATGTGTTACTATTATGCATTATGTTATGAAATGGAAAGTAGTGTTACTTTGATGAATGCACAATAAAGATGTGATCACATAGTATGATAGCACGACATGGGTGCATGTAATTAATATTATTGCATATTGTATGAGCATTACACACTCCTACATAGATTAATAAGAAAGATATGAAATGAACTTGAGTGATGGTATACTCATGTGATCACCTAAAAACCTTGACGTGTATGATTATTCAGGGTTATGGAACCATCCCAATGCATATGATTATGCGTATGATTATGTGGATGATACCCAAATAAGTTCGAATGACCCATGTCAATGGAATGCCATTTGCAGATGGATTTCGGAATGAAGCTTCTCAACTAGAATGCCATCTTGAGGTGTATGCATATGCAGGATGATGTCATGCTTGATGGGACAGGACAATACCTAGTTATGCCCGAAGATCGTCGACCTTTGGGTTGGCTATGGTCTTGAGTAGTCGTAATAATCTAGACATATCTGTGTGAAACATGCATGAGAATGATAGCATGGCATTTGTGCATGATTATGAGATATTACACATTCTTATTTCTACCTCATAAGTATGCAATTTGTTGTAAGAATTGTCTATATGCTTATATTATGATGGCCTTGACAAAGTGAGATAACCGTTCATATTAATAGTTAAGGCAAAACGAGGGCTTTGCTATTGATTTGCCATCGATAAATAACTCGCATGTTTAGGCTAACTCCAAGGTGAATTACCTCCTTCGCAAGGATTAGAGAGCTTATTCACTAAGTTTTATCGCATTGTTGTTTGTCGAAATGTTTCCAGGCCCTAAGAATGTTTAAGTCCTACCACCACATCAGGTTTGAGGTCCCCATTAAGCAAAGCCAGGAGGTTACTAATTACCCGATAGAAGGGACCAATGCACGTTATGAGCACCATGTGACCACAATCTAGGTCAACAAGGAGCTCCAAAACTTAATGCCCTATCACTTTTCAGTCTAGTACTTTTGGGTAGGGAACAAGCTATACAGCCCCATCTGTGGTTTTGATGGACCTTCGAGTACAAGGCTAAGGAATATCAGCTGAGATGGGATGGATCTGGATGTACTCAATGGGGTAGTGTTCGATCCCGAGGTCGACCCCAACATGATCATCAAGCCAGAGACCTAGTATATGCAGCCCATAGGAAGCTAAGTGGTGGCAGGGGTGCATCACTTTTTAAAAGCCACCCTCATAATACTAAAGGTGTCAGGTTTTTCCCGGGACCCATTTTGGAGATAGTCACGGCCACGCTTTTGGGCTTTTTTTTTATGTGGCATAATAGGTGATGCTAAAGCTTGTGTGCTTCAGTTTGGATGTAAATAGCTTGTATGATGTAGTGACATTATGGATACATGTGTGTGTGTGTGTGTGTGCGCTTGTGTGTGTGTGTGTATGTGTGTGTGTGCTCATGCTATCCTTGTTACAATTGGTTGATTTGTTTCTGCTTCCGGTTGTGTATAAGTAAACGATAATACGAATGGGTCGGCGACACCTCCTGGGACATCGCAATTAGATGGCCTAAGTGACTCGAGGGATGCTACACATCTGAAGAGGGTCGGAGCGTGACAATACCAAGTTGAGTGATTAATTCGGTGATGGAAGAGATAGAGCTCCCAGTAAATATAATATCATCAACATAGATGAGAATAATAGAATGTGGTTGATACACGCTAATGAATAATGAAGAGTCAACATTGGAAGCCACAGACTTGATTAATAATAGGCATGAACTTAGCTGAGAAAACCAAGCTCTTAGAGCTTGTTTTAGCCCATGTAGAGCTTTCCAAAGACAACATGCATGGCTAGGATAACATGAATCAACAAATCCTTGGGGCTACTCATGTGGACTTATTCTTTATGGTGCCACGGAGAAATGCATTCTTGATGTCCAATTTGCATAAAGACCAGTTATGTATAATAGCTAAGGAGAGAACAAGTCAAACCATTGTCAGTTTGATATGTGGACTGAAAGTTTCATCATAATCCAAGCTAGCTTGTTAAGTAAAGCCCTTCAACGAGTCATGCTTTGTGTCTATCAATGGAGCCATTATCCTCGGTTTTTAGGCAATAAATCCACTTGCCATTAACCACATTCATGGAAGGGTGATGAAGAACCAATTCCCAAGTGCCATTTTGAATGAGAGCATTAAATTTATTGGACATTATTTGTTGTTAGTTGGGTCTTTGTTTGCAAAGAAGAAAAACCTTTGGTAAACGAATTTTATTTTGCAGACGAGTGACCACTGGATGGGTAGAAGTTGGCGGTTGAAGTTGAGAAGATGGTAGGATCCACATAGAATTGTGGAAGTAGATGATTGTCGAAGTTGTGATGAAGAGTTGCCCATGATTTTAGATGGACTTAATGTAATCAATGTGGTAATGGACACCCCCTAAAGCTGTGGGGGCTTAATAGTGAAGTAACCAAAGCAAACAAGAGTACTTGGTGATTGTAAGAACAAGTAACCATATTGTGGTTTAGCAAATCAGAACAAGTGCTCTTTGAAAATCACATGGCAAGATTCTTATATTTAACCAGTGCTACGATGTAGACAACAATAACCATGGCGATGAGGAGAATAGCCAACAAAGAGACATTGCATTGTTCTATCATCAAGTTTATGGAGAGAATAATGGCGCAACCAAGAGTAGCAAGCACATCCAAAAACACGCAACTATAAATAATCACGTTCCTAGCTAAACAATTTTTCATAAGGAGACAATCCACTCAACACCATTTTAGGTATGTGGTTAATCTACAATGAGGAAAGCATAAGTCTAATGTAAACGACAAATAGAAACTCGAGCAAGCAATGTTATGCCAATTTCCACAACATGATGGTGTTTGTACTCAACCTAACCACTTTGTTCCTATGTGCACGGGCATGAGAGACAATGCAAGATGCCATAAAGATGGAGATAAGGATCATATTTCTTATACTCACCGTCTCCATCAATTTGAAGGGCCTTGATCTTACAATTGAAGTATTTTTCCACTTTGGATTTAAATAGCACAAAAGTAGAGAGAGCATCAAATTTCATAGTAAGTGGAAAAAAAAACATGTGTATCCACTATAAGCATCAATAAAAATGACGGAATAATGAAAACCATTCACTAAAGTAATGGGAGATGGTCCCCATAGATTAGAATAAAGTATTTCCAAAAGAGCATTACAAGTCGTTAATAATCTAGTGAAGAGATGACGATGCGACTTGCCCAAGTGACATGATTCACAAAAACTAGATGAGGAAGAATGAGATATCGGCAAACCATGTGGGCAATCGGATGACTCAAGCGCTCATGCCAAATAGAGTAGAAACTCGTTCACCAATGATGTAGGATGGAGCTGGTGATAATTTATTCGACTACAAAGGGACTTTATTGGTGGTATGTACGTTATTAAGAAAATAAAGTTCATTCTTATTCTGGCCTTTGAGTAGGAAGTTCCCCAAGGATCGATCCTCAGCACAACAGAAAGTAGGATGAATTTCAAATATCACGTCGTTGTCTTTGGTAAAGTGAGAAACATATAATGGATTCTTCTTTATAGATGGAACATGATAAATAGTATGTAATTTAAAAGAACTAATAGGAGAATATAAGATGGAAGAACTGATATGTGATATTTGCCAGTGCATGAATAGTAGGTCAAACGACTCGCTAGTTGAAGAAGCTACATTGCTGATGGAGAGCCAATATTGGCTTTATAGCTAGGATTAAATCACTACTAGCATTGGAGAGCTAAGTGACCTATACAATCGTAAACCTAACAAATGATTTGAGAATGAGAGTAAGCCCCATCATAAAAATTGCCACCACAACCTCAGCCACATCCTTGACCATTAGAGGTATTCAGGGCATCAGATGATTTGACTATAGCATTCACAAGTGGAGAAGACTCCATTAGAGATTTAGTGGTGTGATTTGAAGAATAACTCCCTGACTGTAAAGAAGGCCAAAGAAGCCATCAAAAGTTAGTGGATCAAGATAATATGTGACTAAGGTAACAAATGCATCATACTCTGAAGTCAAGCCACCGAGGATGCTGAGAACTAATTGGAAATCAGAGATTGGATGAATAGCTGCAAAAAGTTTATCCGCAATGTTCTTGACTTTTAGAACAAAGGCTTCCATGGAATTGAGATTGAGGAGCATAAAGTTTGTCAAGCATAATCCAAACATCATGAGAAGTCTCAAGATCAATAATGTGTGAGAAAATTGATTCAATAAGAGTGGAGAGGATGCAACAAAGGATTAGCTGATAATGATAATGCTATGTAGTATAATCTAGGTTATTGGTCACAGTATCAACAACAATGATAATGGGTGCCGGACAAGGATATGAGTCATCCACAAACCAAAGATACCCATGAAGACGAAAATTTAAAAAAAAAAAAAAAAAAAAAAAAAAAACTGTGTGCACCACAGAAGATAATTGTTACGATCTAGTTTGATTTGGAGAACATTTGATATATTGCTAAGAGCAAATGGTGATTAGGAAGTGGCTAACAAGGATGGAGAGTTTGCAATGGTAGTGGCGATAATGGTGTTGGAGTTAGTAATGATGTTGGAGGATATGGGAGAAGATATTGTAATGGAGAAGATAAATAAGATTAAAAAAAATAATTGATTAGCTTTAATACCAGGAAATAGTATGAATTTGAGTTTGATCGCACATACATACGTGTGGAGATTTATATTATATTTATAATATGTACAACAGTGGGAAAATCACAATTGAAAAGATTTTACAAAAGATAAGAATCTATAATATCAACATAGATTGTGGAAGATTTGCTACAAATGAAATTGGCACAAATTGTGGAAGATTGGCTCTATTAATAGGATTGGCATAGATTGTGGAAAATTGCTCTATCATGAGAGATTTGCTCCATCATCTATACCTTTCACATCTAGATGGCATCTTCCATGCTAATTAATCTTCTGCCAAGTCAACTTACCCTTAACACCATTTGGTACATAATAGCCTTCATTCTTGTCTTCCACCAAGCTGACAAAGTATACTCCATGGTGGCCTTTTTGAACATTTGTAGGCTGACTTAAGTGGCCAGTGACAAAGGCCAATGGCAGTTCTCTCCTTAGCACCACGGGGCCCTTTTCATCTGAGTATTCTTCCTCCGACTTGGAGGAAGAAATGGCTTCACTTGGAATCTCCCTAGGCAATGCGGGTCTTGATGGAGTGCTTTGTCCTCAATAAGCACATCCCGAGATAAAGCATTAACATACATCCCTAGTGCCTTCAAATTTGTATACACCAAGGTCCTCTCTTCCCCTCAACAACCCCCTTTATGTTGGATTGTGGTTCATACTCTCCATCAACAGAATGGCATGGGCTCTCGAGCCATAGAGGACTTTTATAGTTTGGACTCATATTATATTGATAGTTTAGGCTTATGGCCATGAATAACTAGTGAGTATATATATTCACTTTTTCTTATAATTGATGGATGTAACATAGAGGTGCGATATACTAATTACAATGAATTTTTAGATGGACGTAGCCCTAATTTGAGGATGAACCAGATAAAATAATGTGTCTCGAATCTCTTTCTCACTTTTACTTTCTGTCATGGATATATTATTACGATCAATGCGGAAACGGTATGTCCCAGCGTCAAGATTCGAAACTAAGCGACCGAAGCGTCAGATATGATCAGGGTAATCTCCTGGGGCCAACAGAAAGGCAAGGTCCCCAGCTAGAAATAGAGGGAGTATGGTGATATTTTTAACATGCTAAGATTCTCGCCCAACTCTCTAGCCCACCAAACAAAATGGGAAAAGAAGGATAATGAAACCAGAAAGCCAAAAAAAATTGTCTAAAACAGCAAGCTGCAACGCAACGCCCAAATGAAGGTTACATAAAAGACATATGACATATGTATTCTCTATAATCTTTAAGAAAACGACAAGAAAGCACTACATCTGGCTGCTGATACCATAGATAATTCACAGACAAGCCTCTTTGACCTCGTCCACAATGGCCCTGAGGTTCATGTTCGAAGAGCCACCTTCCTTCACAGCCTCCCTTGCCAAATCCCTTAATTTCTGGGCGTTCCCTCTCATCTCGTCTCGCTCCTCTCCATCTCCCACCATCACCAACTCCGAGCACCTCCTTATCTCGCCGCCCTCCACCAGGCTGCCTTGCTTGTTCGGTGTCACCTTCACTCCGGTCCTCCACGCATTTGCGATGAGCTTCGCATTTGTCTGTTGATCGCTCCACTGCGGGAATGTCACTACCGGCAATCCACAGCCCAAGCATTCCAACATCAATTAAATTTCAGCACACTTTGCGTTTGTAGTCCTATTCAAATCAAAGCCGTTGGTTCCTTTCGTCTATGATATCTCCAGTCCAGATCTAGTGCAGAACCTTGGTTACCTTAAATAAAATTTGAGGAACAACTCTCAATGACAGATATTTCATCAAGAGAAAACATTTCAGCGAAACATTCACAATATTTTAAATGGAAATGGAGACGCGCAATCACCAAATTTACAACATTAGAGTCATATTACATCCTAGAGAAAGGGACTTTGTAGTATGATTTGTTTCTATCTCGTTTCATGATCAAGCATATGCCACCAATACATACTTCATTAAATTTAGTACTTATGCAATTTATCACTCCCTAACTCACTAATCCTTCCCTTCCCTGCCCCACAATCACAAGCACACGAAAACTTCTCGTATGTCATTATTTATGATCTATCGTCGACATTATCGCTATCATCATCTCTACTTTCTCTTTATGTCTTCTTTGATCTCAAAAAGAAATTATAAAGATTCAGTCTATACAGAATATTCATGTAATCAATGGTTATGATAGTGTTAATCTGACCATTGTAATAGCTTCTTCTCCCTCTATCCTTCCTTGCGTACCCTCGTATGGGTGTATTTGCATTAATCGCTACTCTCTCTCCCCAGGTACGGCTTGGAAAAGGGGCCGCCAAGAATATGTGAGGCACTTTTGTTAGTTTGGGCTTTCCCGAAAAGTTTGGAAACTGGACTGGGGGTCCATCAATTAGGCAAATTTAAAAAAATGAACTGGCGGTCCATCAATTATGCACAGCAGTTACTAAGTGGAGTCAGTTCATTACTAAATGGGCTCTAAGATCCTTTTCACCCAAAGAAAAAATAGAGTTCATCCATCCCCTCTGAATCATATGTCAAAGTATGTTATTTTTTAATGAAAAGTTTTTTTTTGTCGTCCAAGTGCTATGCTAATATATCCACAACTATGACAGTCGTATTTGCCATGCTAAAAGAGCAACGTTGTCAATATTAATTTTTTTTATCTTATTTCGCATTCACATTAATTGGGTTTAGTTGAAAACTTATCAATTTGATCCTCCCCTATCTCTCTCCATCTCACTTTTTGTCATTGTTTGCGGTCAAAAGGGCTACTCTCTCCCGGGCTGATTCTAGGGCTTTATCTGGTCAAGGATGATGGTCCTCAGTCCAAGACTTCTAAAGTCCATGACGGCAGGGCCCGACAATATTCGGTGGAAAAGGAAGAGTAGATTAGGAAAGAGAATGAGAATGTGCTCACTTTTAGGGTCAAGTGATATAATGATGAAGGCCCATAATTAGGTAATTGTGCACATAGAGAAAATGGGTAGTTATGAATGGCTGTGTGAGAACGAGATAAAGAAAGAGTAATTTAGAAAGTGTAAAAATAAGAAGAGAGAGAGAGAGAGAGAAGTGGGTGCTTACTTATGAAATGAGTGAATACGAGAGAAAGAAAGGAAGGGTTATTTAAAAATAAGACAACAGAAAAGTATTTTGGCTTATTTATATAGAGATTAATTAGTAGGGTTTTTTTTTTTTTTGGTCGTAAAAGCATTTTCATTCATTCATTCATCAGTAGAAGTGCTACAAGCGACACTAAGAGAAGATTCAGAACATAAAATGTCCCACAGGGGTTGGGGGGGCGAAGATTTCCACCCTAGAGGAAGAGTCTTTGTGCGCTGTGCTCTTGCAATCCAATCGTCTGCTTGGTTGGACTCCCGCAAGACATGCGTAATACTCATTAAAGGTAATTGGTCCAGCAAACATTTGCCTTCTTCCATTATATTGCGCAAGGCCCATGGGATTTCTTCTCGGCCCATAAACATCTCAACAGCTAAGAAACTATCACTTTCACATTTGTACTTGCCTTTCTGATGCCCTTTTTGCTTCATGTGCTATAGATGTCTTTGGTTCAGAAACTGAACTCCTCTCACAAGTGCTAGGGTTTCAGCTTGAAAGGGAGAACTTGCCCATATTTCTGCCATGAAGCCATCAACCAAGAGACCTCTCGAATCGCGTAAAACTCCTGCAATTGAGCTCGGTTTGTCTAGATTTATCCATGAGCAGTCAACGTTCAAGGTTTGGAAGCCTTCAGCCGGTGGGTGCCAGCGAATCGGTGAGTTTTCGTCTCTGGGTTCCTTCGATTTCTTCATCTAAATCCAATGGCTAAAGCTCTTGACTTGCGTTGTTGCTACAATAACCAAACCAAGTGGGTCGAATTTTTTAGCCCGAAAGATGAAGTTGTTTCTACTTTTCCATATCTGCCATAGTGTTGTTGCAAGTAGTTCATCTCCTAGAGCTTTTGCTTTTGTTCCAAAAATTTCCAGCAGCCATTTGTTTAGTCTGGTGATGTTCAGGGCATTTATGTTCAATTCTACTCTTGGATCTGACCACACTTTGGTTTTTTCTTCACAGAGCAAAAACAAATGCTCTGTTGTTTCCGGTTCTCGAGCGCAAAAGGACAAAGTGGATCAAGTAAAGCTTTTCTCTTAAACAAATTCTCCCGTGTTGACAAGGCATTTTGGCACAAACTCCAAAGGAACATCTTTATTTTTGGGGGATCTGTAGGTTCCAAATCTTAGTCCATAAGGAGCGGGGGGCTGAAAAGATGCTGATGCTATATTTGTGTCTGGATTTGTAGTCTTTGCTTGCACCTTGTTGTAGCCGCTTTTCACTGAGTAGATGCCCGATTTATTTCCGAACCAGATTAGTTTATCCTCCTTTGAGTTGGGAGCAATAGGGATGGTTAAAATTTCGTTGGCCGTTCTCTCATCAAAGAAAGTTCTTATTCTGTTTTCATCCCACTCTGTCTTCTGTTCATTAAACAACTCAGCAACCATGACTGGATCATCTTGATTTGCTGGTCCCCTAACTATCCCGACAGAAAGCCATCTATCTTCTCGAATCTTAACAGATTTGCCATCTCCGATTACCCATTTCATATATGGTTCTATGGCTTCTTTACCCATAAGGATGCTTTGCCATCCCCATGAAGGACGGTTCCCCTTCTTTGCTCGCCAAAATTCTAATTCAGGAAATAGATGCCTTTTAGAATTTTTCCCCACAAGGTTGATGGACTTTGTGATAATCTCCACGCTTGTTTACCTAACATGGCGACGTTTAACATTTTCAAGTCTTTGAAACCGAGACCCCTTTCGTATTTTTTGGTTTTGAGAACTTCCCATTTTTTCCAGTGTAGTCCCTTCTTTGCTTCAGTTTGCCGCCACCTAAAGGAAGTAGTTTTTCTTTCAATAGTATTACAGACAGAATTTGGAACTTTAAATACTGACATTGCATATTGAGGGATTGCTTGCACCACACTCTTGATTAGAATTTCTTTTCTAGCTTTTGTAAGAATCTTTTCCTTCCAGCTTTCGAGCTTCATATTCACCCTCGCCAATATCCATGCAAACATTTCTTTCTTTGAGCTTCCCCAATCAGAAGGTATACCGAGGTATTTCCCTATCTTTTCGATTATCGGAACTTGTAATTCATGTGCCATATCTTGCTGACGATTCATAGGGCAGCCCCTACTAAAGTACACACCTGATTTGTTAAGGTTAATTGCCTAGCCTGTGGCATAGCAATATTGATTTAAGATTGAGGCAACTTGTTGGCATTCTTTGACAGTCCCTTCTAGAAAAAATATAGCATCATTAGCAAACAATAGGTGTGTTAGGGTTGGACAATACCTATTGAGAGTTATCCCCTTTATATCTCATTTTTCCAGCGCGCTATGCATCATCCAAGACAAGACATTGGCCATAAGAATGAATAAATATGGCGATAGGGGATCTCCTTATCGTATCCCACGTGATGGTGAGAAATATGGAGTTGGTTCTCCATTAACTTTCACACGGAAGGAGATAGATGATACACATTGCATAATAAGTCCTACCCATCTTTCACATAAGCCTATTTTCAGCATACTAGCCCTAAAAAATCCCACTCAACCCGATCATAAGCTTTCTGCATATCCAATTTTAGGATAGCTTGGAATTTCTTTTCCTTGTTTCCGATTTTCAGTTGGTGCAATACTTTTTGAACAATCAGAATATTGTCTTGTATTTGTTGGTTTTCCACGAAAGCACTTTGTTCATTTTCAATGAGCATAGGCAGCCACTTCTTTAGCTGATTGGCCATGACCTTCGATATGATCTTATAGCTAAAGTTACAAAGGCTGATTGGTCGGTACTGGCTAACACTTTATGGATTCTTTATCTTTGGGATGAGTGTGATGTATGTCTTGTTTAAGAGGGGATCGAGTATACCTATTAGGAAGAACTCTTGAACTAGTTGGAAAAGGTTGACTTTAATATCTTCCCAAGCATGCTGATAAAATTGGCCATTTAGTCCATCAGGACCTGTGCTTTGAGTGCTCCTAGCTGGAAGACAGCTTCTTTCACTTCTTCTAGAGTTGTTGGTTTAAGCAGATCAACATTCATTTCCTCGCTAACCACTTTGGGACATTGATTTAGGATTGGTTCGAAAAATCTGGGACCTTTTGATTCATATAATGTGCGATAGAAGTTTCTGATGTGCTGATTAAGGGTTGTGGGTTCCCGACACCAGGTTTGTTCATCTATTTTCAACATAATGATTCGGTTCCTCTGTCTCCTTTGCACCGTTGTTGCGTGAAAGTACTTAGTGTTTCTATCCCCCCCCCATTGAAGCCAATTGATCCGAGACCATAATCCCCAACATATCTCCTCTTGTCTCCATAGTTTCTCTATTTGTTCCTCCAATTGTTGGATGTCCTGCTTTGATGAGGGTCCCGGTCTGTTCATGTGTTCTATAAGCTCTTTTTTCAGTTCTCTAATCTTGTTTGATGCATTAGAGAATTTCCCGGTGCTCCATTTGACTAGATCTCGAGATAGTTCCTGGATTTTCCTTGGAAAGCTTTGATTTTCTGTTGTTTGTCACTACCATATGCGCCTAATTATCTCGCTACATTCTGGATCTTCTAGCCAATAGGACTCAAACTTAAAGTCTTTCTTCCTTTTTCTGTATTCAGAGTGAAGAATGAGCATAATAGGGCAATGATCTAACCCAACAGCTGGTAAGGTTAATGCTTCTACATTTGGGAAAGTTACCCTCCGTTCCATAGTGGTAAGTACTCGGTCTAACCGCTTCTTCACAAGGTTTTCTCCTTCCCTTTTATTAGACCATGTATACGCACATCCCTTTCCTTCTAGATCCATGAGCGAGCAATCATTTAAGAATTCCCGAAATGCGAACATTCTACTTTGGTCGGCTTCTCTTCTTCCAACTTTCTCCCAAGTGTACAAGATTTCATTAAAATCACCCATGCATACCCATAAGGGTTGTGGGTTGTTCTAAGAGGCTCTAAGTTGCTGCCATAGTTGTAGCCTTTCGCCTAAATTCGTCGATGCATGGATAAAAGTGATTCGCATATGATGTGTATTGAAAGGGTCTATGCAATCCACATCTATAAAATGCTTTGTGCTGTTAGTCACCTTCAAATTGACCTCTTCACTCCACATAATGGTTAATCCTCCCACAATACCTTTTGGTGGTACTAAGAATAGGTTTGGGTAATTAAGGCGCTTTCTTACACGTTCCACCATCTCCTCTTTATTTTTGGTTTCCATAAGGAACACCAAATTGGGCCTCTCTAGAGCCACAAGAGCTCTTAATTCTTGGAATGTCAGGGGATTGCCCAACCACTGACAGTTCCAGCTTAGAATCTTCATGGTTTCACCGGTGGCTTATTAGGGCTAGCCACCAGAGCCTATATTTTGGGATCTTCTTCCACCAGAATTGGAGTTTCATGTAGTGCTTTTTCATCTGCCTGCTTCATCATTACCCCCTAAGATGCATAAGGGCTGTGCCTTTTAATCTTTTTCTTAATCGGGGCCTTTAGTTCCTTTCGCTGACTTTTGGCCTTGCTGGAGGTTGACAACATAGGGGTTTCCATCCATGGAGTGTCGAAATCAGCAAGGTAGAGCCCTGTGGTCTTTTGCCCAAAGCTTTTAAACTCATACCTCCTTGATTCTCTTGACTATAGGGAATAATTTCTATTTGTTGCGCTTCCATATCCCCCACACTTGGCCTGCTTTCTAGAGAGTTAGTATTCATGGGCATCTCGGGTATAACTTCTTCCACATCCCCTTCTTCACTCTCTAGTTTATTTAGTAACTTCCAGAAAGGCCTATGCACTTTAGCCTCTGCTTTTAGCCAATAGCCAAATAAACCTTCTTCAATCGGTTTTTGTTCCGTTTCTTTATAAGGCACTTCCCCGCAATTAGTAGTATAATGACCAATTTTCCCACACGAGTAGCAGAAATGAGGTAAGCGCTCATATCTAAAGTCTATCCAGAATCCACCTCATCAAGTTGCAGTATAACCCCTGATACGAGTGGTTTTGATATATCTATTGACACTCTTGCTTTTCCGACCTTGCAAAGGCTACCCTCCTTAGTGACAAGCTTCACATCCATCACTTCCCCAATATTCGATGCTATGTTTCTTACTATGGATTCTATAATACACCCCAGGGGCAGTCCATGAAGCTGTATCCAAAAGGAACAATAAGTAAAAGTATGGCGATGGAGAGGTATTTTGGGGTTTAATTGTTTCAGGATTAGTAAACTTCCAGAATATGACCAGGGACTAGCATCTAGAACTCGTTGTTTCTCTTCCTCAGTTTGGAAAGTGAAGGTGAATAAGCCCTATTGTGGCTAGTCGCAAACAACATTCTTTGTTTTCCATGCCTTAAACATAGTGGATTGGAAGGCTTGGAGGTTAACACTTGGTTTTGAATGAAGTTTACCAAGTAAAGTTAGCTGACATTCTTTCATTTTCCCTTCGGGAATTCCATCGAGCACTTTAACTACAAATATTTCTGTCCACATTTTGCCCATTCTCTTACAGAGTGCTGCCATCCTCTTTTCTCTTACTAATTCTATCTCCATTGCAGGTAATCTGATAACAACTACACAGCCAATAACAAGCTTCTTCAAAACAGGGAATAAGGCAAAGATGTAAATAGGCCACACCTACGCCATTTTGGAGATGAAGACCGAAGCATCGTCTGGGTAACTTGCTTGGTGCACTGATCCATATTCTACTGTTGTTTTTGCTGACTATTTGGGGAGTTTGTTGATTGAAGGGAGCTCGTTTGTGTGGATGTATTCAAGGGATTCGGTAGCGGAAGAGGTGTGTGGGTTTTAGGGTTGGGGTGCTGTTCAGATCATGGGTGTGTGGGTTTTAGAGGAGACTTTATACATAGGTGGTGATGGAATGGTGGATCAACTCAGGATTTCAGATTTTGGTTGGGTGAACACTCCATTAAAGAAGTGGGAAGAAAACTCTCCATTGTAGAGAGGGAGGAGCTCCTTACGAGAAGGAGGGCGGGGGCTTTTCTGTTCACAAAAGAGAACTTGATTTGAAATTGAAGAGGATGAAGGATGAAGGATGAGATGATGGGGAGTTTGAGTGGAGTAGATAAATAGGCTCTACTAGTAGGGTTCATGTGGATTGTGTATTGTATATATATATAAAAAAAAAAAAAAATTGTACAAGATACGACATAATAAAAATTAAAAAAAAAAAATGACATTGGAGCGAGACATGTACGATGCTCCAAGTGAGGCCTCAAGTAGGCGGCTGAACAACATAGACAATTTCAGAACTGAGCCACCATTGTTTGTTCTCTGGAGGTTGTTTTTTAATCGAATTACCTCATCGTAAAACACGACTTAAACCGATCAATTCATTAAAATGAGGAGGCTCGACAATTTCCAAATATATCCAGACTTCGAAGCAAAACATGGCCGTATAATTTGGCTTTGAAATTTGGAAGGTTATCAACATTTTGACCGGCAGCGCCGGCGGGGGATGATGCAAATGTTGAGAACAAAAGGGGGGGACAAACAAGGAAGGGCAGAATCACGACTACAATACTATATTTTGTATTCAGAATTCTGATTAAAGACACCAAAGTGCTATGATGTTCTTATAGTCACGAGGAGTTGGCTCAATAGATAAATGCTTCATTCCGTGTTCAAAATCTCCACATCAACTCAACTTACGACCTTGCGTCATCTCGACACCTTGTAGACGGAGTCTTATTCAATTTGTTTAGATGGCATGAATTAGATGCATTCATAGGGATTTATCAAGTTGAAGATTCGACTTCCTATGGTGTTTAAAAGGAAAGTTATTTACTATTTTGTTAAGCCCTGAAATTAAAGGGGAAGAATCAAGTCTGACAATAAGGAGTTCAATGCTAGTCAAGCCCTGAAATAATCGGCCATTATTTTTTCTTCCAATCAAGATCAAGTTTTAACATCTGAGGGAGCTGGGAATAAGCCAAGTATTTTATAGGTGTTTGAATTGGTACCTGTGGCTTATTTTCTTTTGTTTTCATTCACTTTTCTTTGTATTTATTTTAGTTACGCATGGCGTACTGTCGAAATGATAGGTCCACACCAAGCGGCTTCCATGTCAATGTGCCATCTAAATATTGATTAAATTTTGATCCAAGGGCATCAATTGCCAAAGAAAAAGGCTCCATAAGAGTTCAATGACCTGTATATAAATTTGACCAAAGTTCATAATGAAATATGAATATTAATATGCATTATCTCAAAGATTGAAGGCCCGTCCCTCCCTCCCTAATTTCTCTTAAAATATGAGAAAGGTGCAGCAATTTCGCTGCGATTTAGTTTGTTTTCTTAGTTTAACTTGAATCACTATTATCTTCTTGTTCTCACTTTTTAAGATTCTAGAATAGGATGAGAATCTCAACTAAATTATAAAGTCAAGTTCATCCCAGAAGGATTGCAGCACATATTGTCATCTTTTTTCTCGTCCAAATTAGCTCTACAAAATTCAAAACCCAACTTGTCGGGTGAACTTGGTCAAGATCCCGACAGCTCGATTGACTTGGCTACGGCAAGTTCCAAGGGTAAAATTCGAATAAACAAGCTTGAAACTGCAAACTCCATCGAAAAACTCAAGTCACGCTTATCTTTCGGCCTGACCCCCAAAATGTTCATGTATATGACTTAAACCCATCAAAGTGGGTTAGAAATTCATTTCTTAACCTATAAGAACATTAAATAAGTTATAAATGAATTAGTTATATAAAGTAAATGAATTATAAATGGGTTTAAATATAATATGAGTATTAAATGAGGTATGAATTGAACCAACTCATTTATATGATTCTCTGTTCAATTTATCTCCCCTTCACTCGATCCCGCGCTTGCTTACTCCATACTCTTACCCTAGTTTTTTTTTTTTTTTTTTTTGTCGATCCTACTCTAATTTTACTTTAATACTTACTCTCAGACTTTTTGCCATGCCTCCTTACAGGGCGTGATAGTCGAAACCAACTTCTGAAATGAAATCGTCACCACCTCAATAAGAATGGGATTAAAACAAATTAACTTGGTTTATTTGAGTCTAACCATTTATAATTCGGTCCAATCTAGGCGTGTGACAGGTCTAATATGAGGTAAATGGCTTGGTCAACAAAAACAGGTCCAAATCTTGGAACACGACCGATCCCGCGCCATGTGCTGGAAACCTCGTTTTCAATTGCTTGCGAAAGGGGGAAGTTCTTGGGGAGAATCTTCGGTCGCGCAAAATACAGGCGAAAAGGAAACTTCGAACCAAAAGCGATTAGGAAAGGGCGGGGCCCACTGGGATTTTATACTTCAGGAAAAGCGACCGTCACATCGCTCTCCCCTATAGGCGCCGTCCGCACTCGCATCCAACATGCAAAGCTAAGTCACAGCTGTCCGCAGTTACCGTGTACGGGCGGGGTCCAGTCTCACAACGCTAGCGCACATGCTTAAACATTCTCTTGCAAATTGATTAACAAATAAAAAATATTACAGAAAATACATATTTTATATATATATAATGACAACAATGTTTTTCTCCCCTAAAATAGATGCTGTAATTGGCCATGAAATAATATCATACCTTTTCTATGGATGAGCCACACAAGGAAATTGCTATGACTGTGCAACACTACTCATGAAAGTTTCTTGTTTTGTTCGTCCCTTCTAGGAGAAATCACCTCTTGGAGAAGTCACAATACATTCGTAGGATAATTACATAAACCATGTGTTAATCATGTTATTCCTGAGCTTTTAATTTATTCAATATGATTTGTAATTTTTAGCCCAATAAGCAATATCGTTGCTGAATTTTTAATTTATTCAATGTAGTACTTGAATTTTGCCATAAACTATGTGAAAATATCCCTGAACTTCAATAAATTTACATTAATTCAAGTTTGAAGATAATATTAGGCACTTTCATATAATATATAGAGTAAATTAAATATATACCAAAAGTTCAGAGACCACTTAAAATAAATTAAAAATTTAGAGATGGCATTATATGTTAAGTCAAAATTTATAATTCATGGATAATATTACACATTTGATCAAAATTTAAGGTCATTTGTGTCACCCTATATTTTACAAGTGCGATAAGAAATGTTAATATTTTTATTTTATATTTTTGCAATTTCAACCTATATTTATTGGATCACATTTATCAATCATTCATGTAGAAAAGCAATGAATTTCTCATTTCTTAAGGACTTCCTTACTTTATTTTCACGTATTATGTTAGTGCACTGTAATTGAGATTGAAATTACCATTTCAAAATACTTAAAAATTAGAATTTTTTTTTTTTTTTTTGATTCATCATCTTTTCTTGTTTATTTTTGCAGACACCGTGTCTTTTGTAATTTTCCAATACTAGAGACAGTCAATCCACCTAGTGGAAAAGACTGCCTGAAAAAATCAATCCTTTCATGATAACCCTTGCTCAAGATTTTGCAAAAAAATTCTAACACGCTTGAGAGTGCGACACGTGCTCACTAGTTATGTTGGTCTCATTTAACTTACGAATATGTTATTCTTTCAAAATCACATCAAAGAAGGCAATTGGAACGCGTCTTGCTTATTATAAATAGGTCAATCGAACATGGCTCGCATATCTCATTTATTTAAATGGGTCAAACTAGGTGTACCCAATTTTATTTTATTTTTAAGCTTTCACACATGTTGACTAGTTCACCTCTTTAGGGGGTGTTAAGGACGCCCCTCCCACCCATCGGTCTAGTGTATTCCTAATTTTACTCTAATAGTGTTTCCAATAATATTTGAACCCAAAACCTCAAGAAGAGGAGCAAACTTTCTTACCATCTTAGACAACATTGGGTTGGTTTGGTGAATCTAATCAGAACATGAGTTGATGACTCAAACAGTATCTTTGAAATAAAATTCAATTTTTATGTGATTCACAACATAGATACATTTAACAAGCTGATGCGATCTACCATAAATCAAATAATCTTAGTAAAAGTCAAAGAAATTATGATTTTTATAAGCAATGTGATTACTTGTGGAAAGGTTTAGTTTTCATTCTAATTAATCTAAAATAAAGCTTTACTATTTTTATATATACCTCGGTAAAGTTAATAGATCAATGCAGGTTAGATTCTTTATTGGGTGGATTTGATATCTATTTACTTAAACAAGTTATACGGGCAATTTTGAGCTACGTGAATCAAAATTGATCATGACCTAATTAATGATTGTATCAAAATAGGTTGGTATGGTTATCACACAAGTACAATTAATATCAATCCATGAACCCGCTACTTTCATGTCGTGTTGGAATCACATTGGTCAAAAATTGTACTTAGGCAATTTCTCCATATAAGTAGAGATTTATTTGTTCCTCCTATTTCTCAAAATGATTAAAAACATGATTTGAAGAATGAGGCAACCAGAAGAAAAATTATGTAAAAATTACTACATTTGGTTACATTGAAATTGGAATATATATATTGTGATTTCGACTTTTAGTTGCTATATATAATAGAAAATTAGGTAGCATAACAAAGTTTTTTAATAAAAAAGTTACAAAATCCTGGGCTTATGAATGATGGGACTTCCTTTCTCATTCCAACGGTTTTATTCTTGATGTCTACAAATTTCCTTTGCGCAATTTTAAAATATGTATTGCCAAACATATCAATCCCTAGCATTTCATTATGATAAGAAATATTCAAAAGAGAGAAATGTAGATTGTCTATATATATGGTATATATTTCAGTACATATGAACGATCCTAAAATATGCAAAAAAAAAAAATAATAAGAAGAAACATTCTACTTAGCTCTTACCCTAAAAATATATCTCTAATATGTTGCAACACGGCAGAATTACAAACACAATTACGGTGAATTGACACTACTTTTTATCACTTTAAAATTTAAAAAAAAAAAAAAAGAAAAATAAGCCTTACCATGCTTAACGATTATTGAGCAAATTGAGCTATTTTATACATAATCACATCACATCATCTGGAATAAAATTTATGTTTGATGTTGTTTCCGTCGGGTTGAATTTTAATTATGAATCTTTTTTTTTTTGTAAGGTTAAATTATGAATCTTTTATATATGGTTAAACTAATTATTTGATTTTTTTCTTTCTTTTTTTGTGGGAGGGATCCAATTTTTATTTTTATTTTTTGAGTTAATAACCTAAAAAAAAAATAAACCTAAATACCATAACAAATTTATCCAAAATTAATTTTTTTACCATTATAAATCTTGAACCGGTACATCTATTACAAATTTACCAGAACTAATAAACTCAAAGTGATACGTTTGTAATAAATTTATACTTACTTAGCTTCCATTAAATTGAATTAGTAATAGTACACTTGTGACAAATAGAAGAAATACTTTCACGTCCGTCAACTAAGTATGTGTTATTCAATTTAGTAGTATTACGGATCTATATATATTAATTTGAGAATTTTTGTAATAAAAAAATTAATTTTAGGTAAATTTATCATAAATATATCAAATTGGGGTTGTTGTTGCATTAACTTATTTTTTTTATTTGGTCTGAACTCTAAACCAATTCAAAATTAAAAAAATACGATAAAGAAAAAAAAAACGCGGGAACGACCAGCACCTCTCTCTCGCGTCCTCCTCACCAACTGCTGCGACAGCGCCTGTTCATAAGACCTGCTCCTCACTCTCTCCCTCGGCACTCACCTCTTTCTCCGCCCTTCTCTCTCTCTCTCTCTCTCTCTCTCTCTCTCTAGACCCACAGCAACACCGTTGACAATGGCCGCCGGGAGCCTCCGCTCTCCGGCCCCCTTCCTCCTCCTCCTCCTCCTCCTCCTCCTCGCCGCCTCCGCCGCCTCCGCCGACGACTCCGCCGTCATGGCCGAGATCCTCGCTGCCCTCAAGCCGTCGGGCTGGTCCTCGAGCCAGGTCTACTGCAACTGGAAAGGCGTCAGCTGCGACTCCTCCTCGCGAGTCACCGTCATAGACCTCTCTTCCTCCTCCCTCTCCGGCGCCCTCCCCTCCGATCTTTCCTCCCTCTCCCAGCTCCAAAACCTCTCCCTCCAGAGTAACTCCCTCTTGGGCGCCGTCCCTTCCTTCGCCGGCCTCGCCTCCCTACAGTCCATCTACCTCGAAAGCAACAGCTTCACCTCCATCACCTCCGGCGCCTTCCAGGGCCTCACCAGCCTCCAGACCCTCAGCCTCAGCGACAATCTCGACCTCCCCTACTGGCAGATCCCGGCGGAGCTCAACACCTCGACGTCCCTGTCTACCCTCTACGCCGACAATGCCAACATCACCGGCACGATCCCGGACTTCCTCGGAAACCTCCCTAGCCTGACGAGTCTGAGGATCTCCTACAACAACCTCACCGGGCCCCTCCCCTCCTCCTTCGGCGGTTCATCGATCCAGAACCTCTGGCTCAACAACCAGGCGATGGGGCTTTCCGGCGGCATCAGCGTGTTGGCCGGGATGACCCAGCTGCGCCAGGTCTGGCTCCAGAAGAACCAGTTCACAGGTCCGATCCCCGATCTCTCGCAATGCACTAGTTTGTTCGATCTCCAGCTTAGGGACAACCAGTTCACTGGGGTTGTGCCCGCCTCGCTGTTGGCACTCCCCGCCTTGAAGAATGTGTCCTTAAATAACAATAAGTTGCAGGGTCCCGTCCCTGATAATAGCAGTGGAATTCAAATTACCTATGGGGGTACCAACAGCTTTTGCAACAGTGCGCCGGGCCCTTGCGACCCACAGGTTACTACGTTGCTTGAGGTGGCCGGTGCGTTGGGGTATCCGATCACGCTGGCAGATTCTTGGACCGGGAATGATGCTTGCCAGGCCAGCTGGAGTTTTATTTCTTGCCAGGGGAAGAATGTGACCACTGTTAATTTCGCGAAGCGGGGGTTTAGTGGGACCCTCTCGCCTGCATTTGCGAATCTCACCTTGCTCCGCACGTTGCTGTTGAACGATAATAATCTTACTGGGTCTATTCCGGAAAGCTTGACTACGCTGACTCAGCTTCAGGCTCTTGATGTGTCGAACAATAATCTCACTGGGACGATACCGGTTTTCCCAGCCTCAGTGAAATTGACTCTTACTGGTAATCCATTAATTGGTAGAACGGACACTGGTGGTGGAGGCAGCAGTGGTTCAGGGACGAATTCGACTGATGGTGGCTCACCTGGATCGTCAAATGGTTCTTCACTTCCAGGTGGTGTAATTGCTGCTGTTGTCGTAGGTGTCCTTGTTTTCATCGTGGTGGTGTTGTTTGTCTTGTACAAATTCTGTTACATCATCCGACGACACAGGAAAGTTAATAGGGTAGACAATCCGGAAATCGGGATGGAAGTAGCTAAGAACGGGGCCGGGAATGGTTTGAATGGTTATGGTGGGCTTCCAAGTGAATTGCATAGCCAAAGCAGTGGGGACCATAGTGACTTTCCCGTTTTTAAAGGAGGAAATGTTAAAATTTCAATTGAAGTCCTGAGACAAGCGACTCGTAATTTTAGTGAAGAGAACATTTTAGGAAGAGGTGGTTTTGGTGTTGTTTACAAAGGGGAGTTGCACGATGGCACCAAAATTGCTGCTAAAAGAATGAATTCAGAGGCAGTGGGCACCAAGAGAATGAAGGGATTCCAAGCTGAGATTGCAGTACTTACAAAAGTGAGGCATAGGCATTTAGTCATGCTTTTAGGGTATTGTATCAAAGGTGATGAGAGGCTTTTAGTGTATGAATATATGCCACAAGGGACTCTCGCGCAACATTTGTTCAAGTGGCAAGAGAATGGGTATGCACCTCTGACTTGGAAGCAAAGGGTGACCATTGCTTTGGATGTTGCTAGAGGAGTGGAATACCTGCACAGCTTAGCCCAACAAAAATTTATCCATAGGGATTTGAAGCCAGTAAACATACTGCTGGGAGATGACATGAGAGCCAAAGTTGCTGACTTTGGTTTGGTTAAAAATGTTCCTGATGGGAAGTATTCCGTGGAGACACAGTTGGCTGGAACTTTTGGGTATTTAGCTCCTGAATATGCACCAGGTAAATTGATCTCTATTGTTTCTTTCATAGAGATTACATAAGTGTGATATCTTTCAGTAGTAATAATGGATAGGAGTCCTGCAGACGAACTAGTGGACTTTATATCTATGTTTTCACTTCATTGTAGTTGGATGTTTTGTTCAGATTGAGCCTTATAATGGTAAGATTGATCAGCACACATTAATTAACTCAAATGTGCGTGATTGCTGTTAAAATATCTAAGTCAATTCAATTGCTCTGATCTACTCTAGTGGGGATAGTGAAATCACTTGACTACAAATTGTTGATGAGAAACCAAGGGTGACTTCTTTATGTTACCCATTCTTGGGGTGCTTTTTTTTTTTTTTGGTAAAGGATTCTTGGGGTGCTTTTATCCTCTCTTAACATGAAATCTGAGCATAGGCTTTTCTTTTTCCTTATCGATGAAATTGCATTGAACTTTGTATGGGTCTTTTTCTGTCCGTACAGCCACTGGAAGGGTAACTACGAAGGTCGACGTTTACGCATTTGGTGTTGTCTTGATGGAGATCATTACCGGTAGAAAAGCATTAGATGACACCATGCCAGATGAGAGAGCGCACTTGGTCACTTGGTTCCGTAGAGTTCTGATTAACAAGGAAAATATCCCGAAAGCTATCGACCACACTCTTGACCCCGATGAAGAAACCTTAGAGAGTATAATCAAAGTTGCTGAGCTGGCTGGTCATTGCACTGCTCCGGAACCGTTCCAGAGACCGGACATGGGCCACACTGTCAACATTTTGGGTCCCCTCGTGGAGCAATGGGAACCAACTAGCCATGAAGAAGAAGAAAGCTCTGGTATCAACCTCCACATGAGCCTTCCTCAAGCCTTAGGCACTTCCTCCAGTTCAACACTGTCCTTCTCCGATACGCAGTCTAGCATTCCGCCAAAACCTTTGACGTTTCCAGACTCGTTTAATTCAACTCATTGCCAGTGAGGAAAGTAATGGGAAAAAATTTGGTCTGGTTGGCCATGTAAAGTATTTGATGAAGTGGGTTGCCAGCAGAAAGAGAGATTAAGATGCTCTCATAAAAAGTTGCTTCAAGGCTGTCGAAAATAGACAATGCAGATGGCTGTATGAGCTAGGCCCTGTTTGTTAACGTTCTTTATTTTTGTTTATGAACAAATTTTTTTCTTTTTTGTTCCAGGGAACAAAAAAAGAACAGAAACACGTTTGTTTGCGTTTTTGTTCCAAATATATTTTTTTGTTCCCAAGAACACATTTGTAATAAAACAAAAACAAGAAAAACGTGTTTCGTGTTTCTTGTTTCGGAACAATTTTTAAGAACAGATTTTTTCTCTCCTCTCTTTTTCTTCTCTTTTTTTTCTTCTTTTCTTTTTCTTTTTTCTTGGGCCGATTGCTGGCCTCGGTCATGGCTGGCGACCGATCGTCGAGGGCCGGCAACGTCATCGAGGGTTGGTGACCTCTCAGGAGCGTCACCGGCCCTTGGCAAAGCTTGGCCTCGCCTTGGCTGGGTGAGCTTGAGCTCGCCCAAATCCGGCAAGCCCGAGCTTGCCCAGCCACCGGTGAGGCTCGTCAGCCTGACGGTGGCTCCGCGAGGCCGAGCCTTGCCAGTGGCTGGGCGAGCTCGGGCTCGCCGGATCAAGGTGAGCCCGAGTTCGCCCAGCCAAGGTGAGGTCGAGCCTCGCCAGCGCAGGGCAAGGCTGGGCGAGCCTCACCCAACCACAGCGAGGCTCGGCCTCGCTGGGGGCTGGCAAGCCTCGCCGTGGCTAGGCGAGGCTGCTAGCCCTCGTTGGCCGGTCGCCAACCATGGCCGAGGCCCGCGACTAGCCAAAAGAAGAAAAAAAGAAAAAAAAAGAAAAATATTAAAAAATTAAAAGAAACAAAAAAAGAACACAAATTTACTAAACACGTTTATGTTCATTTTTTATTTCCGAATAAGTTTACCAAACGCTTTCTTCTGTTCAAAAATTGTTCCCCAGAGCAGAAATAGTTTTTTTTTTTTATTTCTGTTCCCTAGAACAATTTTTTAACAGAAACATTACCAAACGTGCCCCTAGTGGTCAGGATTGCCACCAGGTGATTTAGCTTCGATAAGTGTATTTTTTCATTCCAATCCTGAGTCAGAACGAGTTCTCCATTTCTTTTCCCCCTTTTTGTATATGATATTTTGTTGTTTTTTCATTCTTGGATTCTTTGAGGAAAAGATTGACTTGTAGATTCTTATTAGAGAAAGCAATATTAAATTTGCCTGAAAGTGTGTTCCTACACTCAATATTTCTTGCTCTTGTCACGAATCATGAATAATCGCTGCACTAGTTGTCACACCCGAACCCCGAACCCCGAGCACGTGCCCATCCCTATCTAGTCGATAATAATTTGCGATTTCCCAGAACGAGTCCCCAACCCTTTCCATTTTATTGCACATGTGGAAGCAAAAATAAATCCCCTAACAGTAACCATCTCGGGATAGAAAAGTAGGACAACAACTTCACAAACAAAATACACTTTCTCGAGTCATGTAGAAGGTCTATGATCAAAAGACTACATAGACTGTCTTTCCAAAAAAGAAACGATCCTAGCTAACCTATACTATAAATCACCTCTTCTTGGCTCCAGGTCCTCCACTCGACAACCCTGAAAATTTTTCCCACAACGGGGTGAGATATAAATCTCAGCAAGTTCGCGCTCTAAACCCTGATTAGGAGGGAAATACACCCAGAAGCGTCCTAACCACACAATCACGCATTGAGCATAGATGACTTACCTCGCCTCAGTTCCACCCTATAGGTTAGTACAGTTCATATCACAGACAGCCATACACATATGAGTAATAATTAAGCTCTAACAACTGAAACATCACACTCAATTCTCAAATCAGTACATGGGTTCTGATTATAGGGCAAAATCGTTATGATTCGTCCCATACCACGTCACATAATTTTTCCCATAATCACACACATCAATTCCACTCAACAAGCATTCTAATTGGCAATTACTCCCACTCTAGGGCACGGTCTACTCAAAGTTCGGCAGTATACTGGCATAACCAGGCATCATCTCACCCCATTGAGCACGGTTACGTCTTTCAGATGACTTTCCTGAATGAGTATAGGTCCAGAATCTACTGCGACCCAAATCCCACTAAGTGGGTATTCCATATAGGGTAACGTCCATCCGATACAGTTTGGGAACAAGTTCTCTTAATCAGCACACGATCATTCAATCTCGACCCAAGACACCGTGCATTGCACTCAAATGTCTCAATTAAAATAGTGATCCTAGCTTATTTCTTCGTATTAAAAACACCCAGTGAAAATAGTCGTGTGTGGGTACACGGTCAGATTGAACTTGGAAAATTCATAACATTCTTTTCAAAATCCCACTAGTTCATATAGTATATAAAACCATTTTCGATGTTTAAAACCCGACAATAAATATCGAAATTCACAAATTTTGGAATAATTGACCAAATTTCCAATCAACACTCAATTTTCACAATTTAACACTCGATTGCAGAAATTAACCACACCATTGCAATTAGCACGAAATTCCGGTCACCGACTATCCCGACCTAATTTCTGGAAAAATAATTAATAATTCATTAATTTCGAAAATTAATTAAATAAATCAATTTAATTTCTAAAAATACTAACTTAGGCCAAAATTATTAAATTTAATACCAATACGGACTCGAAAAATTCTCGAACCCTTCCAAACAAATAGTGCATTTTATCTAGGCCTTATCTAAACCATGCTAACCACCTAACATGCTCAATTAAATAATTAAATTTCTAATGTAATTTAACTAACCACCTAATTCCTAATTAAATAAATCTAAACACTCCTTAAACGTCATTAGCCTACTAAGAAGAGTTTAAAGTATAAACTCACCGGTTAATTGCGGAAACCGGTTCACCGCGACGATGGCGCGACGGCGGCTGAAATCCAAATTTTCGACGGCGTCGGCGGATACTCGGGCCGGGCCTAAAATGAGCCCAACAAATCTCAATCCAATATGAGATTTGCTTTTGAAATGGGTTGGGCTTGAAGCGGGTTGACCTCGCGGGCTTGGACTGATGAATTGGGCCGAACTAAACGGGCTTCGCTGATTTCTTGGGCTGACTTCAAGTGAGCTGGAATTGGGCCTTAAACACTGGGCTTGCTGGACTTCAATGGAGCTGCTGAAATGGGCTGATTTCTTATGGGCCGAGCTGCAGATGGGCTCAAAGGAGCTGCTGGGCCGAAGTTGCTGCAGAGGAGATACGAACGAGCTGGGCTTCAAATGCAATTGGGCTGAAGACGGCCGCTGGTTTTGCTCGAGCGTGGGAGTCTTCGGGGCAAAATCACGGCTTCGCTGGCAGCCGAATGGAAGAAGCAACGTCGACGAACTGCTTGGGACGGTGGCAGCTGTTGGGCGGGAAGCGCTGACACGAAGAAGAGTTGGGCAGCTTGCTGGCGTTGATGCAAATCAATGAAGAATCGGTGGTCTTCGTGGATTAAAGAAGCTGAAGAAGTGTTGGCGTGAGGATGGGTCAACAAACGGCTGCAGGTTGACTGAAATTTCGGTGGTCTTCTTAGGTGGAGAGGGGACAACGGCTGGTGGAGGGCGTGAGCTTCGAAGACACGCACGAGAGAAGGCAGAAATGCTGGCGGTCTTCGAGGCAGGTGGACGAAGGAAAATCAGAAACAGCAAGCTCGTCAAGTGAGAGAAAAGGAAAGAAAAATCGAAGCTATGAAGGAGAAGGGAATTGTGGACTACTTCGGTCCAAGGAAAGAGAAGGCAGCGACGAGGGATGCAGCTGGCACGGTTTGAAGGAGAAGCCATGGTCGACGGGGAAGAGAGCAGCTAAGCGTGCTCGTGAAGCTAAGGAGGGGGCCTCAAAGTCAAATTTTTATCCCTTCCATTGATGGCCTTGTCTCCCCTATTACTTTCCAACCAATTTCACCAAAGTAATCCAATTCAATTGTCCAAAATGCAGCCTTCAAGCCTAGATCCGAAGTTCACTCCATTTAGACTTCAATTTTCGTCCTCTAATTCTCCAAATTCGAAGTCCAAAATTGATGAAGAAAAGCCCACAAAATTTCCACACTTTCATGTCGTCAAGTAGCTCAGTCTGGAAGTCCAAATTTCCATCGACTTAGCCCATCTGCATTTTCGTTCATTTTCCGCAATGTCCCAATCGAATATCCGTAAAAATCTCGGAATCTCTAAAAAAAAATTGAAGGATGGGTTGACGTTCCTAAAATAGCTCGTGACACCGCAGAACTTTCAATTTCTGAAATTGGGTTCAAATTCATGGTTAATTTCACTCCGGCGCGCTTTTAGCGTGACCTAGTCTACTAGGTAACTTTTAGGATTTTTTTTTGGTGCAATTGACCCGTGATCAATTTATCTTAGTCACAATGTACATCTCCGACACATTGGTGACTCTCGATTGTCGTGAAAATCTCGAAATTTTAAATACGGACACCGAGTACAGAAATGACAAAAAAATCGGTTTAGTGCTGTTCGACGAGAATTTTACAATTATGTGGAATCACCCACACACTAATCACATATCTCTATCGAATTGACTTATCTCTGGTCTCTGATCGATTTTTGATAGTGTCGTAATGACCCTTGCAAATCAACACGGTCGAGCAGTCGATTCTTGATCGAATTCTCAAGTCCATCACATTTAGATTCCTTAATTGCTTCCCCAGATAGTCCAGTTATCTCGTAAGTAATCAGCTCAGAGAATAGCACTATCGGCACGTCGACGAAATGCCCAATTTATTTAACCGAAAACGAAATCTAAAAATTCAGGTTGTCACACTAGTTCTTCCCTCGGTGTGTCATTTAGTGTGGGTATCATTCCTTAGGGTCTGTCATAGAGCGTGCTGTTCATTGAATCCTGCAACTTGCAAGGAAGCTGTGTTAGCTATTTTGGACGTTTGTATCTTTTTCTGGCTAGATGGCTGGTTTGGACTTTCAGAGGCTGGAAATCCTTAGATGAAGGGTTACTTATGGAGAGAGAGAGAGAGAGAGAGAGAGAGAGAGAGAGAGAGAGAGAGAGAGAGAGGATTATCTTTCATAACATGGTTTTTGAATTGGGATTTGGTGGGGTTAAGGGTACGAGTCATCTCGACATAACACATGATAGCTGGAAAGAGCTTGAGTAGAGAGTTTATGTGTTTAGCGTGCATCAAAAGTGGGCCTTTATTTGACTTTGCAGGGTTCACATATTGTGGGAACCTTCTAAGCATTGCTTCTTTATTTATTGTCTGGCGAGGAATTTGTGGTCTAGACTTTCCGAAAGCTCGCCTTGAATCATGGAAGCGACTTTGTCTACGAGAGAGAAGCTGGTCCCAGATAACACTTAAAAACAGTAGTGTTAAAAAGGGCTTTGTTAAAGAGTATTTTCAGATATGTTCATCTTTACCTATTCCTCTTTCTTGACAAGCTGCCTCTCAAAGTTGTGATTGAACTTATACATACATTCGTACTTTTTTTATGTAAAAGGATGTCTGAATTGACTACAGGTTTCTACTAATTCCATTATAGTGTGGTTTTATGTTGTTCCCTTTCCATCTGTTTCCATGAGGAAATAGATGTAGTTTTGAACGAAGGAATGTGGAACCCTTCCCTTTATGAGTCAGGTTCTTCCTAATCCCATTGCCCTTTCGGCTTTATAAATATGGGCGGGTCAATATAGGAGCAATAAACAACAAGACTATGACACTTTAAATTTTTTAAGTAGGCAGCATTTTAAGGATTATTTAGAATCTCAAATCATGACTTTATTCAATTTTTTTTCTTTAAATTTCTCAATGCCAAATTAGTTTCTTCATATTGCTTCATTTTCCCTTTATGGAGTTTCAGCCAAATGGAGCTTCTTTGCAGTAGTTTTTTTAGAAGCAAAAAGTTATGTATACTTTCCAGCCAAAATTAGAAAGAAGTAAAAAAAGATGTTTTATATTGGCATAAATTGTTTAAATAACTTGCGTGGTTCTGATGGCATCAATCATCTTTCTTCTTTACGAACAGAACTGGTGCTTCCAAAGGCAATGCACTGGGACGTATGAATCCCTTATCCAACAATTCTTACATCTACACCTTCAATTCCTTCAACTCAGATAACGCCATCTGGTAAGGAGCCTTAGAGATTGGCTCTATCCCAGGTGCTAACTCGATCACAACCTCAATCTCTCTCTCTCTCTCTCTCTCTCTCTCTCTCTCTCTCTCTCTCTCTCTCTCATAGTAGGTCCGACAATTCTTTCGGGAGCACATCTGGAAATTCTCGAACTACTGTGATATCTTCAATCTTCAGCTCCTCAACCATCATATCCACGACAATCGCCAGGTAACTTTGACAACTCCCGTCTTACAAACGAGTTGCCTCAAGCGACGAGATTAAGGTAATCGAAGGTCCCCCTCGACTTCCAACAAACCTGAAACTTTTACCCTGTAACGGGTTAAACTGAATCGCTTTACGATAGCAATCCATCTTAGCTTGTTGCTTGGTGAGCTAGTCCATGCCAATTATCAAATCGAAATCATACATGGCTAGGACTAAAAAGTCTATCTTCCCCTCTCGCTCACCAATCACTAACTTGCAACCAGAACAACCTAATGCAAACAACACCTTATCCTTTAACGGTGTAGATATGCTAACCACTCACTCCAGCAACTCAGGACTTAATCTTATCAACTTAACATATTACTCAGCAATAAAAGAATGAGTCATGCCAGGGTCGAATAAAGTATAAGCAGCATAGTCGTCCAACAAAACCGTACCTGTAATCACATTAGGTGCGTCCTCTGCCTGACCTCTTGTGATGGCATACACTGTCCCTTGAGCTAGGGGTATGATCTGTCCACCCTGCGGTGCATTCTACAGCGCGAATCCTCTGATCTAACCTATCGATGGTGACGGCGGTAACTGATGTTATCCTCTTGGTCTTCTAGGACAATCTCTGGCTATGTGACCTTGCTAGCCACATTTGAAACAAGCTCCCAGCCTCCAAGAGTGCGAAGCTATACCATGTCGCCTTCCACAGAAACGACACGCACCGTTCTAATTTGGCGCGGACTTGCCAACTCCACCCTTCCTGTTGGGTGGGACATGGAATCTTCCTCCGGTCATGGGCCTCATCCCATACCGGTTCCCATCTCTATTCGAATTAAACCTCGATCCAAACGAGGTGGCTTGTTCAGTCAAACTCCGTTCTATCAATTGGGCTCGATTGTACACCTCATGATAGTCTTTCAGATCAAACGGCACCAGCAGGTTTTTCAGCTCTAGTCAAAGGCCATTTCTGAACCTTCGAGCTTTGTCTTATGGGTCCTCTATCAATCTCGGAGCATACTAAGAAAGCTCCGCAAACTTGACCTCATACTGTTCAATAGTCATCATCCCTTGGCGAAGGCATTGAAATTCCTCCATCTTCTGTTCTCGGGCGCTACCCGAAAAGTACTTGTCATTTAAGGCTCTAAGGAAAGCATTCCACACCGGGCTATGCCTTCTAGAAATATTATACCTCTAGCAGCTCTCCACCAGGTATTCGCATTACCCTACAATTGATATACTGCCATGACAACTTTCTCTACCTCGGTGCACATTAGCAGTGCAAAGGCCTTATCCAGATCTTGAATCCAAAATGATGTAGTCTCTAGATCTCCGGCATCGGTGAACCTCGGCGGGTTTAGCTTTAGAAACTGCTCTACCAACTTATGGATTGGTCTCTCCCTCTCCACAACTATGTTCCCAACTGGAACTTCAACAGGTGTGACAACGGCGGCAACTTTAGCAGCAGCAACAACTGCAATAGTAGCAGCAGCTTGAGCGGCGACAGTAGTGGCGGCGACTTGATTCTAGACCTACTACCCTATCAAATCTCTCATCGATTAAAGTGCCTGCATGATCCCTTCGAACCTGGGATCACCAGGGGCTGCAACCCCAACACCAACAGGAGGCAGTGCTACTCCACTTGCGCTAGCTTGAACTGGCTCTCGACCATGACCTCTTCAAGTATTGACCCTCGTCGGCATCCTACCCCGAGTAACAAGCCCGATGGTATGCTTCCTAGGAGTCCTCTGCTCCTGATCACTCATACTACAAGTTTTCTACTGAAACCTGCCTTCCAATTCCACACTGAATTATAAGCTGAGTGATCACAAACAAACAATCTACCAATCAACTATCACAGACATGCACCATCAAGAAATAAAGGCATTTCCTACTAACTATCCCATAAATTTATCGTACCTTATCACTTCAACCACTAACCTTGCTCTAATACCACTAAATGGGGATGTCACGCCCCTATCCTCTGAGCGCGTGCCCATCCCTCAGTGGTCGATTTAATAGTGACATCCCAGGACACGTCACCAACCGATTCATTTTAATGCGCATGCAGAAGCGAATAATAAATCCCCAGACAACAATCATATGGGATAGAAAAGCAGGGCCACAAACTTTCAAACCACAACACACTTATATACACATATCAAACTATGTCATAGACAATATTAGCCGATATATACAAGGTATGCAAAAAATGGGGGTTTAGAGTGCTACAGATCCTCTAAGTATTCAAGTCTTCAACTAAATACTCTGGAGACCCTGGATCTAAAAGATTTGGGTCTACCATGGAACCACCAGGAGGGTAGTCGTACCCTCATCAAGAGCGATCTCCAACAACGACCTAGGAATCTTAGACTCTGGAAGGGGGCCTTCTCTGGGTCCATCTCGCCCATAACGATACCACGATCTGAATTTATGGGGTACCTTATGGGGTAGACTTGCATAAACCCACACCGTGGATCTCACGAGTTCGTAGACCTAGGCTCCTTAGCTCCCAAGGAGGGGAATCTAAGAATGCTGCTCGGTAACGTTCTTCAGTTGGCCAAAACATTCAGGATGAGCCTCCATCTAAGGACCTGCAAATGTTATCCCACAACGGGGTGAGACGATGTCTTAGCAAGTTCATCCCTTAAATCCCGACTAGGAAGAAAATACGCCCTAAGGGCTACCTAAGCACAAGCACAAGTCAAAGGACTTACCTTTCCCTCTATTTCTTCCTGCAAGTCAGTACAATTCAACCACTCAACCAATCAATTCAACTCAAATCAAATCAAGTCATTAAATCAGATCGAGTCATCGATTAATCGATCCAGTTGATTCTATGCCATCAAGACCATCTCTCAGTCAACTCATTCAATACTATCTATCAAGTTCGATCACATCAAGAACTACTCACCCTAAGCTAAAGATAGATAGTATAGCTCACCAAAAGCTGATAAATAATATAGCTCACCAGAAGCCGATAACAGAGTATACTGCTCACCCTAAGCTGACATATCAAAGCCCGTAGACTGATATAATATACTCATAATGCTCACCAAAAGCTGCTAAAGTATACTGCTCACCCAAAGCTGATATATCAAAGCCCACAGACTGATATAGTATACCAGTATACTGCTCACCCTAAGCTGACATATCAAAGGCCTTAGGCTGATATAGTATATCATTCTAATCAACCGACAATTTCACCATTTTTATCATACCCGATAAAATAATTGTGTGTGGATACATGGTCGGCGTTAGCCAAATACAATATTTTCCCTTTTGAAAATCCAACTAACTCCAATAATCCATAAACACATTTTTGGCATTATAAACCGATGCCTGGTTTTTTCTAATTAAATATAGAAATTATCAAATTTTGGGATATATACCCCAAAATTACAATTCACACTCAAATTGCACAAACTAGCACTCAATTAAATAAACCAGTCATACCATTGAAATCAGCACCAAATTCCGATCACCGGTTATCCCGGTCTAATTTTTGGAAAATAATAATTTATTAATTAATTACCAAAATTAATTAATAAATACTAATAAATGTAACTTAGGTCGGAAAAGCCTAAATAAACACCAAAACGGGCCTGGAAAAATTCTGAACCTAACTAGATAAATACTACAGCTTATCTAATCTCTAATTACACTACTCTAACCACCTAACATGCAATAACAATTTATTAAATTGCTAATCCATTCTAACTAACCACCTAATTCATACTTAAGCTAAACTAATCAACCCTTAAGCATAATTAACTCCCTAAGCGGAGATTAGTGAGTAAACTGTGGCACCCCTCGAACGGCCCCCGATCCGTTAGGGTCACCACAGTTCGCTTACCTTTCACTTGCCCTATTGACAAGTCACTCTGATACCATTGAATTGTAGCGGGTCCATACAACCTGGGGGTTTGTATTACCTTAATCGATCTTAGTGCAGTTCATATAACGGAAGCATACTCATCATCTCCCTAACCCGTACTCAAACCAAATAATACAATGCAATACACACCAACTGCAACCTTTCATATATATATATATATACTTTAGGGCCGAATCACTTTTATTTACATAACTAAGATGGATTTCACGAGTCAGTACAACAAAAGGCCAAGACTTTAACTAAGCTCGGCTATACTCAAAAGTACCCGACTATACATCAGACATGTACATCAATCCATCAGCTAGTGTCGGCCATCCCAAAAAGTGTCGTCCTCCACTAGTCACATGCTCCAATCACACCCAACCCGGTGCATCGGCCAGTGGCGACGGCAGCATCCCCATCATTAGTCCGTCGCGTCGAATGTGTACAGAAAGGAACTCCTGAACTACAAGGCCATCAGGTAGGCCCACATCATACATGACCAAAACACGGACTCGGATAAACACCAGACCACAAACACCAACACAGGGGTGCTCTGTGCACTCGACCTCAACATTAGATGGTAAGCCATAGAATGTACCACGTGTAACAGGTGCTAGAGGCATCGCTCAATCTAAAATGTTGGTCCTCAAAGGGGTGAGTACAACCACTCAGCAGTAAAGATCCATCAAACTACACAATGCAACAGGCGAGACAACCACAATTTCATGCGAAATGCACATATCATCCATGCCATCATACATATATGTCCATGAGATTCATTCCCGACCTTACTAATCATATTTCCCATGCCAAGCAATACCAATTCAAGTTCATGGACAATTATATCTCATGCCATATGCACATACCCATACGCATGATTCATGTTATCCACACAATCATGTATATATCCTCATGAGATCCATTCAATGCCATTATGATTGCATTCTCAATGCCAAATAGTATCAAATCAATTTCACAAGCAATTATACCACATGCCATATGCACACACACACGTGCATGATTCAATTCCCATTTTGATATTCAAAAGGATCTCATCATTCTCCTAGGTACCAGTGTTTGCATCCCTCATATATCGCTCGCACCCAACCTAGCGTCGCGAGGAACCTCCAACACACACCTCCGGGCATCCGGCACACACACTCCGGGCATCTCGCATCCCACCGGGCATCACGAGGAATCGCCGGGGCTCGCCATGAAAATGGTTACCCTTGCCTTCCGGAATTATGTACTGACATACCACCAGGCATCCCTTGGAATTACGTATCGATATACCACCGGGCATCCCGAAACTCCCGAGGACCCTCTAGCACACACACTCCGGGCATCCCGACACTCCTGTGGCATCGTCGGCTCACACCTCCGACGATATCATTATCATCACAATGTATATTCACATATATATCTCATTTTCAAATCAGCATTTGATGCAATAATATTTGAGGTCTAAACCAGTCTTTTTGATGCTATATGACATGCTAAATGTCACCACATATGCAGCATAATTAACCACCCAAGACATCATATTTCATAGAGCAATCCATTTATTCTTGAAAATACAGCAAATTTCGGATAATACAGAATGCACTCCTTTAGTTAAAATTCTGGAAAAATTAGCAAGCGATCTTAATAAATTTTAAAATTTTAATATGTTATAGCCAAGACCTAGAGGAATAATTCCAGAGAAGAAATCGAAGTTTAATTCATTCTGGATTAAAAGATATGATTATTACAACTCACCCTAACCCTCGACTCAATCTCCAGATTTAACCCTTTCAAAGAAAAATCATTTCCCCGATCAATACTGGTCCGTTTATTCTCAAATTTCAGTATGTTTCTCCTCAAGATGTCATCTACAACTCTTATCAAGGACATGAGATCAAATTCGGACTGGATAATTTCACAAAATTCATAGAATCGCAAGGGATCAACATAACAGTTTCCAGATCTAGTATCTTTGAAGAAAAATGGTTTCACCAACAAATACTTGTCTGTTTTCCCTCAAATTTTTATATGTTAATCTTAAAGAAGCCCTCTACAACTTTCATCAAGAAGTCAAAGTGAGATTATAACTAGAAAATTGCATGCAGCTCACGAAATCACCAAAAGTCGGACTGTTTTTCCAGAAAACAGATTACTAGGCTAAGGCACTACTCCCATAACTTCGAAAATTTTCACCTCCACCACCTCCGAAATTCACCATACAATACACACAATCACAGCAAGCAAAGTGTAGATCAAAGGACTCTACTTGCCTCTAATCCAAGCAAAATCACAGCAAGCACAACGGCGGGGCAAGGCGGGCTCAGTGATGGGACTAGGCGGGTGCACGGCAGCCGGTCTTCTCCTCCTCTTTCTCTCTCGCACGCCCGCTTTCTCTCTTGCTCTCTTCCTCTCTTCCTCGCGCGTGACACCTCCTCTCTCTCTCGGCTCAAACCCTCGATCCGCCCTTCTCTCTCCCCTTTTCTTCCTTCCACTCATGATTAGCAACCATTAACTTTGCATGCCGACGCCACTTGGTAAGTCCCTCTCGCCACTTGGCATTTTTCCCATGCAGGTTGATGGGCCAAATGGGCCGGGCCTCTCCCTCTCCTCCTTTGGTCGACGGCAGCTCATTTGGCCTTCGTGCGCTAGGCTTCTTGGCCCACTTTGGGTCCAACACTTTTCGGTTTAAAGTCCAACTTTTAAATGGCCCAAAAATAATACTAAATAAGCCCATAATTGCTCTTAACAATTTACTTTAAATCCCCACTTAATTTCATAATCTCAAGTACTCACATGGCCATAAAATTACAACAAATCAATAAAATCCAACTTATAAGGTTCATGGCATATCCAGGGGTTGTCATGAAATTTTAGGATGCCACATAAACACACCGGTTTGAATTTCAATGAGTTTACGAGGATAGCAAGGTGGAGATGATCGACAAACTCCGAAGCGGCAGCACCAAGCGAGGTCAGGAAGGGCTTGCAAACGGGTCTTAAAGCCCACGAGACTTGCAATTCTATGGCTGGACCGAAGGAGGCTGGACAGTGCTAGCTTGGTGCGAAAACAGCAAGGACGGGACAACAGTGGCCAAGCGGGTGGAGACGGCTACTGGATAGTGGCAAGCTCAGCTCCAATGACCTCCACGATGGTTCAGGTGACCTATTAGACTGCAAGCAAGGGCGAATGACACAACCGGGACGACGGCGACGCGTGGGTAGGCACGCAACTCGCAAGCATGCTTGGGCACATGACAATGGCGTTCTGGCGGTTCAATGGGCAACAGTGGTCGTCGATGGTGGTGGGGGAGCTGCTGGTCAGAATTTCTGGTCTCTCAAGCTCTCTTTTGTCCTCAACAATGGAGAAAGCAGGTTGAAATGGAGAAGAAACGGGACTGGTGCTATGGAGGGTCCCAATTGCTCTATCCTCACCCCTTTATCACCTTGGCTTGACCCCAACATGGACGGCTGGCTTCCTCAACAACTTGCAACCCTCAAGACTTCCATCACAAGCCATTGATTTGGTCTAAAAGGTCATGGACCAAGGGGTTACGAATTAGCACAATTTTGCCCCAAGACTACTTCAAATTCCCCTTTTAATTAATTCAATTCGGTCCTAAAAAATTCCACCATCGAGTCCTCGATCCAGTTGACATTTTTCCTCGCCAATAGATCCAACTTGCATCCTAAAAACGCGATAAAAACAGTCCTCTGAATTTTTCGGACAAAAACGGCCCTATCTTGAAATTTTGCTAAAAATCTCGATTTGCAGAAAAATCTTCGGAGAATGAGTCGGAATTCTTAAAATGACTCATGATATGATAGAACTTTCAATCTTTGAAATTAGATTCAAATTCACAGTTAATTTCAATCTGGCACGATTTTAGCATGACCTAACCTACTAGATAACTTTTAGAAATTTTTAGTGCAATTGACCTGTGATTGATTATTTTCAAGCCACAACGTACCTCTTCGACACATTGACGACTCTCGATGGTCGTGAAAATCTCGAGGTTTCGATTACGCACACGGGGTACCAAAACAACATAAAAATCAGTCTAGTACCGATCGACGAGAATTTTGCAATTTGGTGGAATCACCCACGTTTAGCCACATATCTCAGTTGAACTGACCTATGTCTGATCTCTAATCGATTTTTAACTGTGTTGTAATGATCTGTGCAGATGAACACGATTGAGTAATCGATTCCTGATCAAATTCTCAAGTCTTTTGCATTAAAATTCCTTAATGACTTCCCCAAATAGCCTAGTTATCTCATGAGTGATCAACTTATAGAATAGCACTATAGGCGCGTCGATGAAAGGCCCAATTTATTTAATTGAAAGCATAACTAAAAATTTCAGGATGTCACACGACCCCCATTTGCAACAAGAAAATGGCAAAAAGTTCATCTTCTAAGGAGGCAATGGAAGGCTCCACTCCAACTCCAGGAACAAAAAAGACAATCGAAAATAGATAATGCGCCTTGAACTTCCTAAATCGAAACTTGTGAATGAGGAAATTAGCAACAAGAAAAGCTTGAAGATCTATAGGGCTAAAAAACAGAAAAGAACAATAGACCTTATCCCACTTATCATCGACGATTTGGAGCTATTGGAGACCCTTAATCAGGTAGTAAAAGAAGGAAATGATTAGGCTTTGGTGGCGAGCCTAAATAAACCATCGGAGACATTATGAGGATCATTAGCTGGAATTGTTAGGGGCTAGACAATCCTCTAACGTTCCAAGAGCTGAGAGCTCTAGTAACTCTTGAAAGGCCTAACTTGGTTTTCTTAAGGGATAAGTGTTCTAGAAGTCCTATAACTTGTCACGAAAATGCATTTCAGTCCTAAAACTTGCAAAAAATGCATTTAAGTCCTAAAACTTGTCAATTTATTTCAAACGAGTCCTAAAATCGACGCCGTTAGCCTTTTCCGTTAAAAATGCTGACGTGGCATTTTAAATAATTTTTATTTTCCAGGTGTATTTTTTAATTAATTTTTATCCATTTTTTAAAAAAATTAGATTTAAAAAATAAAAAATTAAATTTATTCTTATCTTATTTTCAACAAAAACTAAAAAGAAAAGTTAAAAAATTATTTTTAAAATTGTTAAAAAAATAATAATAATAAGTGCGGCTCCTCTCCCCCTCCACCGCCGCCGCCGCCGCCCATTGCCGGAGGGGCCGGGCGACGCCGCCGGCCCTAGGCGGGGTGGTCGAGGCCTTGCCGGCCCCGTGTGAGGGCTAGCGACCGTCGGCCTCCCAGGCGAGGCCTCGTCGCCCTCGCTCGGGGCCGGCGAGGAGCGGGTGCCCGGATCTGGGCCCACCGGCCCTCGCAGGGGGCGGCGGCCGTTGCCCCCGGGCAAGTCATCGCCGGCCCTCATGGGGGCCGACGAGGCCTCGCCTTGGGCGGTCGACGGTTGCCGACCCTCGCCCGGGGCCGGCGAGGCCCGGCCCCTCCGGTGATGGGCGGTGGTGGCGGCGACGACGAGGGAGAGGAGCCGTTGTTTTTTTTTTTTTTTTTTAATAAATATTTTAACTTTTTTAAAGTTATTGGTGAAAATAAGATAAAATGAATAAATTTGATTTTTTTAGTTTTTAAATCTTATTTTTTTTAAAATGAATAAAAAAATGAAAAAAGTCCACGTGGAAAATAAAAAATTATTTAAAATGCCATGTCAGCATTTTTAACGGAAAACGCTAACGACGTCGATTTTAGGACTCATTTGAAACAATTTGACAAGTTTTAGAACTTAAATGCACTTTTTGTAAGTTTTAGCACTGAAATGCATTTTCGTGACAAGTTGTAGGACTTCTGGAACACTTATCCCTTTTCTTAATGGAGACCAAGAACAAGGAGACAATGGTAGAAGGTGTCAGAAGACGCATGATGTCACGCCCCGAACTCCAGGCATGCAACAACCCCTTCCTTGGTTGATAGAAAGCGATGTCCCAGGACTCATCGCCGACCCTTCAATTTTAATCTTTCATTATGCACAAGCAGAAAACGAACCATCTCCCCATCAAACATACATCAAGCAAACAAATAGGGATAGCGAGATGAACAGTAGAAACACAACCTCTACTCCTATATATACATTTTTACATTAGATTAACCTACGGAGGATCGCTTCCGAGTTACAAGCCCGACAAAGGGGCTGATCCATCCACTAAGCCAAACCAAAAAGAAACTAAGCTAGCCTAATCCAACTATACACAAAAAGAACCCTCCAACTCGACCTTACAGTCACTCAGATCTAGGGGACTCAGACTTTGTCGACTCAGAGTTGGAGCCATACGAGTCAGTAGCTGGTGAAGCGGGGCCAGGATTCTCCACTGTGCCGTTAGGAGGGTCCAGCTCCATGGGATCCCAGTCATCGTCCTTGGGGCCCCTACCAGGCGGCCCATCAAGACCTTGCAAATGACCGATTAACATATTTCCATTCTAGATGAACCATGCTAAGAACCTATGGGGTATCTATTGCCCCAATCCCTCATCCACCTAAATGGTGGTGAGATACTTCTCATATAGGTATGCCTGACCCGGGAAGTAGTGGTGCATCACGATAGTATCCCAGTCCTTAGGGATACCGAACCTCATTGGCGGAAGTGCTATCCTAAGGATCTGAAAGTGGCTATACAATAATCAGTGAGATATAAATCTCAGCAAGTCCTCCTCTAAGCCCCCGATTAGAACACTAACTCAACTTAAGGTATCTCTCTAGAACCAACCCACAACTTACCACAACTAACAACCAACAATCAACAAGTCACAACAACCAGGGTCAACCACTAACCACATTGTCGGTTCGTATGCAATCTTACCTAGTATGTCATACACTGCACGTTAGATCTCAACATAATACACGCAATGCACATGGCCATTAGATGATGCAAATCATCAATCACACATGAGTCGCGTCACGGGCGATCTCACCTGGCCATTGCCACACTCTGCACATTATCGATTCATGCGTGCATGCCATAAACAATGTGCTCAACTCATGCATAACCTGAACTAGTGATGCCATGGTTCACATATGCTCTTACACTTTAGTGCGCCACCTATCATGCATCAATCAATCACACAGGTCCTGATTATAAGGTAAAATCATATGACACGTCACATACCGCGCCACACAATTTTACATCATAATAAGGCCCAACCATCTCAACCCTCACGCGTGTCTACTTATTAATGACCTCAATCCTCATGTGTGCCCCAAATAATAATGACCTCCCAGCCATGGCTAACTTTCCAATCAGTGCTCATTCGACTCCCACCGGGCTACCGATAAAAAGATCGAGCTTCGTCCTGCCCCGTCGGGCACAACTATGTCTAAAACTCCCGTTCAGACGGTTTCCCATAAAGGGACATCTGTCCAAAATCAACTGCGACCGGCTTCCGACTCCCGCCGGGTATCGCCCCCAAACTTCCGTTGGGTGATGGTTCAACTTTTAATCACGCAAGCACCACACTAGCACTCACTTCTTATCTTTGAGCATTTAACCAATGCATAATGCTTGCTAATACAATTTCAAATCATTTTCCCCTAAAGGCGGTCCATTTCCAACGTCCCTCGAACAAGGCATATTTCCCTTTTTGTGAAAATCACTCGAGTCATGCGGATGCCCATGCATTTATACGCTCAAATCACCTCATAAGATCAAAACACATGAAATTCAACACTTTTCATTCTCGGGTGAACAGTGCGCGTGAACAGTAACTCGTGAACATTGTCATGAACAATAAAATTCCAAATTTTAATAACTAATAAATTAAATCCAAAAATCATTAAAAACATTAATTAAAATAAACAACCAATTAATTAGAGCCAAACATTTTTAATTAACCACATAAGCCACATTAAGCAAATAAAGTGAGATTTTTAAGCTAAACTAATCCTAACCATCTATCTAACCACCTTTCTTAGGATTAATATAGCTTAATTAAATTTCCTAAACTAGAATCAATACTAATTAAACTATCCCTAAGCAAGTTTAAGCTCTAATTGGCGGATTAGGAGCTAAACTCACCCGTTAAATGCGCCGAAGACACGGACACGACAGCGACGACGGAGGCTACACTCAGAGACCTCTACCATGACGATCCAAGGTGGTCCCGAGGCTGGAACAGCAGCCACAAACACTGCCTTTCACTGCTACTCTTGAAACTAAACTGTAGAGGCGGGAAAGAAGTTGGGCAGCTGATTGGAGCTCTGACGAGGGGTTGGCCGGCAACCAATGGCACCTGGGTGTCAAGGGGGAGTGGCTAGTGGCTGGGCTAGCCAAAGGAATGGTCAAAATGGAAGAAAACACACAGAAATTGTGAAACAGTGCACTCTAGGTGGTTCGGCGAGCTTCTGGCCGGCCGGCGGGTCAGCCAACAGCTCCATTCGGCGAGCTACAAGGTCCTTCCGTACAGACTGGACCTCCTGGACACAGTGGTGGGTGGCATGGAGGCTGATTCTTACAAGAAGACAACTTTTAATCGGGTTTTTAGAGAAAGGTCAGTTGGAGCAGAATAGGACTAGACGGTTAGATTGGCGCTAACTTCTAGACGTCCGGCGGGTCATCTGGCGGCTTCGACCGGAAAACGGCCAAGTCAGGGCGGACGGTCTGGGTGTCCTGAGCATAATGGTGGGTAGCACGGGCGCTGATTCGTCCGGGAAGTTAACAATCAACTCAGTTTTTCACAAGGAGGTCGGCAGGAACATAAGGAAGAAGAAAGGGAAAACGGGGGGAGAGAGAGGTTGGTCGAGAGAGGGCCGAATGAGGGGAGAGAAAGGGCAATGTGAGGGCTACTGCACTCTTCTAGAAGGCCAAAAAGCATGCCCCAAATCCCCATGCACATGACCTCATCTTTCTCTCTCTTCTCTTGCCCTTATCCAGATGCTTTTAGGGGTAATTTGGTCATTTCCACCTTGCACCATTTCCCAATCATCCCTTGGGCTAGAAATGATGTATGGGCCTAAGAAATGGGCTGGGAAATGAATAGAAATGGGCTTGGGAATTAATTGGGCTCAAATGGACTTGAGGTTTACTAATGGGCTTAGAAGAAGAAAGGATTGGTTAGGCCTAACGGGCTCACTTTCTTGCTCGGGTCTTCTACAGTGGTTGTCCCACCTTGGGCCTAAGGCCCACATTAACCTTGCTTGACCCACATCCTCATGGGCTCGCTTCCTTGGACCGTGAGTCCTTTTTCCCAATGCTCGGCTTGATTGGCACTGCCAACGATTGAAGTAGCAACATCCGAAGTCCATCCCAAACATTCTCGAATATTCAAAGTCTAATCTTGGGTTCTCATGCCATATCAATTTCGCCCTAATGCCATTTTGGGTACAACTTAGACTGACGGGCAACTCGACTCGTGCCGACCCATGTTCAAGACATCTCGACACATGGACATTCTTGACTACATGAAATTGCAGAGAATAGATTCTTATTTCAAAGTACACAATTACTGAGGATTAGCCTAGAGTTGTTCGAGGGCTTGATAAAAGTAAATGGAATCACCCGTCGTTCTATTATGTTATATCCACGAATCGACTTCTAGTCGTCATTGTAATCGGCATGCCTATCTACAAGATCGTCCTCACACAAGTCTTATTGTCAAGTTGTTTTCCCAGGTCAAGTTCTTTAGTCGTACGAGTTCTATCCTCATTAGTCTTTCCCCTCAAGGTCAGTATCTTAGGAGTGATCAATTTCGAGTGAGATTAACCAACAATGCATTAACGAAATTCACATTCATTCATCCCTTAGAGGGCTTGAATTTCAGAATGTCACAACTCTTCCCCTCTTATAAAAATTTCGTCCTCAAAATTTAAACCTTCCTTAAACAAAAAGATGGGGGTACAGTCGTCTCATCGAATCTTTTCTTTCCCAAGCTGCTCTTTCTATGTCGTGGTGTTACCAGACCACTTTAACCAACAGGATTGTCTTGGTAGGTAGAATCTGTTCTTTTCAATCCATAATTTGAACCGGGCTTTTCACATATGACACTTTGTCGTCCACATCAAGTTTTTCAAAATTCAGCACGTTGGTCGGTTCAGGCTCATACGCCCTCAACATTGACATATAAAAGACGTCATGCACTTGCGTCAACCCTGACGGCAATGCAAGACGATACAATAGAGTCTCAATTCTTTCCAGAATCTTAAAGGGACCTACGTACCTCGGACTCAGTTTTCCCTTTTTGCCAAAACGTGAAATACCCCTCATTGGTGACACCTTCAAAAAGGCATGCTCACCAACTTGGAATTCAAATGACCTTCGACACTTATCAGTGTAACTTTTCTGGCGGCTTTAAGCGATCTTTAATCTGTCTTGGATTACTATATCGTTATCAGTTGACTGTTGAACTAACTCTGGGCTGGTAATCTTTCGCTCTCTAACTTCATCCCAACAAACTGAAGTTCTGCACTCTCTATCATACAATGCTTCAAACGGTGCCATCTGGGCGGTCTGCTAATAATTGCTACAGCGAGCTCCAGACAGGATCTCTTCCTTAAGTTCCACATCGTCGGGTATGCATAATCGTCCATAAAGTTTTAGTGCTCCGTCCTCGTTAGCTTGCAAATCATCCCTTCTCTTTTCTGTAAATTCCTGCAGAATCTTTGGGATCTCAGGATCTATTAACTGCAACGTCTTGATTCTCAGCTGTACTTCCGGTTCAAATCTGAGGATAGCCATAAGACTTGAAAGGTGGCCTACCTCAGATTTGAAACTAAATCTCCAGTTCCTTCGAGTAAAATTCACTCCTGAATCACTATTTGCGCAATCGATGACTTTCGATTCAATGAATTTGTAATTTTACTAGCTTTTCCCGGGTGATACAGAAGGTTGCAATCACAGTCCTTGAGAAGTTCCATCCAACAACACTATCTCTACGAACATCCTTGCCTTCTTCAACAATCTAGTCAGAGGCACGGCTATTGCTAACATTATTCCCACGAACCGTTTGTAAAAACCTACCAACCCTAAGAAACTTCTTATCTCTGTTACTATTCTCAATCTTGGTCAATTGATCACGGCTTCAATCTTGGTCAGGCTCACGGAAATCCCATCCATGTTCTTGTAAGGTCTGAAGCACTGCCCTTAAACGTCTTTCATACTCCTCTAGATTTCTAGAGTGCACCTGGATGTCATCGATAAACACTATCATAAACTTGATCTTCCTTTCTGGGGAAAACCGGATGATTCCTCAAGAAACGCATCAAAAAACTTCTGTACCACAGCAATGCTTTCCACTTCGACTCCTCAATTGTTGTATCCACTACAGTTGCCAAATAACATTGGCAACCCATATCCAATAACCGGTTACCTTAAATGACGACATTAAAATACACGAGGGTCCTCCTCGATTTTCAACAAACTTGAAACCTTCTCCCACCAATAGGTTAAACTGAATTACTGCATAACAATAATTCATTACAACAACATGTTCCTTGAGCCAATCTTTTTCAATTACAATCTCAAAATTATACATAAGCAAAAATAGCCAAGTACCATTCTAACCAATGATTTTCCTTTTTACAATTTCATTTCAACAAACTGAAATTCTACAAGCTTAACCAAAGTTCCCATATGCCACTCTAATAAAATTATCCCAAAAAAAAAAAAAAAAAAAAAAAAACATTCTTCTCCTGATCGGTGCATGGCTCGATTCATTCTTGTCCCCTTCGCCATCCTAGTAGTACCATATCTGCAATGCATTCCTTCTGTTCTGTCCCATCAGTGGCGGCAGTTGTAGCTGCTGTGGTCCCATCGGCTTGCACGGACAGTCCTTCACCCGGTGCCTGTGCTAGTTACATCCGTAGCACACTCCCGTCAGACCAGGACACAGAGTTAGTCCATGTTTTCTTTTAGAAATTTGGCATCTGCCGTTCAGGTTGGGTGCCGGCTTTCCAATTCTACCCTTTCGATTGGGACAAATGGGATACTTTCCTCTAGTCATCAGCCTCTTCCCGAATCGATTACCATTTCTACTTGACCCGAACCGCAACCTAGATGCGGCAGCTTGTTCATTCAAGTTCCTCTCGATCAGCTGGACCCGTCCATATTGCTCATTATAATCTTTCAAATCGAACGGCACCAGCAAAGTCCTTAGCTCTAGTCAAAGGCCATTCTTGAACCTCCTAGCTCTATCAGCTAGATCCTCTATCAGCTTGGGGGCGTACTGCGATAACTCTGCAAATTTGGCCTCGTACTGGTCTACTGTCATCAGACCCTGATGAAGGCATTGAAATTCTTCCATTTTCTGTTCTCTAGCACAATTAGAGAAGTACTTTCCATTGAAGACTTCCACGAAGGTATTCCACACCGGAACCATGCCTTCTAGGAATACTATTCCTCTTGTGGCCTTCCACCAAGTGCTTGCATTACCCTGTAGCTGATAGACCGCAAGGACTACCTTATCTTCTTCCGAGCACCTTAGCAGGTCGAAGGCCTTCTCTAATTCTTGGATCCAGAGTTGCAACCTCTGGATCACGTGATCCAGTAAACCTTGGTGGTCTCAACCTCAAAAATTGTTCCGCTAACTTGTACCTTGGTCGTGCCCCGATCACATTCCCAAGTTGGACTTCAGCAGGTGCTGCTACAGCGGCAGCGGTTGTAGCGGCGGCTTGATTTTGTACTTTCTATTCTCAAATCGTCAGGTGCTACTACACCAATACTAGCCTGCAGCGGTACTCTCTCACTCGCGTTGGCCTAAGCCGACGCTCTACCTTGGGTACCAACCCTAGTTGGCGTCCTACCCCGAGAAACAGACACAACAGTCCTCTTCCAAGGAGTCCTCTGATCCGAATCACTCATTCAACAAGATCTCTACAAAACCTGCCTCCTAATTCCAAATAGAATTAGGAAAACCGAGTGACCCACACAAAACAAACTACCACTCATCTAATCAATCAAGGCGTCTGTATAAGGAAAAAGCCTTTCCTACTCACTATCCCAAAACCCAATGCACCTTATCACTCCAAAACATTAACCTTGCTCTAATACCACTTCGGGCGGGGATGTCACGCCCCAAACTTCGGGCACGGAACAACCCCTTCCTTGCTCAATAGAAAGTGACGTCCCTGGACTCATCGCCTGCCCTTCAATTATAATCTTTCATTATGCGCAAGCAGAAAACGAACCATCTCCCCATCAAACATACAATCAAACAAACAAACATGGATAGCGAGATGAACAACAGAAACACAACCTCTACTCCTATATATACATTTTTACATTGGATTAACCTACGGAGGATTGCTTCCAAATTACAAGCCCAACAGAAGGGCCGATCCATCCACTAAGCCAAACCAAAAAGAAACTAGGCTAGGCTAATCCAACTATATACAAAAAGAACCCTCGGGCTCAACCTTACAGTCACTCGGATCTAGGGGACTCAAACTCCATCGATTTAGAGTTGGAGCCGTACGAGTCAATAGCTGGTGAAGTGGGGCCAGGATTCTCCACTACGCCGTCAGGAGGGTCTAGCTCCATGTGATCCCAGTCATCGTCCTCGGGGCCCCTACCAAGTGGCCCGTCAAGACCTTGCAGAGGACCGATTAGCATATCTCCATTCCGGATGAACCATGCCAAGAACCTATCAGGTATCCATTGCCCTGGTCCCTCATCCACACAAATGGTGGTGAGATACTTCTCGTATAGGTATGCCCGACCCGGGAAGCAGTGGTGCATCACAACAGTATCCCAGTCCTTAGGGATATCGAACCTCATCGGTACAAGTGACATCCTAAGGACCTGAAAGTGGTTATATAATAACCAGTGAGATATAAATCTCAGCGAATCCTCCCCTAAGCCCCCAATTAGAACACTAACTTGTTGATACCTAAATTTTGACGACCCGTTTATTCATTTATTGCATTAAAAATTAAGAATTAATTTTAACCCCTAAAAAAATTAGTTAATTAATTAATTGCAAAGCATATAGATTTAGGTGAATTTGCATTTTTTGCATTTATTGGACCAGTGGTGGATGGGTTTGAATTAGTGGTTATGAGCTTTAAATTGATAGGCCGGACTAAGCCCATGAAGCGAGCAAATTGGCCTAAGCATGTTTTTTTTTATGATCAGAAATTATCTTGTAAAAATAAGAATTTGAAATTTTCCAAGATATGATGGAATTTTTCGAATAGAGCAAGTGCAAAAACGAATATAGCGTTCGGCAAAACGAATATTGCATTTGGAAAAAGAATCTTTATGGATACCGATTTGGAAAGATTAAAAACCCTAATTCGCGGCCTATAAATAGGTTAAAACATATAGGGTTTAGGGGACCACACATTAGAAATACATGGCCACATCCAGAGGCTTTTCTCTCGATTGCTAGGTCAAAAAAAAAAAAATTTCAATACAAAAGAAAAGAGAGGAAAAATTTTCCCTTGGTCCGTTCGTTCCTTTGAAAACACAAAAGGTGAAGAGTAAAAAAGGAAAAAGTGAGCAGAAGTTGTGTTTCCTTCTGCTGACAGTAGTAGAGAGGAAGAGACAAGAGAGAGAGACGTGTGATACAAAGAGGAGAGAGAACAGCAGAAAAAAAGAAAACAGAGAGCCGCTGTTCATCTTCCTCACGGACTCCTTCCATCAGCCACACGCCGTTTCGCCCGCAATCGCTTGCTACCGACCGCCGCGCTGCCTCTACCAACCCAGCGCCCGACAACGTCTCCACCCGTTACTGCTACCTCGCCGACGCCTCTGTTCATCAAACATCGCATCGCCCTTCTTTCAGCCACCGTCTTACTCTGCCTCACCTGCAACCCGCGAGATCCCGGTGAACCTGCTATTGCCTCACTCTATTCGTGATCTGCTCGCCTAGCCGTGCCGATCTACGATGACCCTGACTTGGCTTCTGGTTCGTTCGTCGCTAGTCTGCCTACAGTCAACCCTTCCGCCCGGCAACTCCACCCATGACGCCCTGCTCCACCCCTACCATCGAGCTGTCTAGCCTCTATTCCAAGTCCCCTCACTGCAAATCCGCTTGCTACTGCCTACGCAGCCGAACTCCGCCACTTGCAGTCGCCGGAGCTTCCCCCTGCCAGACCTCTGATCAGCCACCCTTGGCTAGGCACCACGCGAGCACAAGCCGTGCTTTGGAAAAAAGAAGGAAAAAACAAAAGGAAAAAAAAAAAAACAAATTAGGTAGTCTTTCTTTCTTTTCTTTTTTTATTTTATTTTACCGTTTTAGTAGAATTGTTTCTTGATGTATGATTGAGATTCCCGACATGAAATAGCCTCTGAAATTTGTGATTGTCAGTCTAATTTTCGCGCCCGAAATCCGACTTACAATCGCTTGCAACATCGTCAATCCAATCTCACGCCCAAGATTTGATTCGCGATTTATTTAAAAATTGGCCAACACAATCTCAAGCGCAAGATATGGTTTACCAATTTATGGATATCAATCTACCGTCATGTTAGTTGGATCAATTTTATTTTCATAAAAGCAAAAATCCCAAAAAATATCTGAGTTAGAATTAGGTTTGTTTTAGAATATTTCTTGTTTTAGGGTTATCTAGAGTAGGGATTTTACTTTGAATTTTTAAAAAAATTTAAAAAAAAATCCAAAAAAATGCATTCATTTAGGATGTTAGTTTTTTTAATTTAAGTCTCATGTTTAATTATCTGGCAATTTTAAATTTTGAATTAAAAAAAAAACATAAAAAATACCATGCATGTCATGTAGAATTAGGACATTCTTTTGCACGTCATTTCATGTTAGGATTACTTGGGTTAAGATAATATTCTAGTTTAAATTAGGATTTGGCTTAACCTAATTCCTAATTCAAATTGAATAGAATCTTAATCTAGCTAGATAATTTTCACATTTTTTTCTAATTTCGAATTTCATGAAAATACAAAGAAAAATGTCTTAGAATAAATTAGTTTCATTTTCTAGGATAAATTGCATGCTTTCTAAGAGAAAGAAAAAATGTCATGTGCATGTCATATAGGATTAGATTCATGAAATGCATGTCATTTAGTGATTGTTGCTAGGTTCATTTAATTAGAAATCGCATGTCATTATAATTAGGTCATTTAGTTATATTGCATTGCATATTGCATGATTTTCCTTAAATAAGTGAAAAAGAAAAAACAACAATTGCGTGCTAATTAAAGATCATATCTAGGGTTATTGATGTAAATTCTGACTTTCGTTGCTTTGAGGTAAGTTTTGCAATTTATTCATTGTTTATCTGGGTGTTAAATTGGTGGTTTACGCACTCGTATGGTCACCTCACATGTTGGGGAAATAGATTTAAAATCAATTCAAGCTGCCTCCAAAATATTTTTTTTAAAATAAAAGAAAAATGTACCAAAAAAGGCATTAGAAAAATCTAACGTAACCAAGTTCCCGAACTCATAAATCTTTGGTTCGTAGGAGTAAAGTAAATCTCTCGTTACTTTACTTGGGTTTCTAATCAACCCACCAAAAATAGATTAGTGGCGACTCCTAACTAAAAAATTTGCATGTTAAGAATCTGAACCTAAGTCGCGAATTGGTATGGGCTTGGGAAGACCTGAGTTAAGTCTAGGTTTAACAATCCATTAGCCAAACCCTAGGTGGTTCACCCGAAATTTTGGTCGCGACAACTTGACGACTCCACTGGGGACTTAAGTTAATACTCTTAGTGGGCTTAGGCAAATTTTCTCTTTTATTTAAAAAAAATATTTTTGTTTGGCAGCAAGGATCTCAAGTAAGTCCTTAACATTTAAGGTGTTAAATGTTTTTGTAGGATGGGAGGTATAAGGGGAAATGTTTGCTAACCTTTGTTTTGTAGGGAAGTGTAGGAATGTATGGTTTATTTTCATATACGAAGTATTGCTTAATATAAACTGGCGTGCATGCTTTGCATTTACACTACACTTTTGCACACACAACTTGCCGTCGAACCTGGGCTGCATAGGATCATCTAGGATGATATTGAGAAGAATGCTACTTCGACCGCCAGCCCGCGGTACGAGTCGCCCATCTCAATTCCAAAGTTTCTTTTTTGGTGTCAAGAGTACCCACCTCGGTTCGCATGACCGCAACCCAGGTCGGCTCTTTGACCAAGCTAGAGTCATGAGGACCTCACATATTCCACACGCCCATGGCTAGTCCGATCATCCTTGTGGCTCCACTTTGATAAGTCTTATAGATTAGAAATCGAGCCACTTAGCATGCGCATGTCTATGTGATTGCCGTCAATTTCCTTGGTGAAGTAAGTTTTCTATCCCTATACCATGCAATTTATTTTGTCATGCTTTTGGTCTGTCCATGTCTAGGAAATTTAGTCTTGCTAGGGTGTCTATCTTTATTTTCCTAGTCCATTTTTAGGAAATGCCCTTCTTGTACGAACATTTCATGAATAAATGGAAAAATCAATTAGATCAATGTCATGGATTGACTTTCTATTTACACTTCATGCTTACATGTTCCCGTTCATTTGAATTAGGTGATTATGGAACGATCCCATTCACCCATGCATTCGTGATCGAGAGCTAAAATGACGGATCAAAAAGAGCTAATCTCGTCAAGCAAAAGTGTTGCGATCTATCTTTAATGAGAAATTGCGACTCTAGAAAGAGATCCAAGAAGACTTTTTTAACCGTCTCATTTTCTTGAGGTAGCCAAATTTGATGCTACCACAAAGAGACTAATGACCTATCAAGGGAGAAGAATATATGGGTTTGCATCACAAGATCAAGGGGGTGAAGAATTCAAGTACACATGATTTATGGTCCAAAGTAGTTCGATTTCCTTTATTTAATTAGGGGCATGCACTTCCCCTGCATGGGAATTTTTATCACTTTTTAAAGGATTGGTTTCAATTTCTTTTGACTTGAACATCACATTTCAATAAATGTAATTCGATTGATGAATATCAGTAAAATTACAAAATTTATTTTGAGGACATGATAAGGTACACCAAACTAGCCCGGTGACGATATCCAACAATGAAAAGAAAATATTATCCATGGAGAAATTCTGAGGACTAGGCTTCTTCATGCTGTCTCATCAAAAAAAAATTCCCAAAAAAAAGGAGAATAATAAAATCATTTTTCAAGCCATTTCAAAAGCATGCATTAGGTTAATCCTGTTTAATTTTCTGACTCATTTACTTCATGTTTCAGAGCATTACTTTCTTGCCCTAATGAGAAAACATCTGAAAATGGCGCATGAGATGACAGATTGAGGGCATGGCAGATTTTGGTAGTGACTCGACTGGGATAAAATCTCGATCCAAGCAAAAATGGATGTGCAATTTGAATTTACTTTGATGTTGCATAGTATCCTATTCATGCACGTTCTTTTGTGCAGGGGCAAAAACGGATTTTCACTCTTGATTGATAGAGACAATCCAAGGACATCCATTGCTAAGGCAACCCCTTTGTGGAGCAATCCCCTGAATGAATGCATAAAATCATGTTTTGAGTGCGATAAATTGTTTGTTTTGAAGTCACAAAAGCTTTTCATACTTAAAGTTGTTGAACTCTTTTGAAAAGAGAATTTTCATATTGATTTAGCTCGCCAATTTCATGTAGATATTTGTCAAGATAGACAATTCAATGGAGTGACATCAATGCTTAAGAATGCTGAATGAGACATCTCAGGATGATGAAGGGCAAGCCCTATCCTATACACAGTCCCTTACTTATACACTTGTGAGATGAGCGTAGGAAGTTACATATCCGCAAGATAAAGAGTTTTCTCGCGAAAGGTACGATGACCGAAATGATGAGGGGCAATTCATTTCTCTATCCCAAACACAACAAGTGACCCATTGCTTAACCCCTTTGAGCCCCATACACTTGTGGAAATTCTTTCAAATTACCCCTGTCAAGAACCACCCCACATTGGGGCAAATTATAGGGTAAGACCGCACCATAAGGTAAAGAAAATAGATTGAAATTTTCTTGCTCTCACTTGCATCAATCTTCTAGTCATGCTATTACATTGAATTCATGTGATAATTTAAGTGCCTTAGGATGACAAAGAGCATTTCTTTCACTATCCTATACACTTATATCATTTTTATAGCCCACTTGAGCCTGTAATTCATTTCTTTAAACTTAGTTGGTGATCATCCCCCACACTAGGGCAAGGCAAAAGGCAGATGAAGACTCTTGAAAAGTTCGAGTGTCATTCAAAGTGTAATTACTTGACGCATGCATTGTGCGCAAGAATTGAATTCAAAATAGAACTAAGGGGCATGAAAAAGCAGTGTGCCTGGTAAAAGTAAGGCCAATGCCCATGAAAAGAAGTGAAAAAAAAAATGCATGAGAACTAGGGGTATGAAAAAGCAGTGTGCCTGGTAAAAGTAAGGCCAATGCCCATAGATGAAAAAAGAGAGTCAAGATAGGTGACAGTCAATTGCAAGAATTGAATCCCAATACTCAAAGAACTCAAATGCTGAGTTTTTACAATCAATGGGGCACTTCATGAAGACAATCTCCAATGGTAAAAAAGAAAACCGGTGGCAATGCCAAGATGATCATCAGCTCTCACCCTTTACACATACTTTGAGCCTACTGACCCTTTCATTTCTCAACCCAAGAGCCCAGCCTACGTTACATCCCTTGCAAAGTCTCTTCTGATTATGGCACTTGAATTAACATGGGAGTTCATATGTTTATAAGCATCGCTTGAAAAAGTGCAAGCAAGATTATTTCTTTCTCATTCTATAGGGTTCTTGACTTGTAAACCCAAAGATGATTACGGGATTATTCTTTCAATAGCATTGACTCAAAGAGTCCCTTGGTTAAGCCATTGACCAAGCCCACATTACGATCCCTGTTAAAGACCTCTCAGATTGGTAAGGTCGTACCGCTCGCGAGAATACTCAGACTCTTGTTGGTATGATGATAGTGAGATGGAGTGATTCTCCTAAAATAGCTCTTCTGAATGAGAGTGAGTGAAAGTCCTTTCTAACTGAAAGTTTCTCATTTAGTATTCTTAAGAAATTCATGCCATTGTCTTGAACGACAATTCTCTTGTGTGGAAATTTGGATGATGCAAATATGGTAAAGTCATTATGCATAAACCTTGATTGAATTGATGAAAACCTCATTGAACTTTGAAATGTGCATTCTAGAGTAGCTCAAATTGTCTACGTCTTTAATGAATGCATATCAGTTTTTGCTCTAATCATGTCTAACAGGTAATATTTCCTTAAAGACTGAGTAATACTTCATGTTCAAGTTGCTTCTTGAAGCCTTGAGATTCGGAGTTCCTGACCTAGCGTGCTTTCGTAGCCCAAAGTCCCTTTCATCGACCCGACGTGCTTCCATAGCCTGGTATCCTTTATATTGAGCTAGTGTGCTTTCATAGCCCAAAGTCTCTTTCATCGACCCAGCGTGCTTCCATAGCCCGATGTCCTTTATATTGACCTGGCGTGCTTTCGTAGCCTAGAGTTCCTTTCATCGACCCGGCGTGATTCCATAGCCTGGTGTCCTTTATATTGATCTAGCGTGCTTTCGTAGCCTAGAGTCCCTTTTATCAAATCGGCGTGCTTTCATAGCCCGAAGTTCCTCTTAATCGACACTCGATTAAGCTGTCCCCCAAAGATTTTTCTCCAGATTCAATCTATTAAGGTGACCGTAGAATGGTACGGTACCTAGACAACACCTATTTCCTCATTCAGGCGACTGTAGAATGGTACGAGCCCTGGAAAATGAACCTCCGTTTAGGCGACCATAGAATGGTACGAGTCCTAGACAGCACCTATTTCCCCATTCAGGCGATTGTAAAATGGTACGGGTCCTAGACAACACCTATTTCCTCATTCAGGCGACCGTAGAACGGTACAGGTCCTGAAAAATGAATCTCCATTTAGGTGACCATAGAATGGTACAAGTCCTAGACAACACTTATTTCCCCATTCAAGCGACCGTAGAATGGTACGGGTCCTGGAAAATCAATTTCTTCATCAAGGCAACCGTAGAAAGATACGGGTCTTAGACACAACCAAACACTGCCTTACTGGGCAACCGTAGAAAGGTACGAGTCCTGGGAAAGCAGTCTCTTTGCAAAGCCATGTTACTATTCTGAGCGACCATAGAATGGTATGAGTCCTGGACATGTAACACCCACTATCCTAAATTACTCTACCCTCCTTGAAGGTAAGTTATTTCAAGTAAGTTTATTTACCATTTGCATCAGTATTTCCATGCATTATATAAATTGCATTCAAAAATAGAATTCATTTTCCAACAAAAAAATTCATTCAATGCATATGCATAGTCAAAATTTAGGTCTCAATTTGTCTTTGAACGCAACCTCTTTGAGCTCACCTTCAAAGAGGGCAGCTATTGACACCTAAATTTTGGCGATCCATTTATTCATTTATTGCATTAAAAATTAAGAATTAATTTTAACCCCTAAAAAAATATTAGTTAATTAATTAATTGCATAGAATATAGATTTAGGTGCATTTGCATTTTTTGCATTTATTGGACCGGCGGTGGATGGGTTTGAATTAGTGGTTCTGAGCTTTAAATTGATAGGCCCGACTAAGCCCACGAAGTGAGCAAATTGGCCTGAGCATGTTTTTTTTTTTATGATTGGAAATTATCTTATGAAAATAAGAATTTGAAATTTTCCGAGATATGATGGAATTTTTCGAATAGAGCAAGTGCAAAAACGAATATAGCGTTCGGCAAAATGAATATTGCATTTGGAAAAAGAATCTTTATGGATACCGATTTGGAAAGATTAAAAACTCTAACTCACGGCCTATAAATAGGTTAAAACATATAGGGTTCAGGGGGCCACACATTAGAAATACATGGCCACATCCAGAGGCTTTTCTCTCGATTGCTCGGTCAAAAAAAAAAAATCAACGCAAAAGAAAAAGGAGAGAGGAAAATTTTTCCCTTGGTCCATTCGTTCCTTTGGAAACACAAAAGGTGAAGAGTAAAAAAAGAAAAAGTGAGCAAAAGTTGTGTTTCCATCTGCTGACAGTAGTAGAGAGGAAGAGACAGGAGAGAGGGATGTGTGCTACAAACAGGAGAGAGAACAGCAGAAAAAAAGTAAACAGAGAGCTATTGTTCATCTTCCTCACGGACTCCTTCCGTCAGCCGCACGCCATTCCCCCCGTGATCGCTTGTGCCAACCGCCGCACCGCCTTTGCCAGCCCAGCGCCTGACAACATCTCCACCTGCTTCCGCTGCCTCACTGACGCCTCTGCTCGCTCGTCCACAAGCCCATCTCGCCGCGTCTCCAATCAACCCACAAGAGCCCACATCACAACCCGACGCCCCTATTCGTCGAACGCCGCATCGCCCTTTCGCTAGCAACCGTCGCGCTCCGCCTCACCTGCAACCCGCGAGATCCCAGCAAACCTACGACTTCCTCACTCTATCCATGATCTGCTCGCCCAACCGTGCCGATCTGCAACGACCCTAACTCAGCTCTTGGTTCGTTCGTCGCTGGTCCGCCTACGATCAGCCCTTTTGCCCGGCAACTCCACCCACGACGCCCTGCTCCGCCCCTGCCATTGAGCTATCTAGCCTCTGTTCCAGGTCTCCTTGCTGCAAATCCGCTTGCTGCTGCCTGCACAGCCGAGCTCCGCCACCTGCAGTCGCTGGAGCTTCCCCCTGCCAGACCTCCGATCAGCCACCCTTGGCTGGGCACCACGCGAGCACTAGCCGTGCTTTGAAATTAAAAAAAAAAAAAAAAGGCAAAAAAAAGAAAACAAATTAGGTAGTCTTTCTTTCTTTTTATTATTTTATTTTATTTTACTTTTTAGTAGAATTGTTTCTTGATGTATGATTGAGATTCCTGACATGAACTAGCCTCTAAAATTTGTGATTGTCAGTCCGATTTTCACGCCCGAAATCCAACTCGCAATCACTTGCAAAATCGTCAATCTGATCTCACGCTCGAGATTCGATTCGTGATTTATTTAAAAATTGGCCAACCCGATCTCACGTGCAAGATATGGTTCACCAATTTATGGATATCAATCTACCGTCGTGTTAGTTGGATCAATTTTATTTTCATTAAAGAAAAAAATCCCAAAAAATATCTGAGTTAGAATTAGGTTTGTTTTAGAATATTTCTTGCTTTAAGGTTATCTAGAATAGGGATTTTATTTCAAATTTTAAAAAATAATATAAAAAAATCCAAAAAAATGCATTCATTTAGGATGTTAGTTTTTTTAATTTAAGTTGCATGTTTAATTATTTGACAATTTTAAATTTCGAATTAAAAATAAAAAAAAATTAAAAATATCATGCATATGTCATGTAGAATTAGGACATTCTTTTGCACGTCATTGCATGTTAGGATAAAATTGCGTGTTTTTATTAATTATAAGTTTAGATATTAGATAGATTACATTTTAGGATTACTTGGGTTAAGATAATATTCTAGTTTAAATTAGGATTTGGCTTAACCTAATTCCTAATACAAATTAAATAGAATCTTAATCTAGCTAGATAATTTTCACATTTTTTTCTAATTTTGAATTTCATGAAAATACAAAGAAAAATGTCTTAGAATAAATTAGTTTCATTTTCTAGGATAAATTGCATGCTTTTTAAGAAAAAGAAAAAATGTCATGCGCTTGTCATATAAGATTAGATTCATAAAATGCATGTCATTTAGTGATTGTTGCTAGGTTCATTTAATTAGAAATTGCATGTCGTTAGAATTAGGTCAATTAGTTATATTGCATTGCATATTGCATGATTTCATTAAATAAGTGAAAAAAAAAACAACAATTGCGTGCTAATTAGAGATCATATCTAGGGTTGTTGATGTGAATTCTGACTTTCGTTGCTTTGAGGTAAGTTTTACAATTTATTCATTGTTTATCTAGGTGTTAAATTGGTGGTTTATGCACCCACATGGTCACCTCACATGTTAGGGAAATAGATTTAAAATCAATTCAAGCTGCCTGCAAAATATTTTTTTTAAAATAAAAGAGAAAGGTACCGAAAGGGCGTTAGAAAAATCTAGCGTAACCAAGTCTCCAAACTCATAAATCTCTAGTTCGTAGGAGTAAAGTAAATCTCCCGTTACTTAACTTGGGTTTCTAATCGACCTACCAAAAATAGATTAGTGGCGACTCTTAATTAAAAAATTTGCATGTTAAGAATTCGAACCTAAGTCGCGAATTGGTATGAGCTTGGGAGTGCCCGAGTTAAGTTTAGGCTTAACAACCCATTAGTCAAACTCAAAGTGGTTCACCCGAAATTTTGGTCACGACATAACTCAACTTAGGGTATCTCTCCAAAACCACGCCACAACTTATCACGACTAACAACCAACAATCAACAAGTCACAACAACCAGGGTCAACCACTAACCACATAATCGGTTCGCATGCAACCTTACCCGGTATGTCATACCCTGCACATTAGATCTCAGTATAATACACGCAATACACATGGCCATTAGATGATGCAGATCATCAATCACATACGAATCGCGTCACAAGCGATCACACTTGGCCATTGTCACACCCTACACGTTATCAATTCATGCGTGCATGCCATAAATAATGTACTCAACTCATGCATAACCTGAACCAATGATGCCATGATTCACATATGCTCTTGCACTTTAGTGCGCCTACTATCATGCATCAATTGATCACACGGATCCTGATTGTAAGGTAAAATCATTATGACACGTCTTATACCGCGCCACACAATTTTACCTCATAATAAGGCCCAACCATCTCAACCCTTATGCGTGTCCTACTTATTAATGACCTCAATCCTCATGCGTGCTCCAGATAATAATACCTCTCAGCCATGGCTAACTTTCCAGTCAACGCTCATCCGACTCCTGCCGAGCTACCGATAAAAAGATCGAGCTTCGTCCTACCCCGTTGGGCACAACTATGTCTAAAACTCCCGTTCATATGGTTTCCCAAAAAGGGACGTCGGTCCAGAATCTACTACAACCGGCTTCCAACTCCCACCAGGTATCACCCCCAAACTTCCGTTGGGTGACGGTTCAACTTTTAATCACGCAAGCACCCCACTAACACTCTCTTCTTATCTTTGAGCATTTAACCAATACACAATGCTTGCAAATACAATTTCAAATCATTTTCTCCTAAAGGCGGTCCATTTCCAATGTCCCTCGGACAAGGCATATTTCCCTTTTTGTGAAAATCACTCAAGTCATGCAGATGCCCATGCATTTATACACTAAATCACCTCATAAGATCAAAACACATGAAATTAGACACTTTTCATTTTCGGGTGAACAGTGCACATGAATAGTAAAATTTCAGAATTTAATAACTAATAAATTAAATCCAAAAATCATTAAAAACATTCATTAAAGTAAACAACCAATCAATTAGAGCCAAACATGTTTAATTAACCTCATAAGCCACATTAAGCAAATAAAGTGAGATTAAGCTAAACTAATTTTAACCATCTATCTAACCACCTATCTTAGGATTAATATAGCTTAATTAAATCTCCTAAACTAGAATCAATACTAATTAAACTATCCCTAAGTAAGTTTAAGCTCTAATTGGCAGATTAGGAGCTAAACTCACCCGTTAAACGGGCCGGAGACACAGACGTGACAGCAACGACGGAGGCTACGCTCGGAGACCTCTACCACGACTGTCCAAGGTGGTCCCGGGGCTAGAACAGCAACCACAAACACTACCTCTCATTGTTACTCTGGAAACTGGATTGTAGAGGCGGGAAAGAAGTTGGGCGGCTGATTAGAGCTCCAGTGAGGGGTTGGCCGGATACCGACGACACTTGGGGGTCAAAAGGGAGTGGCTAGTGGCAAGGCTGGGTGGAGGAAGGGTCGAAATGGGAGAAAACACATAGAAATCACGAAATAATGCACTCCAGGTGAACTCTAAGCAGTTCGGCGAGCGGCAGCTTCTAACTGGCCGGCAGGTCAGTTGACAACTCCGTTCGGCAAGCAGCGGGGTCCTTCCATACGAATTGGACCTCCTAGACACAGTGGTGGGTGGGACGAAGGCTGATTCTCACAGGAAGACAACTTTTAACAAGGGTTTTTGGAGAAAGGTTAGCTGAAGCAGAACAGGACCAAACGGTCAGACTGGTGCTGACTTCTGGCCGGCCGGCGGGTCATTAGGCAGCTCCGGCTGGCGAATGGCCAAGTCAGGGCGGATGGTCTAGGTGTCCTGAGCACAATGGTGGGTGGCATAGGCGCTAATTCTTCTAGGAAAGCAACCATCAACTCAGCTTTTCACAAGGAGGTCTGTAAGAGCAGAAGGAAGAAGAAAGGGAAAACGAGGGGAGATAGGTCGATCGAGAGAGGGCCGAAGGAGGGGAGAGAGAGGGTGATGTGAGGGCTACTGCACTCTTCTAGAAGGCCATAAAGCATGCCCCAAATCCACATGCACATGAAAATCCACATGCACATGACCTCATCTTTCTCTCTCTTCTCTTGTCCTTATCCAAATGCTTTTAGAGGCAATTTGGTCATTTCCACCTTGAACCATTTCCCAATCTGCCCTTGGGCTGGAAATGATGTATGGGCCTAAGAAATGGGCTGGGCAATGAATAGAAATGGGCTTGGAAATTGATTGAGCTCAAATGGGCTTGAGGTTTACTAATGGGCTAAGAAGAAAAAAGGGTTGGTTGGGCCTAACGGGCTCACTTGCTTACTCAGGTCTTCTACAGTGGCTGTCCCACCTTGGGCCTAAGGCCCACACTAACCTTGCTCGACCCACATCCTCATGCGCTCGCTTCCTAAGACAGTGAGTCCTTTTTCCCAACGCTCGGCTTGACTGGCACTGCCAACAATTGAAGTAGCAACATCCGAAGTCCGTCCCGGACATTCCCAAATATTCGAAGTCCAATCTTGGGTTCTCATGCCATGTCAATTTCGCCCTAATGCCATTTTGGGTACAACTTAGATTGATAGGTGGTTTTGAGGATTCACACGTAACCAGCTCGTACCAACCCATATTCAAGACATCTCGACACATGGATGTCCTTGACTATATGAAATTGCGGAGGATAGATTTTTATTTCAAAGTACACGATTACTGAGGATCAACCTAGGGTCGTTCGCGGGCTCGATAACAGTAAACGGAATCACTCGTCGTTCTATTATGTTATGTACGTAAATCAACTTCTAGTCATCCTTAAAATCGGCATGCCTATCTACAGAATCGTCCTCATGCAAGTCTTATGGTCAAGTCGTTTTCCCTGATCAAGTTCTTTAGTCGTACGAGTTCTATTCTCATTAGCCTTTCCCCTCAAGGTCAGTATCTCATGAGTGATCAATTCTGAGTGAGATCAACCAACAATGCATTGACAAAATTCACATTCATTCATCCCTCAGAGGACTCGAATTTCAAGATGTCACACCTGAAGTTCCCAAATCTATTTTTAGAGAATCTGGAAGGCATCGCGGGAGGATTAGCACTTATGTGCAGTGAAGATGTGGGTTTTATAATGAACTCCAGCACTAAAGCGTTCATCGATTTGGAATGGAAAGACCCAACTAGTGGCTATCAAATGAGAATAACTTTCCTTCATTCTCCTATGAACTATGGGGATAGACTACTTTTGGCAAAAGAACGCTTCAAGTGCCATAACTTTGCCCAAAGGGACACTTAAGTGCCATAACTTACGAAAGGTACACTTAAGTGCCACATTCGAAGAAAAACGGATCACTTGAGTGCCACTCCGGCCAAAATCCAGCCAACACGCCAACGTGGCATTTTTCCGGTGAAGCGCGCCCAAAACGACGCCGTTTTGCACGTGACGTGGCCGAATAAGGCAAAAACGACATCGTTTTGGATTGACGTGGTAAAAAAATAATAAAAAATTAATTAAATTAAATTTAGTTAAAATATTAAAAATAATTATTTTAAAATTAAATTTAGTTAAAATATTTAAAAAATAATAATTAAAAAATTTTAAAAAACAAAAAGGGAACCGGGGGAGGCGGGCGAGGATCGGCCCTAGCGCCGCCGCCGCCGCCCCGCCGTCGCCGGGAAGGGCCGGCGACGGCCGAGCGGGCGGCGGCCCTTGGCCCGGCCGGGCGAGGGCCGTGAGCCCCCGGATCCGGTGGCAAGGGCTCGCAAGCCCTCGCGCCGATCGGCCGGGGTTGCCGACCCTCGGCCAAGGCCCGCGACCCCGGCCAACCCTCCCCCACCGTCGTCGGCCCTTCCCGATGGCGGCGGGCGGTAGCGGCGGCGGCGGCAGCTAAGGGCGATCCTCGGCCGCCTCCCCATTCCCTTTTTTTTTTTTTTTTTTTTTTTTTAAAATTTTTAAATTATTTTTTATTATTTTAAATACTTTAACTAAATTTAATTTTAAATTTAATTTAGTAAATTTTTTTATTATTTTTTTACCACGTCAGCCCAAAACGACACCGTTTTTGCATTATTTGGCCATGTCAGCATGCAAAACGGCATCGTTTTGGGCTCGATTCGCCAGAAAAATGCCACATCGGCATTTTGGCCGGACTTTGGCTGGATTAACACTCAAGTGATCCATTTTACTCCAATTTTGGCACTTAAGTGTACCTTTCGTAAGTTATGGCACTTAAGTGTCCCTTTGTGCAAAGTTATGGCACTTAAGTGTCCCTTTGTGCAAAGTTATGGCACTTAAGGGGTTCGCACATCAACTACTTTTATGGCAAAAATTGAGGGATTTCCGGTCAAATGACCTACTCCTGTGGATTTGTATGGGGGATTTCAACGAAATTTTGTACATTTGGGAGAAGGTAGGAAAGAGAGAAGCCGACCACTACCGCATAGCAACCTTCTATGAACTCTTAAATAATTGCTCCCTAATGGATATAGACATCAAAGGGTGCGAATACTTGGGTGAATAATAGAGAAAGAGAGGACCTGGTCAAAAAAAGACTAGACAAAGTTCTATGCACTATGGATTGGAGGGTCACCTTCCTAAATGCTGAGGTTCAAGCACTACCAACTGTCGACTCGGACCACAACCCACTTCTTCTTGTGTTACATCCTGAAAGTAAGAAAAGAGAAAAAGAATTGAAGTTCAAAGCTTACGAGCTGGAAGATCAAGACCACATTTCAACCGCAGTATATCCATTATGAGTTTACAGTGATACCGTTTAGGTTAACCAATGCTCTAACCGCTTTCATGAACTTAATGAACTATGTGTTCAAGGTATATATGGATTAGTTCGTCATAGTCTTCATCGACGACATATTGGTGTACTCGAAAAGCCCAGAGGAGCATGAACAACATTTGAAGATGGTATTGATAACCCTCTAAGAACACACACTTTATGCCAAGTTTAGCAAGTGTGAGTTCTAGCTCAATTGAGTAGCGTTTCTAAGTCATGTGATGTTAGGCGAAGGAATTTCGACGGATCAAACAAAAATTGAAGCAGTCATGAATTGGCCAAGACCAACAACGGTGATTGAATGTCAAAGTTTTCTAGTATTGGTTGGCTATTACTAATGATTCGTGGAAAGATTCTCTAGGATAGCTATGCCTCTGATAAGATTATTAAAGAAAGAAGTGAAGTTCAAATGGATGTATAAATGCGAGAAGAGTTTCTAATAACTTAAGCACAAATTGAAGACCGCGACATGTTAACCATATTGTCTAATCTTGGAAGGTACAAGATCTACAGTGATGCTTCGTTTAAAAAATTGGGCTTCATCCTAATGCAACATGAACAAGTAGTAGTAGCCTATAGGCAATTAAGGCCACATGAGTAGAATTATCCGATATATGACTTGGAATTGGCAATAATTATCTTCGCCTTGAAGATCCGAAGACACTACTTGTGTGGGGAGAAGTTCACAATCTACACTAACCACCAAAGTCTAAAGGACTTATTTTCACAAAAGGAATTGAACATAAGACAACGGTGTTGGATGGAACTTCTCAAGGATTATGATTGTGACATCTTGTATCACCCTAAAAAAGCCAACAAAATAGCAGATGCACTCAGCCGAAAGTCAAAAATTACACAAATGATGGTTCAAGAATGGATCCTTCTCGAAGGTGTACAAGATTCAAACTTCAAGTTTGGGGTAGCCACCTTTCTAGTCTTATGGCTACTCTTTGAATTGAACCTGAAGTGCAAACTAAGATTAAAACATCGAAATCAACGGATTCATCAATCCAAAAGATTTTACAAGAAAGCCCTGAGAAGAGGAAACTAGACTTTCAAGTGATAGATGATGGGATCTTAAAATTTCAAGGACGATTGTGTGTACCCGACAATGCTAAACTCAAGGAAGAGATCCTAGCAGATGCTCATCGAAGCAACTACAACATACATTCAAGTGGTATGAAGATGTGCAGAAACCTTCAGCAATATTATTGGTGGGAATGGCATGAAAGCTAATGTCGTTAAGCATGTGGCAAAGTGCTTGACATGCCAACAAGTTAAAGTTAAACATTTGAAAGCCTTGTGGACTGCTATGATCGTTAGAGAATCTGAATTGGAAATGGGAACATATCACAATGGACTTCATAATAGAATTGCCAAGGAGCCAGAGAAGGAACGATTCCATTTGGGTTGTGGTTGATCGACTAACCAAGTCAGCCTACTTCATTGTGGTACGAAAGGATTATGACATGGATAGGTATGCCGAGCTGTACGTCAGGCAAATAATTCGGTTACATGGGGTTCCCATGACGATCACTTTAGATCGGGATCCCAAGTTTACAGTTGCATTTTGGAAAAGCTTGCAGACAGCCATGAAAATGAAATTGCATTTTAATACGGCTTATCATCTGCAGGCGGACAATCAATTTGAGAGGACCATTCAAACCCTTGAGGACATGCTACAAGCTTGCATCGTGGATTTCAAAGGAGGATAGCAAGATCAACTACACCCGATCGAGTTCACATACAACAATAGCTACCAATAAAGTGTTGGAATGGCACCATTCGAGGTGTTATATGGACATGCTTGCAGGACACCTATTTATTGGGACAAAGTTAGGGAAAGGAAACTTACGGGGTCCAAATTAGTGCAACAATCTGCGGATGCAGTCCAAATCATTTAGGAAAGATTAAAGACAGCTTAAAGCTAACAAAAAAACTATGCGGACAAATGACGAAGACCGTTAGAGTTTCAAGTGGACGATCATGTGTTCCTTAAGGTGCCGCCAATGAGAGAAACATCTCATTTTAGCAAGAAACGGAAGCTAAGCCCTAGGTTCATTGGACCCTTCAGAATTCTAGAATAAATAGGGACTTTGACCTACCGTTTAGTGCTGCCAGCCAATCTTACTCAGGTTTATAATGTGTTCCATGCATTCATACTAAGAAAGTATGAACCAAACCTGACACATGTGCTTAGTTATGAGAAGATCGAGGTGGATGACAAAGTGGCATATATTGAACAACCGGTGCAAGTAATGGATAAAAAAGAAAGGGTATTACACAATAAAGTCATTCCCTTAGTCAAAGTCATCTGGTAATATCATGGTACCGAGGGAGCAACCTAGGAAAACAAGGACATAATGAGACGCGAATATCCTCATTTGTTTGAAAAATGGGTAATCATACAATTTCAAGGATGAAATTCCTTTAGGGGGAAGAGTTGTGACACCCTCGATCCGACCCCTACGTTCGAAACGAGATTCTAATGGTGGCAAATCTTCAAAGCAGGATTACAATGAGGATCGATAAACCACAAAAATGACAAGAAGATCACTTTGGGGTGGAAACTCGATTTTTCATTGGTGGAACGCAAAAATTCAAAAAATTAGAAATGGACCACAAACGAGGAAGCACATTGGCCCAAGCCCACAAGTGGGCCCAATGGGCCCCACGCCCATGGATGGGCGGCCCAAGGGCCTCATGCCCAAGATCCAAGCCCAACTTGGCCTTTCGCATGATTTTGAAATAAATGCACCCATGTGCATGAATAGTACTAAATCTCCTTGTAATGTCTCATTTGTCCTCTCTTCAAACTATGGACAAAAGGGCATTTTTGGATGAGCCAAAGAGAGGGGGCATCCACTTGGTTGAAAGAGAAAGGATGAAATTATCCTAAAGCCTAGCCTAAGCCTAAGCCTATTTCTACATGTGTGCATATCAAGAGCATTAATTGGCTTTGGATCTTCCTTCTTCAACTGACATTCCTATCCATTAGTTGCATGGTTGTGAGGATTTTATGGGTTTAGGGACTACAAGCATTAATTGGCAAGATCTCTCACATTATCTCTCTCCCCTTCCTCCCCCTTGGCTCACAACACACACTCTCTCTCTCTTCTCTCACTTTGTTTCCAGTTGCTCCCTTTCCCTTGAACTAGTCGAACACCCACTTCTCCATTTCCACCATCTTTGCAAGCCATTCCTCACTTTTCCTCTCTAAATCTCAAAGGCCACCATCCACCATCCACGTCCACCATCGAAACACCATTCCTACACCACCACCCCCGTCGCTATGCCGGGTCTTAAAGGCGAAGTAGAGGTCAACCAGCCCTTATCGCCACTTCCCTCTCCCTTTTTTTCCTCTTGCTTTGGACACCACACACCCAACGAATGCCGCTCGCCCGCCTTGCCGCCATCGTGCCTCGACTGTGACGCTATCACAGCCCCACTATGAGCTATTTAGAGCATGATCAGCCATTGCCGCCACCATCAGCCCATGCCACCCCTTCGTCGTTGCTTACAGAGCTTGGAATCGGGAATGAGTGGCTTTCTAGCCCTTGTTTAGGGTTATAATTACACTTAGGACTTAGATTAGGATTAGATTAAGATTAAATGATGTTTTGATTATGTGATAAGTAGGTTCAAGCAATAGGTTATTGTAGGGTTCAGATAGGTTATCACGATAGGTTATCGTAGGTTTCTCATAGGTTATCTCGATAGGTTATCATAGGTTTCTGATAGGCTACCGCAATGGGTTATCATAGGTTTTCAATAAGTTATTGTGATAGGATATCGTAGGTTGCAATAGGTTATCGTAATGAGCCTTGTTAATATTCAATAAGTTATTGAAATATAATAAGTGGATATCATATAAGTTATCATGTTGTGATATGTGTTAACGTATTATGATATGTTATATTAATGTGAGATCAGTTCTCGGATAGGTTAAGACGGCATGTATAGGTTATCATAAATACTTAAATACAATGACTTATCTTACTTTAATGGGTGTTCTATATGTATTGGATTCTGTATTTATTAGTGCATTGTTGGATGCTAACTTTGCATATGGTATTTGTTCATGTAGCCCTTAGAATAGGAAAGGGGTGAGTGTTCTGGTATTTAATAACGGTAACTAATGGGTATGTATGCAAGACTAAGTAAAAGGATAAGGTTATTGAAGTGTCATGTGTTACTATTATATATTATGTTATGAAATGGAAAGCATGGTTACTTTGATGAATGCACAATAAAAATGTGATCACACAATATGATAGCACTACATGGGTACATGTAATTAATATTACTACATATTGTATAAGCATTACACACTCCTGCATCAATTGATAAGAAAGATATGAAATGAGCTTGAATGATGGTATGCTCATGTGATCACCTAAAAACCTTAACGCATATGATTATGCGGGATGATGGACGTCCTAAGGCATATGATTATGCGGATGATACCCGAATAAGTTCAAATGACCCCATGTCAATGGGATGCCGATCGTGGATGGATTTCGGAATGAAACTCCTCAACTAGAATGTCATCCTAAGGCTTATGCATACGCAGAATGATGCCGTGCCTGATTGGGTAGAACGATGCTTGGTTATGCCCGAAGACCGTCAACTTTCGATTGGTTGTGGCTCTAAGCAATCGTAATAATCTAAACATATATGTGGGAAACATGTGTGAGAATGATATATGATTATATCATCTGGATTGTTGCATGGCATTGGTGCATGATTATGAGATATTAACCGTTCATGTTAATAGTTAAGGCAAAGCAAGGGCTTTGTTATTGATCTGCCATCAATATATAACTCGTATGTTTAAGCCAATTCTAAGATGAACTACGCGAGGATTAGAGAACTTATTCACTGAGTTTTATCACATGGTTGTTTGTTGAGGCCCTAAGAATGTTTGAGCCCTACCACGACGTCAAGTTCGAGGTCCCCATTAAGCAAAACCAGGAGGTTACTAAATATCCGATGGAGGGGATCAATGTATGTTATGAGTGCTATGTGACCGCAATCTAGGCTAATGGAGGGCTCCAGAACTTAGTACCCCACCACTTTTCAACCTAGTACTTTTGGGTAGGGGACGACCTGTACGGTCCTATCCGTGGTTTTAATGGACCTCTGGGTACAAGGGTAGGGAATACTAGCTAGGATGTGATGGATCTGGATGTGCTTGATGAGGTAGTGTTTAATCCCGAGGTTGACCCCAACATGATTGTCGAGCTAGAGCCTTGGTATATGCAACCCATAAGGAGCTAAGTGGTAGTGGGAGTGCATCACTTTTTAGAAGCCACCCTCATAGTACTAGAGGTGCTAAGTTTACCCCAGGACCCTTAGAGATAGTTGCGGCCACACTTTTGGGCTACTTTTGATGTGGCACATAGCAGGTGATGCTAAGGATGTCGATAGCTTGTATGATGTGGTGACATTATGGATGCCTATATATATATATAGAAAAGATAGCTTCCCTACAAAAACACATAAAAAAGACTATATGCTCTACTTTACCCAATGCTTTTTGGGAAAGAAAGAAGCATATTGTTGATTTACCTTATGAACAAGAAACAAAGAAACATCACAACAAACCTCAACCTCGTAAAAATAAACAAAGACATCATAATAACCAAAATAGACCTCACACTAATACAAAAATTTTAAAGACATTAAATGTTATTCTTGTGGTAGAAAATATCATATTTCAAAATATTGTAGGATTAATAAGAAATTGAATGAACTTTCTTTAGATGACAATATTCTATACCAATTAAACAACATCCTTATAGATAATAGTGACACCTCTTCTGATGAACTTCTTGAAGAGGATGGTCTTCAGGTTAACGAGATAAAATCCTCTTCAGATTCTGATTACGAAGACGCCTCTCCAGAAAAACCCCTTCCTAAAGTAAATGTCTTAACAAAAGAAGAAGAATTCCTTCTCAGCACTGCTGATAAAATACTCGACCCTAAAGCCAAAAAAAAATACTTAGATAGACTTCACTCTTCTATGAATATTACCACTAAATCCAATACTTCTTACAATCTTAAAGACATTATGAATAGAAACAAAAAAAAAAAAAAAAAAAAAAAACCCAGTCCGACCTATAAATATTAATGATCTCCAAAACGAAATAAAACAACAAAAATTAGAAATACAAGCTTTAAAAGAAACTCAATTAGAATGAAACAAGAAATTTCTGATATAAAGTCCCTTGTCATAAAAGGAAAGACAAAATTAGAAGACCAAAATGAAATCACCAATACTTCTAATACTTCTGACCCAGCCTTCCTCATGCTATTAACAGAAATAACATCTAGGAAATGGATAATAAATATAATGATAAAAATCAATAATGAGTATATTATTGAAACAACAGCACTCTTTGATACAGGGGCTGATTTCAATTGTATCAAAGAAGGCCTTGTTCCAACAAGATACTTCGATAAAACCTCCGAATCTTTAAAATCAGCCTCAAGAGACAAGTTAAATATCCAATACAAATTGCCATAAGCCTTAATAGTAAAAGACCAAAAATCTCATAAAAATCTTTTCTTTTAGTTAAAAATATGATACAACAGGTTATTCTTGAAACACCTTTCATACAATTAATCCAACCTTTTACAGTTACTAATGAGGGTATTGAAACCCATGCTCTAAATAGGAAAATCACTTTTAGCTTCATAACAAAACCTCAAAAAAGAAGCCTAAATATTTTACAAGAACACAATAAATTGCCTAATAAAAGACAAAGAAAACTAGCTTGAATTCTTAAAAGAAGATTTAGAATTCAAAAGAATAAAAGAAAATCTTATAAAACCAAACATCATAGAAAAGATAGCTTCCCTACAAAAACACATAGAAAAGACTATATGCTCTATTTTACCCAATGCTTTTTGGGAAAGAAAGAAGCATATTGTTGATTTACCTTATGAACAAGAATTTTCTGAAAACAAAATACCGACAAAAGCCCATCCTACACAAATGAATCAAGAAGTTCTGAAATTTTGCCAAACAGAAATACAAGATCTTTTAAATAAAAAACTCATAAGAAAAAGCCAATCACCATAGAGTTGTTCTGTTTTCTATGTCAATAAAAATGTTGAACTAGAAAGAGGAGTTCTCAAATTAGTTATTAATTATAAACCTCTAAACACAGCCCTTAGATGGATAAGATATCCAATACCCAATAAAAAAGATTTGCTAAACAGATTATGTAGATCAAAAATATTTTCAAAATTTGACATAAAGTCAGGATTTTGGCAAATACAAATCAGTGAAAAAGATAGGTACAATACAGCTTTTACCGTTCCTTTTGGTCAATACGAATGGAATGATATGCCATTCGGTCTCAAAAATGTCCCTTCAGAATTCCAAAGAATCATGAATGATATCTTTAATCCTTATTCATAATACATCATAGTCTATATAGATGATGTTCTTGTTTTTTCCTCTAATATAAAACAGCATTTCAAACATCTTTCTACTTTCATTAAAATAATCATACAAAATGGTTTAGTAGTCTCTCCTACTAAGATTGCTCTCTTCGAGACCAGGATTAGATTTCTAGGTCATTACATCCATTTAGGCACCATAACTTCCATAGAAAGATCAATCTCATTTACTGATAAATTTCCAGATGAGATTAAAGACAAAACTCAATTACAAAGGTTTTTAGGTAGCCTCAATTATATTATAGATTTCTTCCCTAATATAAATATTCTTTGCAAACCTTTACACCAAAGGTTACGTAAGGGTCCTTCGCCATGGACTTCAATCCATACTGACATTGTCAAACAAATAAAGATTCATGTAAAAGAAATACCATACTTACACCTAACTGACCCTTTCACTTTCAAAATAGTAGAAACAGATGCTTCAAAATTAGGATACGGCGGCATTCTCAAACAAGTCAATAACAACAAAGAACAAGTTTTTCAATTTATCTCAAAACATTGGAATTCCACCCAACAAAATTATTCGACAATCAAAAAAGAAATATTTGCTATAGTTTTGTCTATATCAAAATTCCAAGGAGATTTATTGAATCAAAAATTTCTCTTGAGAATTGATTGCAAATCAGCCAAAGACATTTTATAAAAAGTCATATTAAACATTGCATCAAAACAAATTTTTGCTAGATGGCAAGCCATACTTTCAGTATTTGACTTTGACATTGAATTTATAAATGGTTCTTCAAATTCATTACCGGATTTTCTCACAAGAGAATTTTTACAGGGGATACCATCATGCCAAGATCCAAAAAGGAAAAAAAAAAAAAAAAAAAAAGACAAAGGCAAAGCCATAGCCAAAACCTCAAATACACCATCAAAGCCAACGGGCTTGACACCCATCAAGACATTACTCCAAATGGCATAAAACAATCAATCATTTCTACAACAATACCTAATACCAAATACACCTTCAAAAGAAAAACCATACAAGCCTTTGAACACCAAGCCTTTGATCACTTAGTTGCCATACTACCCCAAGAAACACTACTACAACTGGCCCAATATTTACAAAAAACAGTAAAGAAAGAGCCATCTAGTACCATTGAGGTAAGCAACAATCCTTCTCCACTTGTTACACAAAAACAAGCGGAATACAAAAGAATTTCAAATTAGGTGGTCATTAGGCCACAAGCAACCCCTCATTCTCAAAAATCAAAGTTTTTCCCTAAAACATCTTTTCAAGAAATACTGACTGTGGAAGATGGATTCTACGATAGTGGTCCAATCAATTTTGCAAAAAACATCTTTCCAAAAAATTGGCTTTTCAAACCTCATAATACAAACAAAACCCTTGATTATTATGAGCAGATCCAAGTGGAAACAGAATAGGCAAGGTTCACTCACTTTACCAACAAAAATAATACAGAAAACATCCTATACTCCACTATATCCATCAGTAAAGTCATACACCCCTCTCACTGGGGAGATTCACCTCATACACCCAGAAAATTCCAAACCAAACTTACCCAAAGCCTACCATACTCCTCCTAATATACCTACTAGGACTATCAACAAGCCTAGTGGAATGTATTCTACAGATAAAATACAAATTTCCAGCATACTTGGCTAGTATTCTTCAAAAACAACTTCCCAAGACAAAGCCTACCAAACTGGTTTAACTCCTGGTGGGATTTCGTTGATCTTTTGGACATTATACTACATCCCACAATTAGTCAAGGATACCAAATATTTCGTAAACACTTTGTACCAACTCAACATGATTTAAGGTTCCCATGTCTTATGCATTTTTTCATAATATTCAAAATCTCATGGGTAATAGCCTGGGAGTTCGAATACAATACATCCTCCAACTTAGTACCTGTACTTGTCCAAAAATACAAGATAAAATGGTGGGACAAATTCAAACGCCTTGAACAAGGATCCAAGACTGTGGTTAAAACATGGCTAAATAGCCAGAAAAATCAAATAACCACAGTCCCATCACATACATCTTTTCTACAAGAGAAATCCATTGTAAGTGCAGCACTAGCTGCAGTCCAGAGCAAGGAGGAATACTGCAACATCCTCAAAACAATGCTCTTAGAAGTGGAAGGATCACAATGTGGATCTTCCAAATCTCAAGACAATATAGATGGATCCTCCTAGTCACATCATAGTGGAAACACCAATGAAGATGACTGCTACGGGATCAACCTAGACAGAGATTAAAGGCAAGACATCACATACCAACACTATTAAAACAGCGCAAAGGCTATACATTGTAGCAAAATAGGCATTCACTATTCACTTTACACTATTCACTATTCACTTTACACTATTCATTCAGTACTGTTCACTTTACACTGTTCAGCACTGTAGCACTTTTACTGTAGCACCCGCTATAAATACACTCTCTCGACACAAGAGAAGGGGACTCAAAATTTTCAGACCTCTCTTCTCTCTTCTTCCTCCTCACCCTCTTGTAAACCCTCATCCTTTCCAGCCTCAAGCTTTCTTACCTTGTACCCCCTGGTTTCAAAGTAAGTTAGTTTTTTCAAATACATAGTTTCATACAGGGTTACCAACTTACATGATTGTATTACAAATATCGATACTCCCTGGAATGCGGATTACCACCCTAGTGGATGACTTGATGCTTTAGTTTTTGTATCTTTCAATACATGTAATTTTAATTTTCAGTTTATATAATACAAGTTCTGACCACCTTCATGGTTGGTTTTTGTTTATGCATACTCTTACTTTATATTTTATATATTGCATTTGCTCTTTACATTATTTTTAATTCTCATGATTTTATTTAGTTTTTATATAGTCCTTATACATTCTCAGTTCTTATAGATCTATTAATCTCTTATACTTCCTTGTTATCTCATATAGTACTCCGATCTTAACCCCTTTATGGTATCAGAGCCAGTGGGAAGGTATAGATAGTCTTTATAAGAACATACTCATAGATCGAGAGCCATTCGTTGGCATCCTTCTTATTTCTATAGAGTGGTCCAGGTCGTAAGACCCTGAGTGGCTGTTAAACCATTGGTTTAGCTCTGTAATGGTTCTAAAGAAGGAACAGTTCCGATCTTAAGTACGAGCTTGCATAGAAGATCTACATCTTCCTCTAGTTCCCTATCACAAATGGACTCAGATCCAAGCCCTATACATAGAGAAGAAGTAAGAATAGAAGATTTCAACAAATCTATAGAAAATTGGGAAATTCCTAAAATATAGCTTAAGGAAATATACAAACAATCAAAATTGAAATTTTTCAAAAAATCAAACTATGTCATAGCCACCGAAGAAGGAGATATTCCTCTTTCTAATTCCGATGAAAAAATACATCTTTTAAACAAAGAGGCCATCCAAAAGCATAAAGAAAAATACAATTACATTCATATAGGACTAGTCCAAGTAGGAATTAAACCTCTTACAAAAGGTCTTAATACTTCCATTCTCTTAGTTTTACGAGATTCACGTCTCTTAAACTATGATGAATCCATCCTTGGTACAGTAGAAACAAGTCTTTACAAAGGACCAATACATTTTGACTGTTATCCCAATTTCTCAGTTTCTCTTAAGGATAAAAATATTCTTAAAGCCCTCACACTCCGAATCAAAACTCATAATTACAAAGTAGCATATGGGTCCATTCCTCTAGCGCTTGTCTATAGAATCCATTACAAAGCCATGGCCTCCGCCTTCGAAGAAAATGCTTTCAAACATAGTCCAAGAGGAGAAACACTTCTCCTGCAGATCAACATTTCTAGAGCTAATACAATCATTCCTAGGTCCATTAATTGGAACCAAGTCATTTTACTAGAACAATGGGAATTAGAAAACCAAATTCCTCAACAAGTTGTTCAAAATACTAGTCCGACTAATGTCATTCAACATCCAAAAGGAAGGGTGACCATTAGATTTCCTAGAAGATCTTTCGATTCTAGATCTAGTCCTTCTTTTCATACTTCTTATATTAGGTCAGTAGATCTTAATCCCAATCTTCCACCTATAATCACCATTCCTGCTAGTATGCATAGAAATACTCCCACACGAGATACAACACCTTTACCTCCTAATAACATTAGAAATAATCCTAAGATACCACTTGAACCAGAAATTAGTGGTTTAGACAATAGATCAGGGATTTCCAAGCCTGTTTACCAACAAAATCAGCCTGAACCCATCATAGAAAATACAGATTCTCCTCATCACTCTCCTACATACTCTCAGATGATAGATGCAGAGCTTAATGTTTTAAAAAAACAATTTGAACCAAATAGGACATTCCTCAACAAAGATTTTAATTCTGAAGACAACAAACAAATCAGAGAATGGTTCTTCAAAAAACCTTTGCTGATAAAGCAAAAGATATCAAACAAAAATATTACGACTACATATATGAATATGAAGTCCATATATTTTTCTTTGATTGGTTAGAAGAACAATTCCTCGAACCAAAAGAAATAATTGTCTTAGATTATCATTATAAGTGGAAACTTGATAATGGTGAAACCATAGAATCCAATCATCCTCCTCTTAGGAGAATAAAAATACAACATGGAGATAGTGAGGTAACAGCTACTCCTTTTAGGCTTCTAGACAAAGGAGATTATCTTTACACTGACAAAGTTATTGAACAAAACAATTATACAAATCAACATTTGGTTACCATAGGAAAACAGTTGAATAGGATAGAATCCACCATCCAGATTCTTACTCAAATCATCACACCACAAGTTGATACACTAAAAAAAAACCCATTTTCAAAGCCTTTGAATTTCCAAAAAACCTTAGCCCAGAGTTTGCCAAAGCCATAGAACAAAAGAAAAAACTCCTAGGGAACTCAAAGCTAGAGCCTGCTCCTCACTAGACACTCCTAAATTCCAATGACTAAGTATTAAAGACACCCCAGACGAACCTACTATTAGCACTCTGACCAAACCCTCTAGTGACTTTGATAATGAATCAGTCGCTGAGGTAAACAGACTCAATTGGAGACAATCCCAAAAACTTTATTATAGTAGAGCTACCCCACCAGACATCGCCCAAGAAGAATCATCGCAAAAAGTACAGAATAAATACTCTCCTGATGCCATATATGAATGGAATATAGATGGTGTTGCCGAAAGCAATATCATGAATATTTTAAATTACATGGTAATGCTTGCCAATGCCTACAAAACACAGCAAGATGTTTCTGATCATGCTGTTGCTAATCTTTTAGTAGCCAGATTTACTTGACAACTAAAAGGTTGGTGGGATAATTATTTGACCGATGAACAAAGAATACAAATTTCAACTGCCTATAAAATCGATGACTTTGACCAACGCATGGATGATGATCAAGGACATCTCATCCAAGATGCGGTCAATACTCTTATCTATTCCATTTCACAACACTTCATAGGAGACCCTTCACATAGTAGAGATAGGAACCAAGATCTCTTATCCAATATGCGCTGCAAATCCTTAGGGAGATTTAGAGACTACAAAGAACTCTTCCTTCAAATGGTTCTTATTAGACCTGATTGCAATCAACCTTTTTGGAAAGAAAAATTCTTAGCCGGTTTACCCCAAATAATAGGAGACCAAGTTAGACATAGAATTAGAGAAGAATACAGTGGCCAAATTCCTTACGATCTTCTTTCTTATGGAGAAATAGTCTCTTACGTTTATAGGCAAGGAACACATATGTGTAATACAATCAAATAATACAATCAAATTACAAAGACAACTCAAGGAAGAACAATCTCTCGCCAATAGAAGTTTAGGAGATTTATATATATACATGAGTATATTTTCATGCTATCCTTGTTTGAATAGGTAGGTGATTTGTTTCTACTTCCACTTGTGTATAAGTAAACGATAATACAAATGGGTCAACGACACATCTTAGGATATCGCAATTAAATAGCCTAAGTGACTCGAGGGATGCTACACATCCGAAGAGGGTCAGAGTGTGACACAATGCCAAGTTGAGCGAATAATTCGGTGATGGAAAAGGAGAGCTCCTAGTAATTATAATAGCATCAACAAAGATGAGAATAAATAGAATGTGGTTGATATATGCTAAATAAATAATGAAGAAATGGTAATGGAGGCCACAAACCTGATAGATAATAGGTATGAACTTAGACGAGAAAATCAAGCTCTTAGAGCTTATTTTAGCCCATGTAGAGCTTTTCGAAGACGACATGCGTGGCTAGGATAGCATGAGTCAACAAATCCTTAGGGCTGCTCATGTAGACTTCTTCTTTAATGGTGCCACGGAGAAATGCATTCTTGATTTCCAATTTGTGTAAAGACCAGTTATGTATAATAGCTAAGGAGAGAACAAGTCGAACCATTGTTAGTTTGATATGTGGACTGAAAGTTTCATCATAATCCAAGCTAGCTTGTTAAGTAAAGCCCTTCAATGAGTCATGCTTTGTATCTATCAATGGAGCCATTACCCTCGGTTTTTAGGTAATACATCCACTTGCCATTGACCACATTCCCCAAATGCCATTTTGAATGAGAGCATTAAATTCATTGGTCATTATTTGTTGTTAGTTGGGTCTTTTTCTGCAAAGAAGAAAAACTTTTGGTTAACGAATATTATTTTGTAAACGAGTGAACATTGGATGGGTAGAAGTTGGTGGTTGAAGTTGAGAAGACGGTAATAATGGAGCTTCTAGAGAAGAGGATCCACATAGAATTGTGGAAGTAGATGATTGTTGAAGTTATGATGAGGAGTTGCCCATGATATTAGATGGACTTAATGGAATCAATGTGGTAATTGACAACCCTTAAAGCTGTGGGGCTTAATAGTGAAATAACCAATGCAAACAAGAGTACTTAGTGATTGTAAGAACAATTGACCATATTGTGGTTTAGCAAATCAGAACAAGTGTTCTTAGAAGATCACATGGTAAGATTCATATATTTAGCCAGTGCTACGATGTAGACAACAATAGCCATAGTGATGAGGAGAATAGCCAATGAAGATACATTGCATTGTTCTATCATCAAGTTTATGGCGAGAATAATGGCACAACCAAGAGTAGTAAGCACATCCAAAAACACGCAACTATAAGTAATCGAGTTTCTAACTAAACAAATTTTCATAAGGAGACAATCCACTCAACACCACTGTAGTTATATGGTTAATTTGAAAGATTGCAATGAGGAAAGCATCAGTCCAATGTAAATGATGAATAGAAACTTGAGTAAGCAATGTTATGCCAATTTCCACAACATGATGGTGTTTGCACTCAACCCGACCATTTTGTTCCTATGTGCACAGGCATGAGAGACAATGCAGGATGCCATAAAGATGGAAATAAAGATCAAATTTCTTATACTCACTATCTCCATCAATTTGAAGGGCCTTGATCTTACAATTGAAATATTTTTCCACTTGGGATTTAAATAGCACAAAAGTAGAGAGAGCATCAAATTTCACAGTAAGTGGAAAAAACCATGTGGATCCATTATAAACATCAATAAAAATGATGGAATAACGAAAACCATTCACTAAAGTAACGGGAGATGATCCCCATAGATTAGAATAAAATATTTATAAAAGAGCATTACAAGTCGTTAATGATCTAGTAAAGAGATGACAATGCGACTTACCCAAGTGACATGATTCGTAGAAACTAGATGAGGACGAAGGAGATATTCATAGACCATGCGGGTAATTGGATGACTCAAGCACTCATGCCAAACAAAAGCAAAAACTCGTTCACCAATGAAGCAGGATGGAGCTCGTGGTGATTTATTCGACTGCAAAAGGACTTTATTGGTGGTACGTGCATTATTAAGATAATAAAGTTCATTCTTATTCTGGCCTTTGAGTAAGAAGTTCCCCAAGGATCAATCCTCAACACAACAAAAAGTAGGATGAAATTCAAATACCACATCATTGTCTTTGGTAAAGTGAGAAACATATAATAGATTCTTCTTGACAAATGGAACATGATAAATAGTCTGTAATTTAAAAGAACTTGCAAGAGAATGTAAGATAGAAGAACCGATATGTAATATTTGCAAATTTGACCCATTTACAATGCGGATTTGATCGATGCATGAATAGTGGGTCAAACGACGCACTAGTTGAAGAGGCTACATTTCTGATGGAGAGCCAACATTGGCTTTATAGCCAGGATTAAATCGCTATTAGCATTGGAGAGCTAAGTGACCTATACAACCATAAACCTAACTAATGATTTGACAATGAGAGTAAGCCCCATCATAAAAATTACGACCACAACCTCAGCCACATCCTCGATCATTAAAGGGAGTATTCAGGGCATCAGATGATTTGACTATAGCATTTGCAAGTGGAGAAGACCCCATTGGAGATTTAATGGTACGGCTTTGAAGAATAACTTCCTATTGTAAAAAGGCCGAAAAAGCCATCAAAAGATAATGGATCAAGATGAGATGTGACTAAGGTAACAAATGCATCATACTCCGAAGCTAGGCCACTGAGGATGCTGAGAACTAATTGGAAATTGGAGATTGGATGAGCAACTGCAGAAGGTTGATTTGCAATGTTCTTGATTTTTTTAATAAAGGCTTCCATGGAAGAGAGCCCTTCTTTAGAGATTGAAACTAATACTACAATTGCATTGTGCAAAATTGAGATTGAGGAGCATAAAGTTTGTCAAGCGAAGTCCAAACATCATGAGAAATGTCAAGATCAATAATGTGTGAGGAAACTTATTCAATAAGAGTGAAGAGGATGCAACAAAGGATGAGCTAATAATGATAATGCCATTTAGTATAATCCAGGTTGTTGGTCACAGTATTATCAACAGCAATGATAGTGGGTGCCAGACAAGGATATGAGCCATCCACAAACTGAAGAAACCCATGAAGACAAAATAACAAAAAGAAATTGTGCTCGCCACATAAGATTATTGTTGCAATCTAGCTTGATTTGGAAAAACATTGGATATATTGCTAAGAGCAAATGGTGCTTAGGAAGGGGCCAACAAGGATGGAGAGTTAGTAGTAGTGGTAGCAATAATGGTGTTGGAGGCAATAATGGTGTAGGAGGATATGGAAGAAGATATTGTAATGGAGAAGAGAAATAAGATTAAAAAAATAATTCATTAACTTTGATACCAAGAAAGAGTATGAATTTGAGTTTGATCACACATACATCGGTGTGGAGATTAATATTATATTTATAATATGTACATGAGCAAGAAAATCACAATTGAAAAGATTTTACAAAAGATAAGAATCTGTAATATCAGCACAGATTGTGGAAGATTTACTATCAATGACATTGGCACAAATGTGGAAGATTGGCCATCAATAGGATTGGCATAGATTGTGGGAGATTTGCTCTATCATGGATACCTTTCACATCTAGGTGGCATGTTTTGTGCTAATTAATCTTCCGCCAAGTCAACTTACCCTTAACGTCATTTGGTACATAATAGCCTTCATTCTTGTCTTCTTGAACATTTGTAGGCCGACTCAAGTGGCCAGTGAGAGAGGCTGGTCGCAATTCTCTCCCGGCCACCACGGGCCCTTTTCATCTATGAGTATTCTTCCTCCGAGTTGGAGGAAGAAATGGCTTCACTTGGAATCTTCCTAGGCAATGGGGGTCTTGATAGAATGCTTTGTCCTCAATAAGCACATCCCTGAGATAAAGCATTTACATCCCTACTGCTTTCAAGTTTGTATACACCAAGGTCCTCTCTCCCCCCTCAACAACCTCCTCTATGTTAGGTTGTGGTTCATACTCTCCATCAATAGGATGGCATGGGCTCTCAAGCCGTAGACGACTTTTATAGTTTGGATTCATATTATATTGATAGTTTAGGCTTATAGCCATGAATAATTACGGAGTATATATATTTACTTTTTCTTGTAATTGATGTATGTAACATAGAGGTGTGAAACTAATTATCATGAATTTTTAGCTGGACGTATCCCTAATTGGAGGATGAACCAAATAAAACATTGTGTCTCAAATTTTCTTTCTCATTTTTACTTTCGATGATGGACATATTTTACCATCAATGCGGAAACGGTATGTCCCAGTGTCAGGATTCAAAACTAAGCGACTGAAGTGTCGGATATGATCAGGGTAATCTCCTGGGTGCATCAAAAAAGGCAGGGTCCCTGGCAATATTAGCCGAAATAGAGGGAGTATGGTGCGACATTTTTAACAGGCTGAGATTCTCACCCAACTCTCCAGCCCACCAAACAAAATGGGAAAAGAAGGATAATGAAACCCAGAAAGCTAAAAAAAAAATTGTCTAAAATAACAAGCTGTAACGCAACGCCTGAAGGAAGGTTACATAAAAGACACATGACATGTATTCTCTATAATCTTTAAAGAAAACGACAAGAAAGCACTACATCTGGCTGCTGAAACCGTTGATAATTCACAGACAAGCCTCTCTGACCTCGTCCACAACGGGCCTGAGGTTCATGTTCGAAGACCCACCTTCCTTCACAGCCTTCCTTGCCAAATCCCTTAATTTCTGGGCGTTCCTTCTCATCTCACCCCCCTCCTCTGCATCTCCCACCATCACCAACTCCAAGCACCTCCTTATCTCGCCAACCCCCACCAGGCTGCCTTGCTTGTTTGGTGTCACCTTCACTCCGGTCCTCCACGCATTTGCGATGAGCTTCGCATTTGTCTGTTGATCGCTCCACTGTGGGAATGTCACTACCGGCAACCTGCAGATCAAGCACTCCAACATCAATTAAATTTCAGCACGCTTTGCATTTGTACAGTCCTATTCAAATCAAAGCCGTTCCTTTCGTCTATGATATCTCTAGCCCAGATATAGTGCAGGACCATGGTTACCTTAAACAAAATTTGAGGAACAACTCTCAATGACAGATATTTCGTCACAAGCAAGAAAAAATTTCAGCGAAATATTCGCAATATTTAAATGGAAATGGGGATGCACAATCGTCAAATTTATGACATTTGAGTCATATTACACCCTAGAGAAAGGGACTTTGTAGTATGATTTGTTTCTATCTCATTTCATGATCAAGCATATGCCACCAATACGTACTTCATTAAATTTAGTACTTATGCAATTTATCGCTCCCTAACTCACTAGTCCTTCCCTTCCCTGCCCCCACAATCACAAGTACACGAAAACTTCTCGTATGCCACCAATACGTATTCATGATCTATCGTCAACATTATCACTATCATCATCTCTACTTTCTCTGTATGTCTTCTTTGCTCTCAAAAAGAAATTATAAAGATACAGTCTACACAGAAGATTCATGCGATCAATGGTTATGATAGTGTTAATCTGACCATTGTAATAGCTTCTTCTCCCTCTGTCCTTCCTTGCGTACCCTCGTATGGGTGTATTTGCATTAATCGCTACTCTCTCTCCCCAGGTACGGCTTGGAAAAGGGGCCGCCAAGAATATGTGAGGCACTTTTGTTAGTTTGGGCTTTCCCGAAAGGTTTGGAAACTGGACTGGGGGGTCCATCAATTAGGCAATTTTAGAAAAATGAACTGGCGGTCCATCAATTAGGCACAGCAGTTACTAAATGGAGTCAGTTCATTACTAAATGGGCTCTAAGATCCTTCTCACCCAAAGAAAATATAGAGTTCATCCATCCCCTCTGAATCATATGTCAAAGTATGTTATTTTTTAATGAAGCTTTTTTTGTCGTCTAAGTGCTATGCTAATATATCCACAACTATGACAGTCGTTATATACCATGCTAAAAGAGCAACGTTGTCATTATTAATTTTTTTGATCTTATTTCGCATTCACATTAATTGGGTTTAGTTGAAATTTTATCAATTTGATCCTCCCCTTTCTCTCCCCATCTCACTTTTTGTCATTGTTTGCGGTCAAAAAGGCTACTGTCTCCCGGGCTGATTCTAGGGTTTTATCTGGTCAAGGATGATGATCCTCAGTCCAAGACTTCAGACCTCCATTCTAAAGTCCATGACGGCAGGGCCCGACAATATTCGGTGGAAAAGGAAGAGTAGATTGGGAAAGAGAATGAGAATGTGCTCACTTTTAGGGTCAAGTGATATAATGATGAAGGCCCATACTTAGGTAATTGTGCACATACAGAAAATGGGTGGTTATGAATGGCTGTGTGAGAACGAGATAAAGAAAGAGTAATTTAGAAAGTGTAAAAGTAAGAAGAGAGAGAGAGAGAGAGAGAGAGAAGTGGGTGCTTACTTATGAATGAGTGAATACGAGAGAAAGAAAGGAAGGGTTATTTAAAAATAAGACAACAGAAAAGTATTTTGGCTTATTTATATAGAGATTAATTAGTAGGGTTCATGTAAATTGTGTTTTTATATAAAAAAATTTGTACAAGAAACGACCTAATAAAAAAAATGACATTGGAGCGAGACATGTACGATGCTCCAAGTGAGGCCTCAAGTAGGCGGCTGGAAAACATAGACAATTTCAGAACTAAGCCACTATTGTTTTTTTTTTTTTGGGTAAAAACTAAGCCACCATTGTTTGTTCTTTGGAGGTTGTTTTTTAATCGAATTACCTCATCGTAAAACACGACTTAAACCGATCAATTCATTAAAATGAGGAGGCTCGACAATTTCCAAATATATCCAGACTTTGAAGCAAAACATGGCCGTATAATTTGGCTTTGAAATTTGGAAGGTTATCAACATTTTGACCGGCAGCGCCGGCGGGGGATGATGCAAATGTTGAGAACAAAAGGGGGGGACAAACAAGGAAGGGCAGAATCACGACTACAAAACTATATTTTGTATTCAGAATTCTGATTAAAGACACAAAAGTGCTATGATGTTCTTATAGTCACGAGGAGTTGGCTCATTAGACAAATGCTTCATTCCGTGTTCAAAATCTCCACATCAACTCGACTTACGACTCTGCGTCATCTCGACACCTTGTAGACGGAGTCTTATTCAATTTGTGTAGATGGCATGATTTAGATGCATCCATAGGGATTTATCAAGTTGAAGATTTGACTTCCTATGTTGTTTCAAAAGAAAGCTATTTACTATTTTGTTAAGCCCTGAAATTAAAGGGGAAGAATCAAGTCCGACAATAAGGAGTTCAATGCTAGTCAAGCCCTGAAATAATCGGCTATTATTTTTTCTTCCAATCAAGATCAAGTTTTAACATCTGAGAGAGCTGGGAATAAGCCAAGTATTTTATAAGTGTTTGAATTGGTACCTGTGGCTTATTTTTTTTTTTTTTTTTTTTTGGTTTTCATTCACTTTTCTTTGTATTTCTTTTAGTTACGCACGGCGTACTGTCGAAATGATAGGTCTGCACCAAGCGGCTTCCATATTAATGTGCCATCTAAATATTGATTAAATTTTGATCCAAGGGCATCAATTGCCAAAGAAACGGGTTCCATAATAGTTCAATGACCCGTATATAAATTTGACCAAAGTTCATAATGAAATATAGATATTAATATGCATTATATGAAAGATTGAAGGTCCGTCCCTCCCTCCCTAATTTCTCTTAAAATATGAGAAAGGTGCGGCAATTTCACCGCAATTTAGTTTGTTTTCTTAGTTTAACTTGAGTCACTGTTATCTTCTTGTTCTCACTTTTTAAGATTCTAGAATAGGATGAGAATTTCAACTAACTCATAAAGTCAAGTTCATCCTCGAAGGATTGCAGCACGTATTGTCATCTTTTTTTCTCGTCCAAATTGGCTCTACAAAATTCAAAACCCAACTTATCGGGTGAACTTGGTAAAGATCCCGACAGCTCGATTGACTTGGCTACAGCCAGTTCCAAGGGCAAAATTCGAATAAACAAGCTTGAAAATGCAAACTCCATCGAAAAACTCAAGTCACCCTCATCTTTCGGCCTCACCCCCAAAATGTTCATGTATATGACTTAGACCCATCAAAGTGGGTTAGAAATTCATTTCTTAACCTATATGAACATTAAATAAGTTATAAATGAGTTAGTTATATAGAGTAAATGAATTATAAATGGGTTTAAACACAATATGAGTGTCAAATGAGGTATGAATTGGACCAACTCATTTATATAATTCTCTGTTCAGTTTATCTCCCCTTCACTCAATCCCGCGCTTGCTTACTCTTTACTCTCACCTTAGTTAGGTTATGAGTTTTTGTATATTAAATTTAATATAGAGGTGTTTTATCGATATTAGTTGAGGTCGGATATGAATCCCTAAATTTGTATCACATGAGAATGGGATTAAAATAAATTAACTTGGTTTATTTGAGTCTAACCATTTATAATTCGGTCCGATCCAGGCGTGTGACAGGTCTAAAATGAGTAAATGGCTTGGTCAACGAAAGCAGGTCCAAATCTTGGAACACGACCGATCCCGCGCCATGTGCTGGAACCCTCGATTTCAATTGCTTGCGAAAGGGTAGAGTTTCCAGGGGAGAATCTTCGGTCGTGCAAAACAGAAGCGAAAAGGAAACTTCGAACCGAAAGCCAATAGGAAAAGGGCGGGGCCCACTGGGATTTTATACTTTAGGAAAAGCGACCCCGTCACATCGCTCTCTCCCATCCGCGCCGTCCGCACTCGAATCCAACATGCAAGCTAAGTCACAGCTGTCCGCAGTTACCGTGTACGGGGGCGGGGACCAGTCCCATAACGCTAGCGCACATGCTTAAACATTCTCTTGCAAATTTATCAACAATTAAAAAATTACTAAAGAAAATACATTATATTTATATATATATATATATAGATATAAATATCGTATATAATGATAACTATGTCTTTTTCCCCTAAAATAGTTGCTGTAATTGGCGATGAAATAATATCATACCTTTTCTATGGATGAGCCACACGAGGAAATTGCTATAACTAGGCAAAACTTCTCGTCGAAGTTTCTTGTTTTGTTCTTCCCCTCTAGGAGGAATCACCCCTTGGAGGCATCGCAATATATTTCTAGGGATAATTACATAAACCATCTGTCAATCTTGTCGTTCCCAAGTTTGTAATTTGTTCGATATGATCTATAAATCTTAGCCCAATAAGGAATGTCGTCGCAGAAATTTTAATTTATTCGATATAATCCTTAAATTTTACCATAATATTGAGCACTTTCATATAATATATGGAGTAAATTAAATATATACTAAAAGTACAAAAACCACTTAAAATAAATTAAAAATTTAGAGACAGCATTATATGTTAAATCAAAGTTCAATGATCATATTAAACGAATTAAAAATTTATAATTCAATGAAAATATTACGCATTTGGTCAAAACTTAAGGCCACTTGTGTCATCTTATATTTTACAAGGGTGATAATAAATGTTAATTTTTTTTTTTTTGCAATTTCAACCTATACTTATTGGATCACATTTATCAATCATACGTGTTTGAAAGCAGTGAATTTCTCATTTCTTAAGGATTTCCTTACTTTATTTTCACGTATTATGTTAGTGCACAGTAATTGAGATTGAAATTACTATTTCAAAGTACTTAAAAATTATAAATAAAATAAAAAATTGATTCATCGTCTTTTTTCTTATTTTACTTTTGGAGACACCGAGTCTTTTGTAATTTTCCAATATTAGAGACAGTCAATCCACCCAGTGGAAAGACTATGCCTGAAAAACTCAATGGACTAAAAGAAAAAACTTCAAGAAAAATATCAAATAATCTCCTTTCATGATAACCCTTGCTCAAGATTTTGCAAAATATTTCTAACACGCTTGAGCGTGCAACACGCGCTTACTAGTTATGTTGGTCTCATTTAACTTATGAATATGTTATTCTTTCAAAATCACATCAAAGAGCGCAACTGGAACGCGTCCTGCTTTTTATAAATAGGTAAATCGAACAGCATTACTTGTTTATTTAAATGGGTCAAACTAGGTGAAACCAATTTTTTTTTTAAGCTTTCACACATCTTGACTAGTTCACCTTTTTAGGGGGTGTTAAGGACAAACCTCCCACGTATCGATCTAGTGTATTCCAGATTTTACTCTAATAGTGTTCCCAATAATAATTGAACCCAAAACCTCAAGGAGAGAAGCAAACTTTCTTACCATCTTAGGCAACATTGGGTTGGTTAGGCGAATCTAATTGGAACATGAGCTGATGACTCAAACAATATCTTTGAAATAAAATTTAATTTTTATATGATTTGCTACATAGATACATTTAACAAGCTGATGCGATCTGCCATAAATCAAATAATCTTAGTAAAAGTCAAAGAAATTATGATTTTCATAAGCAATGTGATTACTCATGGAAAGGTTTAGTTTTCATTCTAATTAATCCAGAATAAAGCTTTACCATTTTTATATATACCTCAGTAAAGTTTAACTGTGAGTAGTGTCACTATTCACTTAGATTAGACTCATCAATAGTAATAAATACAAATGGCTATTTTTTACTAAATAGATCAATGCAGGTTAGTTCTTTATTGGGTGGATTTGATTGATCATCTATTTACTTAAACAAGTTATATGAGTCAATTTCAAGCTATATGAATCCAAATTGATCATGACCTAATTAATGATCATATCAAAATAGGTTGGTATGGTTATCACACGAGTACAATTAATATTAATCCATGAACCCGCTACTTTCATGTCATGTTGGAATCGCCTTGGTCAAAAATTGTAATCAAGCAATTTCTCCATAGAAGTAGAGATTTATTTGTTCCTTTTATTTCTCTAAATGATTAAAAATATGATTTGAGGAAGGAGGGGAACCAGAAGAAAAATTAATGTAAAAATTACTACATGTGATTTAGACTTTTAATTGCTATATATAATAGAAAATTAGGTATCATATCAAAGTTTTTTAAAAAAAAAAGTTACAAAATCCCGGGCTTATTAATAATGATGGGGCTTCCTTTCCCATTCCAACAGTTTTATTCTTGATATATACAAATTTCCTTTGCGCAATTTTAAAATATGTGTTGCTAAACATATCAATCCATAGCATTTCATTATGATAAGAAATATTCAAAAGAGAGAAATATAGAATGTCTATATATGGTATATATATATATCAGTATATATGAACAATCCTAAAATATGCCAAAAAAAAGAAGAAGAAGAAGAAGAAGAAGAAGAAGAAGAAGCGGTTTTATTCTTGATATATACAAATTTCCTTTGCGCAATTTTAAAATATGTGTTGCTAAACATATCAATCCATAGCATTTCATTATGATAAGAAATATTCAAAAGAGAAAATATAGAATGTCTATATATGGTATATATATATCAATATATGAACAATCCTAAAATATGCCAAGAAGAAGAAGAAGAAGAAGAAGAAGAAATATTCTAACAAAAGTAGGGCTTACAATGCTTAACAATTATTGAGCATTGAGCTATTTTATACATAATCACATTACATCATCTGGAATAAAATCTATGTTTGATTCTGTTCCCATCGGGTTGGATTTGAATTATGAATCTTTTATATATGGTCAAATTAATTATCTGATTTTTTTTTTCTTTTTTTTTTTTTTTTTTGTGGGAAGGTTTCAATTTTTATTTTTATTTTTTTGAGTTAATACCCCAAGAAAACATAAACCGGTACAATCACAACAAATTTATCTAAAATTAATTTTTTGACCATTATAAATCTCAAACCGGTACATCTATTACACATTTACCAGAAATAATAAATCAAATTGATACATTTGTGATAAATTTATCATTAGTTAATTTTCATTAAATTAAATTAACATTATGAAAAATAACAAATTTATACGCTTGTGATAAACATAAAGTAAATTCAATATGTCCAATTTAGCAATATTACAGATACATTAATTTGATATTTTTTGGATAAAAAATTATCATAAATATATCAAATTGGGGTTATTGTTGATTAACTTATTTTTAAATTTTTTTATTTGGTCTGAACTTTAAACCAATTTAAAATTAAAAAATACGATTTAAAAAAAAAAAATAAAAAAGGGGACGCGGAAAGGACCAGCACCTCCCCCTTGCGTCCTTCTCAGTTCTCACCGTTTGCTGCGACAGCGCCTGTTCATAAGACCTGCTCCTCACTTTCTCTCCCTCCCCACTCTACCTCTTTCTCCTCCCTTCTCTCTCTCTCTCTCTCTCTCTCTCTCTAGACCCACAGCAACGCCGTCGACAATGGCCGCCGGCGCCGGGAGCCTCCGCTCTCCGGCCCCTTTCCTCCTCCCCCTCCTCCTCCTCTCCCTCGCCGCCTCCGCCGCCTCCGCCGACGACTCCGCCGTCATGGCCGAGATCCTCGCCGCCCTCAAGCCGTCGGGCTGGTCCTCGAGCCAGACCTACTGCAACTGGAAAGGCGTCAACTGCGACTCCTCCTCCCGAGTCACCCTCATAGACCTCTCTTCCTCCTCCCTCTCCGGCGCCCTCCCCTCGGATCTTTCCTCCCTCACCCAGCTCCAAACACTCTCCCTCCAGAGCAACTCCCTCTCCGGCGCCGTCCCTTCCTTCGCCGGCCTCGCCTCCCTCCAGTCCATCTACCTCGACACCAACAACTTCACCTCCATCACCTCCGGCGCCTTCCAGGGCCTCACCAGCCTCCAGACCCTCAGCCTCAGCGACAATATCGACCTCCCCACCTGGCAGATCCCGGCGGAGCTCAACGCCTCGACGTCCCTGACTACCCTCTACGCCGACAACACCAACATCACCGGCACGATCCCGGACTTCCTCGGAACCCTCCCTAGCCTGACGAAGCTGAGGCTCTCCTACAACAACCTCACTGGGCCCCTCCCCTCCTCCTTCGGCGGTTCATCGATCCAGAACCTCTGGCTCAACAACCAGGCGATGGGGCTTTCCGGCGGCATCAGCGTGTTGGCCGGGATGACCCAGCTGAGCCAGGTCTGGCTCCAGAAGAACCAGTTCACAGGTCCGATCCCCGATCTCTCGCAATGCACTAGTTTGTTCGATCTCCAGCTTAGGGACAACCAGTTCACTGGGGTTGTGCCCGCCTCGCTGTTGGCGCTCCCCGCCTTGAAGAATGTGTCCTTAAATAACAATAAGTTGCAGGGTCCCGTCCCTGATAGTAGCAGTGGAATTCAAATTACCTATGGGGGTACCAACAGCTTTTGCAACAGTGCGCCGGGCCCTTGCGACCCACAGGTTACTACGTTGCTTGAGGTGGCCGGTGCGTTGGGGTATCCGATCACGCTGGCAGATTCTTGGACTGGGAATGATGCTTGCCAGGGCAGCTGGAGTGCCATTTCTTGCCAGGGGAAGAATGTGACCTCTGTTACTTTCTCGAAGCGGGGGTTTAGTGGGACCATCTCGCCTGCATTTGCGAATCTCACCTCGCTCCGCACGTTGCTGTTGAACGATAATAATCTTACTGGGTCTATTCCAGAAAGCTTGACTACGCTGACTCAGCTTCAGGTTCTTGATGTGTCGAACAATAATCTCAGTGGGTCGATACCGGTTTTCCCAGCCACAGTGAAGTTGACTACTACTGGTAATCCGTCAATTGGTAAAACTGACACTGGTGGTTCAGGCAGTGGTGGTTCAGGGACGAATTCGACTGATTCACCTGGATCGTCAAATGGCTCTTCACTTTCAGGTGGTGTAATTGCTGCTGTTGTCGTAGGCGTCCTTATTTTCATCGGGGTAGTGTTGTTTGTCTTGTACAAATTCTGTTACATTAACCGACGACACGGGAAATTTAATAGGGTAGACAATCCGGAAATCGGGATGGAAGTAGCTAAGAACGGGGCCGGGAATGGTGTGAACGGTCAGGGTGGGCTTCCAAGTGAATTGCATAGCCAAAGCAGTGGGGACCATAGTGATTTCCCTGTTTTTGAAGGAGGAAATGTTGCAATTTCAATTCAAGTCCTTAGACAAGTGACTAATAATTTTAGTGAAGAGAACATTTTAGGAAGAGGTGGTTTTGGTGTTGTTTACAAAGGGGAGTTGCATGATGGCACCAAAATTGCTGTTAAAAGAATGATATCTGGGGCAATGGGCACGAAGGGAATGAATGAATTCCAAGCTGAGATTTCGGTACTTACAAAAGTGAGGCATAGGCATTTAGTCGCACTTTTAGGGTATTGTATCAATGGTGATGAGAGGCTTTTAGTGTATGAATATATGCCACAAGGGACTCTCACGCAACATTTGTTTGAGTGGCAAGAGAAGGGGTATGCACCTCTGACTTGGAAGCAAAGGGTGACCATTGCTTTGGATGTTGCTAGAGGAGTGGAATACCTGCACAGTTTAGCCCAACAAAGTTTTATCCATAGGGATTTGAAGCCATCGAACATACTGCTGGGAGATGACATGAGAGCCAAAGTTGCTGACTTTGGTTTGGTTAAAAATGCTCCTGATGGGAAGTATTCCGTGGAGACACGTTTGGCTGGAACTTTTGGGTATTTAGCTCCTGAGTATGCAGGTAAATTGATCTCTATTGTTTCTTTCATCGAGATTACATAAGTGTGATACCTTGAGTAGTTAAAATGGATGGTAGTTTTGCAGGACGAGCTAGTGGACTTTAGATCTATGCTTTTACCTTGCTGCAGTTGGATGTTTTGTTCAGATTGAGCCTTATAATGGTTATATTGATCAGCTAGCATTAATTAACTCAAAGATCACAAGAGCATGATTGCTGTTCAATTATCTAACTCATCAATTTAATTGCTCTGATCTACTCTAGGGGGGATAGTGAAATCACCTGACTACAAATTGTTGATTAGAAGCCAAGGGTAACTTATTTATGTTACCCATTCTTGGAGTGCTTTTATCCTCTCTTAACATGAAATCTGAGCATAGGCTTTTATTTTTCCTTGTTGATGAAATTGCATTGAACTTTGTATGGGTCTTATTCTGTCTGTACAGCCACTGGAAGGGTAACTACAAAGGTCGACGTTTACGCATTTGGTGTTGTCTTGATGGAGATCATTACCGGTAGAAAAGCATTAGATGACACCATGCCAGATGAGAGGGCACACTTGGTCACTTGGTTCCGTAGAGTTCTGATTAACAAGGAAAACATCCCAAAAGCTATCGACCAGACTCTTGACCCCGATGAAGAAACCTTAGAGAGCATAATCAAAGTTGCTGAGCTGGCTGGTCATTGCACTGCTCGGGAACCGTTCCAGAGACCGGACATGGGCCATGCGGTCAATATTTTGGGTCCCGCCGTGGAGCAATGGAAACCAACTAGCCATGATGAAGAAGAAAGCTCTGGTATCAACCTCCACATGAGCCTTCCTCAAGCCTTGCAAAGATGGCAAGCTGACGAAGGCACTTCCTCCATGTTCAACACTATGTCCCTATCCAATACACAGTCTAGCATTCCGCCGAAACCTTTGACGTTTCCAGACTCGTTCAGTTCAACTGATTGCCGGTGAGGAAAGTAATGGGAAAGAATTTGGTCTGGTTGGCCATGTAAAGTATTTGATGAAGTGGGTTGCCGGTGGATAGAAAGATCAAAGATGCTCTCATGAAAAGTCGCTTCAAGGCTGTTGAAAATAGACACTGCAGCTGGCTGTATGAGCTAGTGGTCATGATTGGTACAGTGCAATTTTGCTTCGCTAAGTGTATGTTTTCCTTCCAATCCTGAGTCGATACAAGTTCGCCACTTCTCCCCCTTCCCGCCCTTTTTGTATATGATCTCCTGTTTTTTCATTCTTGGATTCTTTGAGGAAATGATTGACTTGTGGATGCTTATCAGAGAAAGCGGTATTAAATTTGCCTGAAATTGTGTTCCCACTCAATATTTCTTGCTCTTGTCACAAAACGTGAATAATTGCTGCACCAGTTCTTCCCTCGGTGCATCACCCTGTGTCGATATCATTCCTCAGAGTGTGTCATAGAGAGCATGCTGTTCATTGGATTCTGCAACTTGCAAGAAAGATGTGTAAAGCTGTTTTGGACGTTTGTATTTTCTTTTGGCCAGATGGCTGTTTTGGACTTTCAGAAGCCGGAAATCTTTAGATAAAGGGTTACTTACGGAGATTGAGGATGAGCTGGAGGAGAGAGAGAGAGAGAGAGAGAGAGAGAGAGAGTATCTTTCCCAACATTGTTTTTAAATTGGGATTTGGTGGGGCTAAGGGTATGAGTCATCTCAACACATGATAGCTGGAAAGAGCTTGACCAGAGAGTTTATGTGTTTAGCGTGCATCAAAGGTGGGCCTTTATTTGACTTTGCAGGGTTCACATGTTGTGGAGACCTTCTAAGCATCGCTTCTTTGTTTATTGTTTGGCGAGGAAGTTACGGTCTAGATGATCCGAAAGCTCGCCTTGAATCGTGGAAGCGACTATGTCTAGGAGAGAGAAGCTGGTTCCAGAAAACACTTAAAAACGGTAGTGTGAAAAGGGTTTTGTTAGAGTACTTTCAGACACGTTGATCTTTATCTATTCCTCTTTCTTGACATGCTGCCTCTCAAAGTTGTGATTGAATTTATACGTACACTTTTTTTTTGTAAAAGGATGTCTGAATTGACTGCAAGTTTCTACTAATTCCATTATAGTGCGGTTTTAACTTTTATGTTGTTCCCTTTACATCTGTTTCCACGAGTAAATAGACGTAGTTTTGAATGAAAGAATGTGGAACCCTATCCTTCCCCATCTGGGTCAGTTTCTTCCTAATCCCACTGCCCTTTCAGCTTTATAAATATGAGAGCAGTAAAGAACGAGACTATAAAAATTGAAAAATTTTGAAGTATGTAGCATTCTAAGGATTATTTAATCTCTCAAATCAAGACTTCATTCAATTTTTTTCTTTAAATTTCTCGATGCCGATTAGTTTCATTTCCCCTTTATTAAGGAGTTTCAGCCAAAAGGAGCCTGTTTGCAGTCGTTTTTTGGAAGCAAAAACTTATGTATACTTTCCAGCCAGAGTTAGAAGGAAGAAAATAAGATCATTTAAGTTGGCATAAATTGTTTAAATAACTTGCATGGGTTCTAATGGCATCAATCATTGACAGCAATATGTAAACATTGTTAAAGCATCGGGAGAAAATGACACCATAAATATCATAATTTTCGTATGATGCTCATTTGAGGGTCATAACTTTTTTTTTTTTTTTTCAATCATTTTAGTATCATAATTTAGATATAATGCTCACTTGAGTGTCGTATTTTTCTTTTTTGATCACTTGAGTGATATTTAACATTTTTAATTGATTATTTGAGTGTCATAACTTTTTAAAAGCTCACTAGAAATGCTATGTCATATCGGATTTCTAGCACTCTGGTGAATATTCAAAAAGTTTTGATACTTACAGTATTTAAGTAATCATTTTTTCGAAGTTATAGAACTCAAGTGGTCAAAGAAAGTTATGGCACTAAAGTGGGTGTTATGCGAAAATTTTAATACTACCGATTTCCTTATTCTGAAGATTAGTTCTGTTCTGAATTAAATAAAAGGCGAACTTTATAAGTCGATAACTAAAAGATAAACAAGAACATCCTTGAAGTGTACGAATTGAAGATCTTGAGGCACCGTATCCCCCGACCATCAGCCAAGGCTTGTTCTCTAGAAGATGACAGCGCTTTCACGACAAAGATATTGCTTTCGTGTGCTGGAAAAGATCCAGCTGGTATTATGTTGAGCTGTCCAAGTGACCGTCCAAATCGCAGTGGTTCGATCCCCTCAGCGCGCATAAGACAAACTGGAAATTGTTTACTATTCGTCTCCAAAAGAGCCAAGTGGTTTCATACTATTCTTTGAGCCAACCTTAACCTCATGTCCATTCGATGGTAGCCACGAAACAGAGCGCGGAAAAAAACAAAAATATAGGTTGGTTTGTTTCTCTAGAAAACGAACTTCATTGAAAAAAGAAACTGCTTTCAAGAAGAACATTTTGATTTTTCCAATGTTTGATGGTCTTTAGCGAATCTATGAAGTATACCTTTCAGGAAACGACCTAAGTACAGTCTCAAGAACCCAGTGTGGGAATTGAGTCTAGGGTTTGAGACGCGTGACCTCGGGCTATGGGGGTGGGGACCTGGAAACGGGCTGTTGGCATTCCCAATTTGCGTGTACTCCACTCTAGGGCTAAGTGGGGACCCGAATGTTGATATCTTGGGTCACATGTCCATCATGCTAGCACTTATTTGAAAAATTGGTTCGATTTGAATTGAAATGAACAAATACAACAAATAATTCAAAGTTAAGTGTGTTGGACAATTTCAATTATAATTGTAAAGTTGACTAAAATTTTGGTGGTCACCCAGTGGAATTTGCTCAGCGCTGGAAATATTACTTTTGCAACCACTAGTGCACACTCGATTTCTTCGAATAGAGCTATTTGATAAACCAAAGTTATAAATGCTTCTCCTGAGGCCTCCTTTGGGAAATTCACAATGTTCACTCGAATTCCCCAGAAGCCTTCCTTTCATCATTTAAACCGAAAGTGGGCTCTCCTCATCCGACACAATAATAAACTTTTGACATGTCGCACATGCACTTGAATGATTAAACTAGTAGGATTGCCGGTAGAAGTTGAATGGCAAGTACAAAATGAGGAAAATAACATAAATAATTTTCTAAAACTATGACCAGATGTGAGATATCATATTTATACTTTTAATTTGTTCAATATAATGGTCCCCAAACTATTGGTAACAAATCGGACATTATTTGATGACGTGGATTATTATATACTGAGTTGGATTTTTAGAAATGATGAGTCGACATGTCTATCTTTTTATCTATCAAATTTAGAGAAGGTAAAAAAATTCGGGTGTTAACATATCTATGATCATTTGATGACATGAGTTATTTATATCCCGATTTGAGATAAATATTTTACATAGATAATTCACATGTAACTTTTTGTTGTTGTTGTTGTTGTTGTCTATAGGTCAAATTCAACGTATTGGAAGCTACATTAATAGATTTCTTTACCTTGAATCCACCGAAGGATGACATAGAATATTTCTTATAGTTTAAGAGCTATATTTAACATTTACAAATAATTCAGGGATTACATTGAATAAATAAACAATTTAGGAACGACATTTGCACATTGTACCAATAATTTAATGATCATTTATGTCATATTTCCTACCAAATAGAAATGTTAAAGACTCTTTCTTAGCTTTGTAATGTTTTAATATATCCAATGTAATTTTGTTCAAAAATGGAGAGGAAAATGACATTACAAGTGTTATAATTTTCATATAGCGCTCATTTAAGTGTTATATAACTTTTCAATTGATCACTTAGATGTTATAACTTATTTTTCAATTCCTTGAATGCCATATAATTTTTCCATTGATCACTTAAATGTCATAACTTCTTAAAAATATTCATAGTAAGTGCCATACCACATCAAATTTTCAACATTTGGGTAAACGTTTTAAAAAAAAATTATTGTACTCAAGTAATCAATTGAAAGTTATGGCACTCAAATAAACTCTTTTGAAGTAATGACAATAAAAGAAAAAAAAAGTTTTGACACTTAAGTGGGCGTTGTACCTCCACTAAGCACACGGTTTAGTAGTAAGAAAATCAAGTGAGGTGGGAAAGTTTAGTTTCAGATAAATAAGCAAAGTAAAAGTTTGAGAAAGAGGAGAAAAAAAGTGAATGCCATGCGAATATTATAACACGTACGGTGTTCTAATCCTAATACATGAGCTATTGATATAAAAAGGAATTTGTTGTTGGACTATGCGTGAAAAACCCTAGTCAAGGTTTGCAGCATAGTTTGTGGTAGGTCGGGAAACTTTAAGTGGTCATTTAACACGCCGGGAAAGTCCCGATGAAGACCTCTCTCTTTCTCTCTCTCTCTCTCTGATCGAAGAATTTTCTGATAATTTATTGCGTACTATCTGCCAGCTTAGGAGTTTCATACGCCACCAGAAGAGCCTCCGCTCTCTGGAATTGCTCACAATATCAAGAGTTAGGTCACCTCCCACTGCCAATATGCACCAATACCACAATCATGGGCGCAATTGCAGGAGCCAATTGCGTTGCAATGGATTAGAACTCCCCCATCATGTGATAAAAAGTTCCTCTCCCTTTTCATCAAATGTCAATAAAAAAACACTCAATGACGAATGATGTTATGAAACATCATGACACTTTCGCCATTTCTTCGTGTTCTGGTGATGTTCAACAAAGGCAAACTGAGTCAGTTTCTGTGGAGGCAAAATCAAAATACAGCACGGTATAATGCAGTCAGCTATTCACGAGTCTGGGAGGCAAAAAGGTTATTAGCGAGTCACCTAGCGTGGGATTAGACTTGATCAACGGGCAGACAAACTGGACATGCTCAATTTGTTCACCAAGCCCACCCATAAAATGCTCGATAGGCGGGCTTGGCTAAGATTTAGGGCAACATCTGTCGGCCCGACAAACGAGTGGGTCGGGCCTAGTCCGAGGCCTTTGGCCCATCCATTGAAATTCTAAAACTGGTATTTTGATCTATGGTTCTGCCCTTATATAGACAAATATAATTTAAGTATACTGGAATTATTGAAAAGTAATGTACGAGCCTTGGGAATACAACAATGTACACAACAAAACAAGCCCATTTTGACTCTGCTGATCCCCTCACCCTCACTTCTCATTTTGCCCATGGTCTTCTGTTCTCACTTTTGCTTTTATCATGAATAATTCACTCTCACATCCACTCTTCATCCGCTCTTTCTACATATATGAACATTCAATTTCATCGCATGGCAAAAAGTAGATATGTATTTTTTTTTTTTACGTATATTGCATTTTGTAATACGTGCACGCAGACATGGTAAACACGTGGTGAATTCATTGCACACCGAGTGCCACCAATCTTCGTCCACCCTTTCAATATGTTTTGACCTTCATTTTCATTACATGGATCGATGTAGACATGTATTTTATTGTGTATTGCATTCTTGTAATATGTACCTTTATCTACGTTTCTCCCACATATATCTTAGATGTGTCCATAACGAAAACCTACTAAGAGCATAAATGATCCAAAAAACTGGAAAAAAAATATATTAAATATAATATAAAACACAGTTACATCAAAAATAGTTTTTTTTTTTTTTTTTGAGATAAGTTGAAATGGAGAAAACACAATTGATCTATTGTCATGCAAGATGAAGGTCTCTTAAGCTTACCTGTACAATACACGAATCAATTTCTAATTTTTACAAGTCACAATGAAGTAGATAAATTACTCGTGCTTATTACGGAGACCTAGTACATGTTATAAATAGTTCGGAAAAAAAAATCAAATATAGAGCTTATACTAAATATAATATATTCATGACAAGTTGAAAATAAATAATCATAGATTCTTTTTCATGCAAGGCACAAATATAATAAACCGGGACATGACGCATGGTTTAATTTAAGTTCACAAGTAAATCATGTTGATAGTATGAGGAAAAGCCTAGCATGTAAAGGGCCCAAACAATCGTGATTAGGCTATGATCACCACCAAAGTTGTCCTTTTAGGTGACCTAACTCAGCCGGCCAAAGTCTATGATGATGGATTGCGATCTCTAAAATTAGGGACTAGTTAAGTGATTAAAGTTGCCCCCGAGAGGTTGACACTCCATTATAGGACTATTTATAAATAAGCTGAATATTGTATAAATTATCCTTGAGCAAGCCGATCGAAAAAAATAGAAGAAGCGAATTTGACTATAATATTATGACGCACATAAATAATTAAAATAAGGAGCATAATCCTTTGAGATCGTCAATGCAACATATGAAGAGAAAGAAGCCTGAGCATCCACCATGATTCACCACATATTGATTTGTGGTAGATCAAATCGTTATTGATTATTATATATACTAGGAGTTCCGTTTGTTTGATGAAAAATGAATAATTTGGACAATAATTTTCAAAAATATGATAACTTGTATTGCTTAAAATAATTAGACAATAGAAAAATATTTTCATTCTCGACATAATTTATGTCTAACATTTTCGTGAATTTTTTATTAATTTATTGTTTTAAAAAATATTTTTCACATTATTTATTTTTCGCCTTTTAATAAAAGATGGCCTGAGTTTGCAAAATAAGCGAGCAACGTGGGAGTCGGCCCAACTGGAGTTGGACTTCTTTCATCAAGCGGAGGCCAACATGACTCGAAACGGGCGCTTCCTCCTCCTTCTTTATAACAAATAATTTGTTTCTTTTTTCCTTTTTCTACCTTTCCTTTTGCAAAATTGTTTTTTCTTGTTTTGTCAATAAACATAAGATTTTCCCACATTTTTGTTTCCCTTATTTTCGTTTTGCTCTTTATTGTATTATTTCCCTTTTTTCCCAATTTAATCAAATACAAAGTCATTTTATTGTTTATTGGTTTCCAAAACGCATCTTCTAAGCATAAGAATACACCTATGTTCTTATAGACATATTTATTGAAGAAAATTCAAATATGAAAGTTTATTTTACTTTTCTTGGATCTATTCATCGTGTGATAGTCCAATGTAGAATAACAAAAATGAAAAAAAAAATTACCATTATTTTCAAGGTTTAATAGCATGAAAAACCATAAACTAGTATATTTGTTATAAATTTACCTTCCGTTAGTTTCTGTTAAATTTTACCATCAGATTTTTGAGTTAAATAACATGTGATAGCTAACTGATGTATCAAATCGAGCTTTTATCCCCTATTTGTCAAAGATGTATCAATTTGTAATTTTTCGTTGTATCAATATAATATAACACAAATTAACCAATGGTAAGATTATCATAAATGTATCAATTTTGGATTTTTAGTGGTAAAAAAATTAATTTGAATAGATTTATTATATGTATACCAATTCATGATTTTTTTTGTGATCAAAAAATTAGTTTGAACCCACTCCGCGGTGGACGCACTGGTTCGTGCCCTGCCCCCTCATCCTGGAAGGGAGGGGTTCGAAACTTTATTGCGCGACTCATCTGCGGCCCATGAGAGGTGGGTCCCTGCGAATCGCCCTAGATTTACGCCGTTGGTTAACGGCTGTACGACGGTTCCCGGGTCACCAAAAAAAAAAAATCAGTTTGAAGTAAATTTATCACATATGTACCAATTTAAGGTTTTTCCTAGCATTTACACTATTTTCAAATGGTATAGCTAATCAATACCAATAATCTTTATCCTAATTAATGAGTACTTCGTTACCGGGTGTGTTTATAAGAGGCCACCACTATTGAGCCATTTATCACTTTTTTATTTGTCTTGGCGTGGGTAACAATAATCTAGTCACATATATTCCTTTTTTATTTAAAATTTTTTTCTGAATACAAAGATAAGACTCATATTTTTGTAGAAATTAGTTGTATTGTTGTAGAATTAGTTTTTTCTTATTAAATCAGTTCTTTTATCAAACTAAAGCAAAAGAAAAATTAGTCTGATAAAAGAGTGTCAATAAAACAATGAACTAATTTGTTGATATTAATTCATTTTTCTTCCGATTGATCATTAAAAAATGTCTTTCAATGTGATTATATCTTTCTAATTCGATTTTGTTTGTGTCCATCAACCTTTCATTGTAATTAAACAAAAAAATAGGTCAATCACTGTATTTGTCGCTACCACATCTAGAATAATATAAATATCTATTTTTATATAAAAAAAATACTTCAGTTCTATCATCGAGTGTCTTGAAAAATAAGTCAACCAGGAGTGCCCGATTTTTATGGTTTGTCTGTTTTGTGGAAAATGTTCCATTTCTATATTTTTTAGGAAAAATGATTTTACTTTTCAATGTTTGGCTGAAATTTTGAAAAAGATCTTGAAAATATTTTATGTCGTTTGGTAAAGAACTTCTAATGAAAAATTATGCAAAAAAAAATCATATATTTTTAAAAATTGTTTTGAATTATATATTTATTTTCTTTTCGCTTATTTTTTATTTTTTTTTTTGCTTCTTCCTTGACCGGTCTTTGGCGACGATGATGGCTAACGAGCTCGAGCTTGCAGGGACTCCTAAGGCCTTGAATCTCGCTGGCTTGTGGTGAGCTCGGAGCTCACTGATCTGACCAGGCTTCAAACCTTTTTGACTTGTGGTGAGCTTGGACTTCAAACCTCTCTGACTTGTGGTGAGCTTGGACTTTGCCGACAATCGGCCAAGGAAGAAGAAATAAAAATTAAAAAATAATATATAAAATTTAAAAATAATTAAAAAATTAAAAAATAATTAAAAAATTCTTTTATAGAAAGAATTATGAAATTTGAAATTTTTAAAAATATTTTTGTAAGAGCAAACGTTTCTCTAACCAAGGACTTGAGCTTGAGTATCGGCAACCCGCACACGATCTTTATGGACCCAAGCTTGAGGGTCAAGATCAGAGCTCAAGTGTTGGGGACTTAAGCATGACCTTTGTGAACCCAAGCTTGGGTGTCCTAGCATTAGATACGGGCACCAAGGGTTCGAGCCTGGCCTTGATGGACTTGAGCATGGGTGCCAGGAGCCTAGGCCCAAGCATCGGAGTCTCGGGCTAGGCCTCAATGGACCTTGGCCTAGCCGCTAGAGACCTGGTCTTGAACATGACAACTAGTAAACTAACGTTGGAGTTTCCATGCCCAAGTGTAGAGTTTCAAATTCAACTACCAATACTTAGTCATATTTTGAAAAACGTTTTTCAGTTTTGTCAAAGAAAAAATCATTTTCCTGAATAAGAAAATCTTTTCCGTTGACTAATTTTCTTAAATGAATCATACAAATCAACCCTTAGTTTACATGATAGCAATGTTAGGAGCCCAACTTCAATATTTCTCCGGTTCACATTCTTGGACATGTCCCAACGTCTCCTTTTATTTTATTTTTTCACTTTCCTACTTAGCTACCTCTCCTTCTTCCCAATTCGGAAGACATGAACGTATTTACTATGACTAAATCAGCTCTATCCTTAGCCTCCCTCTTTCGCCATGAACAAGAAAAACCTTTCTTTTCCAGGAAAATCACCAAGAAAATCATCATGCTGATGGAGTCTCCCTATAAGTAGAGGATTCAAGAGAAAAACTAGGCACTCTCATGCATTGTCCGCTCTTCCATTTTGTTTCGTGTTAATCCGAGTTGAAACTGACCTGCCAAAATGCCTTTGGTTGCCCTCTTGCTCGCCTCTCTCTGTGCTCTCACCAGTAAGTGCCACTTTCCTGTCATGTCTTTACTGTCGATTATAAACGTAGAACACCAACTGCTCTGGTTGACAGAGGGTGAAATTTCAAACAAGATGGGCATCAACTATGGGCGGGTAGGGAACAATTTGCCGTCGCCATCCCGATCTGTTGAGCGTATCCAATTGATGAGAGCCAGGCGTGTGAAGCTGTACGATGCCGACCCGGAGATCCTGAAGCTGTTATCCAGAACCCAGGTCCAAGTCTCCATCATGGTCCAGAACCAAGAGATCCCAGGCGTTGCGTCGAGCCAGGCCCTAGCCGACAAATGGGTGAGGAATAATGTCCTCCCGTATTATCCCCGGACGATGATCCGGTTCATCCTCGTTGGGAACGAGGTCTTGAGCCACAACAGCACTGATCGAGACCGCCAATTGTGGCGCGACCTTGTCCCTGCGATGCGCAGGATCAAAAGTTCGCTTCGGTCGAACCGCATCCGTAACATCAAAGTGGGGACCCCGATGGCGATGGATGTGGTCGAATCCACATTCCCTCCCTCGAGCGGGAGGTTCCGCTCAGACGTCGCTGAATCCGTGATCATGCCACTGGTCCGCTTCTTGAACAGCACGAGGTCTTACTTCTTCCTCGACGTGTATCCTTACTTCCCATGGTCGCAGAACCCGGGCGATATCTCTCTGGACTTCGCGCTGTTCCGCGGCAATTTCAACTACACCGATCCCGCGACTGGTTTGACATATACTAATCTCCTGGACCAGATGCTTGACTCTTTAATATTCGCGATGGAAAGGCTCGGCTACTCGAACGTCCCACTTCTAATTGCCGAGACCGGATGGCCAAACTCTGGCGACATCGACGAACCTGGAGCAACATCTACAATGCTGCCACATATAACCGCAATCTGATCAAGAAAATGACGGCCGAGCCACCAGCTGGGACTCCTGCTCGGCCTGGGGTCGTCATACCGACATTCATCTTTTCATTATATGACGAGAACCAGAAGGCAGGCCCCGGGACGGAGCGGCATTGGGGACTATTACATGCCAACGGCGATGCCGTTTACGAGATCGACCTAACCGGGAAGAGGCCTGCTTCAACGTACGGGCCTCTGCCGTTACCCACCAATAACAGGCCCTACGAGGGAAAACTGTGGTGCGTGGCGAGGAGAGATGCGAACGTGACCGATCTCGGCTCGGCATTGAGCTCCGCCTGCAGGAGGGGAAACGGCATGTGCGACATACTCATGCCCGGAAGAGAGTGCCACGAACCAGCATCGACCTTTCGGCACGCGAGCTATGCTTTCAGTGCCTATTGGGCACGGTTCAGGAGCCGAGGCGCGACTTGCTACTTCGATGGACTGGCGGAGCAGACTGTTAGAGACCCAAGTGAGTTTCAATATCTGAACTCAAAGAGACAGATATTGCTTTGGATTATTATTCAGTCTTGAATTCCAAACTGCTGAATTCTTTTGTGTTCATGCGTTGCTGATTTTGGTTCTTCTTGAGCAGGTTGGGGATCTTGCAAATTCCCTAGCGTGACTCTTTGAAAGGCTCGGCTTATTTTCAAGAGAACAATGTAACGGGACATCGGAGAGAAGTTATTTCCAAAGATGCTTTGCAATATATACATTTTTTACGTCCAAGTCCCAACTGCTAATGTTCTTCTGTATTTCCTTCCCCTCTCAATGGGACACACACACATATAATTATAACAATTGCCACTTTACAAGTACTTTCTCGTCTAACATGAAATTGAGATGTACGATGATGAGATTAGTGCATAATTACATCGATCAGATTTATATAATATGGGATTTATCGTCATAATAGAAAAATAAGAGAAAATTCAATACAAAATCCTAAAACTTGTCACGATAATTCACTTAATTCTAAAATATTTATTTATAGGTCATTTGGGTGTTAAGACTTATATAAACAAATGCAATTGTTGGATTCTGTTAATTTCAACGCAAGTTGCAAGGAGACTGGCGGACTATTTGATTGACTTTGATGGTTTCCCAACAACACCAGAAAAAAAAAAAAAAATGCAATTGTTGGATTCTGTTAATTTCATTTTCGATTTTTCCGTCAACGGCGCCACGTTAGCGGCACACTAGAAAACAAAAACGCAATTGCAGAAATGGAAACTTTAAAAAGTTTGAAAATTCTAAAAAAATAAATCGAACATATTGAATGGTTGTGGATTGGGAACAATAGGAGACGCTCGCCTTGTTGGTAGCCATGCAAGGGCCGTGGCCGCCCATCCCCACCTCCCGGTTGGTGTTTGTTTCAATAAACAAGCATACGTGCATAAGTAATTAAGATCAAAAGTCTGATCGCAACGGAAGTAAATACGCTTATATACGAGTTTCCAAAGCATTTTCGTGTATTTTAACAAAAATGCATAGAAGAGCTAAAACAGCTAATCATATTAACCTTGTACTGTGCTCCAAATTTGGTTCATAAGTTTCTTCAAGTTCTGAGCATGAACGTTTGACACCTTCTGGTAACACTGGTTCTATAGTCTTGGATTCTTGACCACGAACGTCTGACGCCTTCCAATAATACTGGTTCTAACGTTCTTCAGATGTAGAACATCTAATCTCTTCGCAAGCTCTAATGTTCTTCAAATCCAACCCCACAAATGTCGGGCCTCTAGTTTAGACACACCATCAATTCTCACGTTGAATAGAGGAGAGAAATTGAGAGATCTCATAATTACAATTGTGCTAGCAATTGCTCTCGTGTGAGTGATTTTGTTGATCAGTATCAGCACTCTCAATTATCAATTGTCGATTATCGATCGTCGATCATCCGGTGATATGCTCTCTGTATTACCTTTTATAGCTAGTGCAGATCACATTTAAATCGGCACATTAACTCTAAACCATTTTTAGAATTAATTCGGTCATAACTCTCTTGGGCCACGGATGACATAAGATTCGATATCGTTTCACACTTAATATAATCATCCGATCATTCGGACACTAATTTGGGCATTAACTCTACAATTGTTACAAAACATTGTTTCAAACATTTATTTATAACTATTACAAGTCTTTATGATGGATATTAACTTTGTAACCTAAATAAAAATGTTTCATGAAGAACACTAAGTCAAATTAATTATGCATTACAAATATTTAATTTGATTGTTACTTCTGAAATTGTTTCAAAGCATTAACAGAGAAACCTTGGTCATTTAAATTTGAAACAAGACTCAAAAGCAACATGCAATAACTTCTAACTTCAATCTAGTTTAAGATCATTAAACTACCCATTTATTCTTCCTCCTTCGTGGCTCACACCTGAATGCCTGCTCACCCCCTCTCTCGGTCTCTCACTCGACCCTCTCTCACTTGAAACCGTTTTAGATCATTAAAGTGACTATTAAATGCCGAAACCATTTCAAAACTTAATGTGACCGTTAAATCTGAAGCCGTTTCAGATCTTTAATTTAGCCATTAAGTCCGAAACAATTTCATATCATTAATTTGGCTATTGATTATGAACTTACTTCAGATCATTAATGATGCGATTAATTTTGAACTCACTTCAGATCATTAATGCAGTTATTAATTCTAAACTCACTTCAGATTATTAATTTGGTCACTGAATCTGAACACGCTTTAGATCTTTGATTTAGTCGTAGAGTGTGAAACCTACTTCAGACTTTGTAAACTTTGAAGCCCCTTCATCAGAATTTTTATTTCTAGCCCGACTCAATTTGATTGGCTCAATTGCAAACACATTTGCAATATTTTCTCTCTCGTTCAAATGTCATTCTAATTGATTATGGTGTGTGACATCCCTAGGTTCATCACTAAGCTGGCATCAAGACTTGTACTAACACATTAACACAACCAAGAGAACAAATTGTCTAGATCAATCTCCTGTTCTTGCAAACCATGAGTGATATCTAGCAATATATCATAGCTACCTAGACAGTGTGAAATGTTTTCATAACATAATGAACTTGTCAGCTTTGGCGACCATGTAATTTGACCCTTCTATCTCACCATGTCCCGATCGAATAAAGGCCATGGAACTATTGATCAAGCCAACAATTTAATCATATGCCCAAATCTAATTGATATGTATTTCTTTGAGATATGAACCATTCATTCTTGAGTACAACCTCGGTTGAGGATTTCAATACAATGCCACGAATAGATCGCATAGGACATCAATATTATATATCTATATATAACAAGAAGACATATTCCATATTGTGCACGCATGTACCTTCGTATGTAAACAAACTATGACCATCAAGAACAGTGACGGTTTGACGAAGCGTTAATATGCACACTTGTAAACCATAGTCATCCAACATACAAGTTAGCATCATGTCTCAAATTTAAGGATCTTATACCTGACCAAAGCATGAACAATCAGACATTGATCCCGCTAAAAGCTTCCATGTCGCCAATTGTTCTATGAATGTCACGTTCAGCTGAACTTGTCCAAGACAAACACTTGTGTTTTAGCTCGGATATCACAATACCCAATGACTTGTGACTCATCATCCCCTCAAGTATCCAATACTGAATGGTGAAGCTTGAGAACACACTAGTCTTAACAGGATCATCAATATCCTCTCAATGATCCATTAACCGGGAACTGTTTAAAGATTCGGCATAACTATAACCTATCATACATATTCTTAACAACTTAATAATAGGTTCGGTCCTAACTGATCTTATGGACTCATTTATATAAATTGGATGATGAATGAAAATCTTATTTGCCATTAAATAATCCCTAACATGTAACTATTACATGGTTGCTTTAGAGCATACAACTAACACCCTTCCACCAAAAAAAAAAAAAAAAAACCATTATTATTTTGGTCAGCACACCTTCTTTAGTTTTCGCCAAAGAGGATTTGTTTTGTTCTTCTCCATCTTAGATTCTGTTTCGCCGGGAATTGGCCCAAATAGCGAAGTGCCTTTCACCACGAGATGATGTTTGTTTTTATTGAATCGGATCCACTGGCAATTTGGATTCAATGGCAATTTGAACAGGAATAATAAGAACTACTAAATCTAAGGAAAATAGATGCGAATACTGAGAAGACACATAAGTGTTTGTGTTGATGATCATGAATCTTTTACAAATAATTTAATACAGCTTTATATAGCATATTACAAATGTAACTATTTACCGACGGTTAGTATTCACCTTAATGGTTATAGCCTCATCTCCATAACTAATATATTCTTTTTTTTTTTGGTCAGTTATAACTAATATATTCGGACATCTCAGGATCCTCTGGATATTCATAATCTACGAGAGGATAATTTAGAGTTGTTCTACAGTAAGATGATTATATTGATTTTGTATGTGCCATTCCCATATACTGGCTTTGAGGTCGGTTGAAGAAGTTATAGTCAGCCATTGTCACGACATTAATGAACCTGCTTGTAATTACATGTCCGAGAGTAAATTAGAGTGGGTTGTTTTGTAAAAGTTTTCATCAGAAAAGATATTATCTACATTCAGTCGTTTTGTAAATCTTGGTTATTGCAGAAGTATTGAGATTGATATGTTGGCGAATTTCATTATAATAATGTACCTACCGACCATTAATTTTGATGATGGTGGCAGTAAAGCAGTTGCCTCCTAAAACTTTCCATCCGATAGTCTTTTGATCCTATCATTTGCAAGTCATGAATACTGCTGTGATGGAGAAAGTGCAAAGAGTGTAATGGATAAAAATTTTGCTGATTTTCCTTGCGATTTCGTGGGGAAGTAAATGGTGTTGAGATAGAGGTCGCTAAGATGAGGATCGTGATAATTTTGTGTATCTTTTATCAGGGAGGTAATGCATCTATTTCTTAGATCAAAATTCGTGACACTGGCACTCTAAGATAAATGAAGAGTGATTTTTGCAAATGGGATTAGCATTCAGAGAGCAATGTAGTTTGAATCACCAACATGTCTCTAGAGAAAAAAAATTCGACAAACCATGTTTTAGAACTCTTAGCAGGCTCAAAAGGGATGATGCATGAAGCATTTTTCACTTGAATCAACTCATGCATTACTTGCAACTCGCAAGCATGACTTGTGTGATGGTGCTGAAAAAAGGGGTTGCCGGCCGGTTGTCCCTTTTTATCCTTCTTTCCACTTCACAGCCTACAAGACTTTAAAAGTAGAAGACACAAATGAAACGAGGTTTGTAGCGAGGAAAAAATGTGCAAGTGTCACATGAAATACCACGTTGTATCACGCAACATTATTAGGGTCAAAGAGTTTCAGGATCGACACTAGGAGGAAAAAACCATTTGACCAGTCCATACCCTTTGAGAACATGGAAAGAGAGCGGCTACCTTAAACAATAGTTTCTTTGATCAAGGTGGCGGCCCTCTTTTTTTCTTCTTTTTTTTTTTAAAACATCAGGACAGCCATTAGATGACTGATAATTGTTCGTTGGCATGCCGGTGGAAGAAAATATATTTCTTCCCACCAATTGAAGAACCTCTCATCTTTCTTTAAAATACTGTCAAGGAAGGCAGACAAATTCTACTCAAGATTGTAGAAAAAATTCCTTTCTGCCCCCTTTTTTGACAGAAGAACATGGGTTCGCTTTTGTTTTTTTTCACTAAAAAACGATCTTTCTTTAAGGAAATGAAAGAGATTCCCTTCACTTCAGTGCCTTTTCAGCTAACCAAAAAGAGTTATAAGCTTATCAATGGAAGCTCTGAATAGGCCAACCGCAGCCAACTCGCCTTAAAGAAACACTCGGGCATAAAAGATTAAAGAAAAGGAAAAAGGCACTTAGGTGCATGAGAAAGCATGGATCATTGAAAGCGTTTCAGATTCATAAATCTTTCTAAATGGGCCTTCAGCGGCTGGCATTTTGGACCAGCTGTTGCATGATATATTCTGTGGAACTATGTCTCCACTCTGATCAATCAATGAGAAATACGTTCAGGGATGATAAGTAGGGAAAGAGGCGTACATTAGGTGCATGAGAAAAAGAAAAAGGCAATTAGGTGCATGACAAAGCATGGATCTTTAAAAGAGTTTCAGATTCAGAAATCTTTATAAAAGGGCCTTCAGCGGCTGGCATCTTGGACCAGCTGTTGTGTGATATATTCTGTGGAACTATGTCTCCACTCCATTAATCAATGAGAAATACGTTCAGGGATGATAAGTAGGGAAAGAGACGTACATTATTTGCTCTACTTTGATGGAGCTGCATGTGGTGTCAATGTTCTCACTTGTCAGGATCTCTCAAAATTGATTATGGACATATTTCTAAACTCTTTCAACAAAGCGCTTCAAATGACTTGTGATTGTTGTTAGTTGGGTATGAATACAAATTTGGGTTGACCTGACGCCTTCAAAAACTTGTTTTCGGTATGATCACTTTCTTTGAAAGTAACCAGCACACCCAACTTGCCATCCTTGCATTAAAATTATGAAAGAATAAGCTACTACCTAAAGTTATTGTAGCCCAACAAAACGAAATTTCAGATACAAAGACAAGAATAGTCTCCCAAGACACTAGCTTTCCTTAAGTATTTGGCTTTGATTAGAGCATAGGCATTGTTAAATTAAATTTGAATTTAGATAACGATTTGTTAAATAAAATTTGTTGATAAAGATTTCCCAAGTAAATTTTAAATTGGATGAAGAAGCTTGGACTCCTTAAAGGTGCACAAAGGAGGAAATAAAATAAAGATAAAATAAAAAAAAAATGTGAAGGTTTTCTATCTTTCTTTTATTGTACGTGCAGAAGAAGGCTAAAGAAGAATCCATATTGGAGAAAAAACAATCAAGGGTGGGGCCCAGTGTCAAAGTTTTGACTGTGGGCACACACAATACAAAAGGTGTGCTCTTCAGTGGAAAAGAAAAAGGCAGCCCTACGAGAGAAAAATGAGCCACACGTAGAAGCCGCGTGAAACCTTGAATAGGAATGTGAAGCCATACGTACACAGACCAAAGACAAATGCTAGAGTTTCTGATTTTGGCGTACGTAGAGCATTTTTGTTTAGAGCTTGAATGCGCGGTAATTTTGTACAATGAGTTTATGTCCAAATGAGTTGTTTATATATAAACACTCAAAGAGGTTTTTGGTTAAATCAAGGTGTGGGAATTGAGCGTGTGAGCGATTGTAAAATCCGATTTCCAATTATAGTGGATTATTTGCTACTGGCTCTTCCTCTATGGACGTAGGTACCGATACTCGGACCGAATCACATAAATTTTTGGTGTCCTTATTATTTCTCGTTTATCTCTTTGGAGTTTGCGTATTGATATAAATTGCAAGATTTTGTCATTTCCACATATTATATTCCAACAATTGGTATCAAAGCTAGATTTGGATTTCTTGATTGTGATTTGGAGCTTTTGCTTATCTGATTATTATTTAAAAATTCTATTATTGCAATTATGTCTTAGAGATAATCTAAAATTGAGAAGTTTAACAAGAAGAACAACTTTGGGTTATGGAGCATCAAGATGCGGGCATTATTGACAACCCAAGTTTGGCCAAGGCACTGGATGGTGAATATGAGTTGCCAATTATAATGAAAGCCTCTGAGAGGGTAGAGTTAATGAAAATAGCAAATAGCACAATCCTGTTAAATTTGTTGGATGAGGTTTTAATAAAGGTTGCTGAGGAGAAGGATGCCATAGTAGCATTATGGGCAACACTTCAAGCACTCTATGTAAAGAAATGTTTGAACAATCGCTTATACATGTTGAAGAGAATATTTGAATTTAGATATATTGAAGGTATGTCTATCAGAACCCACCTAGATAAATTTAATAAACTTATGATGGATCTGAAGAACGTCGGTAAGATACTTGATAATGAAGAACATGGCATGATGTTGTTAGCCTCTTTACCAAAGTCATGGGAGTACTTTATTGATTCATTGTTGTAGGTGCGTACTGCAATTACCTCAGAAAATGTAAAGTCCGCCTTATTCTCTAAGGAGTGGCAGAGAAAGTTGCGAGATGATGGTCTAGCGCAAGCGTAAGCACTGACGATTCGATTCGGGGTAGAGAACAACATCAAGGGCCTAGTAGCAGCAGAGGTAAAAGCATATCAAAATCACGCCATTAAAAGTCCAAATGACACGTGAAGTGGTTTGAGTGTCACGAGGAGGGGCACATCAAGAGAGATTGTCCAAAGCGGAGGAATAAAGCTAATAGGCAGAATGCCACAAGCAGTTTGCAAACGTTGCCAAGGGGAGCACTAGTGATGCAGAAGCTGTTTTATATCATTTTTGTGGACAAGATTTTGTTGATGGAGTCAACAACAGTGTTATGGACGGTTTTGGAATTCATGTCTTGAACTTTACTTTTCTGCACTCCATTGTTAGTAAAAATTAAAAGAAAATAAGTGAGACGATTAAGTATTTTTGACTTAATATAGTACAAATGATATGATCTAACACACTGACTTTGCTAGAAGTGTAATTAGCATTAACCATTAAATCAAATTTCAATTTCCAAGTCTTGGGAACAAGTTACATAACATACTAGGAAACATACTTTAATCTCTCCACGGTCCGATCTCTTTGCGTGATGTGATGGCTTCTCAAGGAGATGAATTCTAAGACCCTTGGTCTAGTCATCCATCAATATCATTAAGGGTGAGCATGGTCCAGGTTGGGCCGGCTCACCCCCTAACCCTAAGACCCCGCACAATGCTGATCCTCAATTTTTGGGACTAAGGACCGGATCGACCCAGTGGGTTCGGTTCGGTTCCAGGATCAACCTAGGACCAATCGATAATTTATTTATTTCATTTTTTTGTACTCTCTGAAAAGGCAACCAAGGACCGAACCGACCCAATGGGTTTGATCCAGTTCTAGGGTCAACCTAGGACTAACCGATAATTTTTTGTTTCATTTTTTGTACTCCCTAAAAAGGCGAGTGAGGACCGGACCGACCCTATGGGTTTAGTGACGAGCGAGGTCAGCTAAGAGAGGTTTGGTCCGTTCTAGGGTCAACTCGCGACCAACCGATAATTTTTGTTTCATTTTTTGTATTCCTTGAAAAGGTGAGCGAGGACCGGACCAACCCTATGGGTTGAGTAACGAGCGAGGTCAGCTAAGAGAGGCAAGCGATGAGTGTCGAGTGGGGTGAGCGATGATTGTCAAGTGGGGTGAGCATCGAGCGTTGAGCATTGAGTAGGGAGCACAAGTTAGGCGAGCATCGAACAACGAGCAGAATGAGTGACCCAAAACAAGTGAAGTAAGTGTCGAGTGGCGAGCGGAGAAATTGTTTCTTTTTTTTTTTTTTTTTTTTTCGATTTTGGCAAATTAAAGACTAAGAGAACAAATAAGATAAAAGAAAACGAGTACTAGAGGAGGATGCCGTGAGGAGCTATTTATGCCATTTTGAACACCATGAGGACTCCTCTTTTTGTAAATTATGGTTATTGACACCGTAAAAGATATTAAAAGATAAATAAAGTGTAAAATTACTTGAACTTATTAAAAAATAATGTAAAATTAAAAATATTTTCTTTTGAATGAAATCCTCACTAATAAATACAAGAGCTATTTAATATGTATTTATTGAAAATGCCATTTATTTTAGATATTTTTCTCTATATAAAAAACTTATAAATAATATATCATTACATCCATTTAAGCACCATCACTCCCATAGAAAGATCAATCTCTTTCACAGATAAATTCCCTGATGAGATTAAAGACAAAACTCAATTACAAAGATTTTTGGGTAGCCTCAATTATATTTTAGATTTTTTCCCCAATATAAATATTCTTTGCAAACCTTTACATCAAAGGCTACGAAAGGATCCTCCACCATGGACCTCTGTCCATACGGACATTGTCAAACAAATAAAAATTCATGTGAAAGATATACCATGCTTACATCTTGCCGAATTCGTCAACTTTCAAAATAGTAGAAACAGACGCGTTTAGGTTATGGTGGTATTCTCAAACAAGTCAATAACAACAAAGAACAAGTTATTCAGTTTATATCAAAACATTGGAATTCTACTCAACAAAATTATTCGACAATCAAAAAAGAAATACTTGCTATAGTTTTATCTATTTTTTACAGGGGATACCAATATGCCAAGACCCAAAAAAGACAAAGACAAAGGCAAAGGCAAAGCCACTGCCGAGCCCTCCAATACACCACCAAAGCCGAAAGGCTTAACATCTGTCAAAACATGGCTCCAAATGGCAGAAAACAACCAAAAATTCATACAGCAAACACCTTTGACAACGGAACCCATAACATCTGAACCCATGCTAGCCCTTAATCAGTTAGCCAACATACTACCAAAAGAAACAATATTGTTACTTGCCCAGTCTTTACAAAACGTAAAGAAAGAGCCATCCAGTGCCATAGAGGTAAGTAACAATCCTTCCCCGCTACACAAAAACAAGCGGAATACAAAAGAATTTCGAATGAGGTGGTTATTAAGCCTCGAAACCCCTCTTTCTCAAAGATCAAAATTTTTCCAAAAACATCTTTTCAAAAAATATTAATCGTGGAAGATGGATTCTTCGATAAAGATCCAATCAAATTTGCAGAAAACATATTTCCAAAAATTGGCTTTTCAAACCTCACAATACAAACAAAACCCTTGCTTATTATGAGCAAATTTTAGTGGAAACAGAATCGGCAAGGTTCACTCACTTTGCTGATAAAAACAATACAGAAAATATCCTTTATTCCACTATATCCATCAGCAAAGTCATACACCCCTCACAATGGGGAGCCTCACCCCATACACCCAGAAAATTCCAAACCAGACTTACCCAAAGCCTGCCATACTCCTCTTCATATACATACTGGGACTACCAACAAGCTTGGTGGAACGTCTTTTTCAGACAGAATACAAATTTCCAACACACCTGGTTATTATTCTTCAAAGACAACTTCCCAAGACAAAGCTTACCAAACTGGTTTGACTCCTGGTGGGATCTCTTTGGTCCGTTGGACATAATATTACACCCCATAGTCAAACAAGGATACAAAATTTTCAGTGAAAACTTCACACCAACACCTCATGATATAAGGTTCCCATGCCTTATGCATTTCTTTATAATATTCAGAATCTCTTGGGTAACAGCATGGGAATTTGAATACAATACATCCAAAACACCGTGTGTACCAGTACTTGTCCGAAAATACAAAACCAAATGGTGGGATGGATTCAGATTTCTTGATCAAGGATCCGAAGCTGCGGTTAAAACATGGCTAAATAGCCAGAAAACCCAAATAATCGCATCCCCATCAAATACATCGTTTTTACAGAAAAATCCATGGCAAGTGCGGACTTGCAGCAGTCCAAAACAGAGATGAATACCGCAACATCCTCGGGACGATGCTCTCGAAGCGGAAGAATCACAATGTGGATCTTCCAAATCTCAAAACAACAAGATCAAGACGGATCTTCCCAGTCATATCATAGTGGAAACACTAATGAAGACGACTGCTACGGGATCAATCTGGACAGAGATTAACAGACATCACATGCAGATACTATTACAAACGGCGCAAAGGCTACACACCGGAGCGTAGTAGACATACACTGTTCATACACTGTTCACTATTCACTATTCACTTTATACTGTTCACTCAGTACTGTTCACTATTCAGCACTGTAGCACCCTCTATAAATACACCCACTCGACATAGAAGAAGAGGACCCGAAATTTTCTGAATTTCTCTCTTCTCCTTCTCTCTCTCTCACTTGTAAACCTTCATCCCTTCCATCTCCATCCTCATCTCTTCCATCTCCAAGCTCTCTTACCTTGTATCCCCTGGTTTCAAAGTAAGTTAGTTTTCATATACACACTTTCATACAGGGTTACCAACTCACATGATAGTTGGTTAACCATTTCTTGTAATACAAACATCAATACTCCCTGGAGTGCGGATTACCGCCCTAGTGGATGACTTGATGCTTTAAGTTCCTGCATCTTTCAATACATGTAATTTCAGCTTTTCAGCTTTATATAATACAAGTTCATACCACCTTCATGGTTGGTTTTTGTTTATGCATACTCTTACTTTATATTTTATATATTGCCTTTGCTCTTTATATTATTTTTAATTCTCGCGATTTTATTTAAGTTATACTTTCTTGTTGTTTCTTCTTGTTATACATCCTTCTCTGCTTTCATATGAAGATCTGTTAATCCTTTATACTTCCTTGTTCTCTCATATAGTACTCCGATCATAACCCCTTTATGGTATCAGAGCCAGTAGGAAAATATAGATAGTCTTTGTAAAAACATACTCTTAGATCGAGAGCCATTCGTTGGCATCCTTCTTGTTTCTACAGAGTGGTCCAGCCGTAAGTCCCTGAGTGGTACATTGAACCGTTGGTTTAGCTCGTAATCTGCGAAGAAGGAATAGTTCCGATCTTAAGTATGAGTTTACATAGAAGATCTACATCTTCCTCTAGTTCTCTATCACAAATGGACTCAGATCCCGTCCTATACATAGAGAAGAAGTAAGGATAGAAGATTTCAACAAATCTATAGAAAATTGGGAAATTCCTAAAATACAGCTTAAGGAAATATACAAGCAATCAAAATTGAAGTTTTTCAAAAAATCGAGACTATGTCATAACTACTGAAGAAAGAGATGTTCCTCTTTCTAATTCTTATGAAAAATACATCTTTTGAACAAAGAGTCCATTCTAAAGCACAAACAAAAATACAACTACATTCATATAGGACTAGTCCAAGTAGGAGTCAAACCTCTTACTAAAGAAGGCCTTAATACTTCCATTCTCTTAGTCTTACGTGATTCGCGCCTTTTAAATTATGATGAATCTATTCTTGGCACTGTAGAGAATATATATATATGTACACATATATATACATATATAGAATTAGGATTAGTCCGGGTTGGTCCGGATTGGACTGATCCTAAACTTTCAGGACCGAGGACCAACTCGCACAGTACTGATCTAGAAATCCTAGGTCAATGATCAACCCGGTCTCCCTGGGAACTAGACTAGGATCGGTAGGGTTTGGCTGGTCTAGGGTTGGTGTAGGGTTGACCCTAGACTAATGCTCACCCCTAAATATCATTTCCTAAAATTGAAGTCTCCAAAAAGATGAAATGTTTTTTTTTTTTTTTTTTTTTTTTTTTTTGCAGCGGATAGGGTTGACACTATAGATGTCGGGGATAGTTGGGATTCCTAATTATTTAGCGGCTTGTCTTACTAATGAAATCTTAGTGGAAAAAAAGGTATCCAAGTGCTCATCCTGCTTTGTTTTGAACTAATATCATGCCCCATAAAGACATTAGCAGTTAAGAAATCTTGACCCATTATTTGTCTCGTGGTTAGGCAAAGTAATTGTATTTTTTATTTAAGTTGTACATCTTCAAAAATAGATCACATGTCATAATTGATATAGGGATAATTCCCTAAAAAAGCCTTAACTTTAGGTTCAATCACAATTCTACCACATTTTTTTTTTCAAAAAAAAAGTCTCCCAAATTTTCGCTCTCATCTCAAATCTATCTATACATCTAAAAATCTCTTTCTTCAAAATTATCAACATCACGACCAGTCAGAGATTTATTATCAGAAACCATTGTCTTCATCAACACCAACACTATCGCATGGAACAATAACAACATTTTGATATTGATACTATTGAAGAAATCAATAGTAATTTTTGGACCTATTGACAGATTGGGGACTATAAAATTTAGAATGTTCTTAAGACCAAAAAAGTTGGGGGCAAAATTATGATTGGACCTAACGTTATGGGTCTTTTTGGGGAATTACCCTATAACAATTATGCAATGCAATGTATTTCTGGAGCCCTATTTTAACAATTAAATAAAAAAAAACACATGTTACACTGCCTAACTACGAGATATATCGAGTGCATAAACATCTTAGCTGCTAACATATTCGTGGGGCCTTCGATGCATACATCAAGTCCAAGTTGATGGAGGGTAGGTATGACTCAAAGAAACCTTTATTAGATCACTTGTGATGATTGTTCGTCTCCATCTTTTTGCTTAAATATCTAGTACACTAATCATTCTCGTATTAGGTAGGATAGTTGGTTAGATTGGCCGGACAAACGAGGTTAGCATAAATAAAGGCCTTGAGATAAACCAAGTTAGAATAAATGAAGGGATTAGTGTCGTATGTGATGTGGACCCATACATATGATAGAGACACATAAACCCTCCCCAGATGCAAATCCTATGGGAATTTGACACGTGTGTACTACTCCTCAGGCCCCATGTGCTCGTCCGGTCAAGATTCCAAGCAAATGATCGCAGTCAACCGTGGTGTTCCCGTCACTCTCGCCCTCATCCTGCGCTGGTCGATTTTGTCCTAAACACAATTTTTTTCCAGTTCTAGTAATAAATCTTACTGAAAGTTTTCAATCATTTGATTTCACGATAATTAATCAACTATTTCAAAAAGCTTTCAACTCAAAACTCAAAACCGAGTAGCCCGATTTATCTCATTGGATTAAGTTAAATTTCACATGAAATTTACCTCATTTAATGAGGCATATGAATTATGTTCCCGCATCTAGAGTAATAAAGTGTTTTTCGTCTGTGCATGTATTTCACCAGCTTAAATAACCAATCAAAACTTACTACATTACTTGATAAATTAAATTCTAGTTAGGTTCATGCCTCCACAGCAAAAAGATGATTTTCTTCTATTCATGCATTTCACTAGCTTAAATAATCAATCCAAGCTTCTTACATCACTCAATAAATGAGAAAATGACCCAATCAATTATAAATATATATTGTATGGATGCCAATTAAATCATAAACTTTCTAATTTTGCTAATTTAGTTCTATAAATTTGCATGAATTTCCAATATAGTTTTACCTAGTAAATTTTCATTGGAAATCGTTGACGTAACAATTCAGTTATCGCTCAGCCATCCTATGTGGCATCTTTACTTTATTAACAATTTATGACAAAAATTGATTAGAAAGACTACATTGGAACTCCACACAAATGTTTAGGATTAAATTGGCAAAAATGAGAAAGTTTAGAACTAAATTACTATAAATACGATTTAGAACTAATTGGAAAATTTTTCCCTTAATAAATTAATTCTAGTTAGCTGACACAATAGAGGAGAACTAATAGTTGTTCTTCTTTGAGCGAGCTTTTTTTTGTCCACTGGAATCATTTGGCTACCGAATAAGTTTAGTGTAGTCAAGTCTTGATTAAGGCAATTATTTACTTGATTCTAATATCCATTTCTCACTTAATGATAGGATTTCGAGTTTGTCCACTTTTTTTTGGTCGGTAGTTTGTCCACTTGAGATAGCTTTTTTTTTTTATTTGGATTTGTATTGTCAAGTCAGCAGTTCTTATCTCTTTTATGATTTGGAAACTTGGATTAAATTGAGAGAAAATAAAAGTGAGACAATTAAATGTTTTTGAATTAGTAGAGATGATATGATCTAGACATTGACTTTCCTAAAATTGTAATTAGCATTAATCACTAGTCATAATTCTTTCCAAGTTTTGAGGAAGAAGTTATAGAGCATGTTAAGAAAATACTTTAATCTCCACGGTTCGACCTCGTTGTGTGATGTGATGCCTTCTGAAGGATATAATTTCTAGGACTCTTGATCTAGTCATTATCATGATGATCCATATCATTTCCTAAAATTGAAGTCTCCAAGAAGGTAAACTAGTTCCTTTATTTTGGCAGCATGTAGGGTTAGCCACAAGATGTTGGCGCCAGCTGGGATTCCCAATTCCTTGTCTTACTAATAAAATCTTAGCGGATAAAATATTTGATCTATGTCAGGCCCCACGAATACGTTAGCTGTAAAAAATCTCTACGCAAAGTAACTGTATTTTTCTTTTATTTAGATTTGAAGGCTTTAGATACAGATTACATGTCATAATTGATATGGAATAATTCTCTAAAAATCCCTCAACTTTAGGTTCAATCACAATTATGTCTTGAACTTCTTGTTTAAAAAGAATCTCAAACTTTCACTATAGCCTCAAATATGTTCACGCATCCAAAAATTGCTGGTAGTTTCTTCAAAATTATCAACATTAGGACCAATTAAAGATTCATTATCAGAACCTTCGTCTTCATCAATACCGTCATCTTCATATGAAATAATAACAGCTTCATGATATTGATAATTTTAATGAAACCAATTGTGATTTTTGGACATGTGGGTAGACTAGAGACTAAAAAGGTTGGAATTTCTTTTAGACAAAAAGGCCCAGGACAAAATTGTGACTGGACCTAAAGTTAAGAGTAATTTTAGGGAATTACCAAGTATCAATTGTGCCATTTAATGTATTTTTGAAGCCCTAGATTAACAATTAAATAAATAAAACATACCAGTTATATTGCCTAACTATGAGATATATCATGCGCGGAAACTTCTTAATTGCTAATATTTTTGCGGGGTTGTGATGAATACATCAAGTCCTGCGTGGCGGAGAATAGTTATAATTCAAACGAATTTTTTGTAGTAGGGCAGAACCTTATGATAAAACCCACGGTGGATCGCCAGCGATGATTGTTCATCTCCACCCTTTTACTCATTATAAAATATTACAATATCTAATATACTAATTTTTCTTGTAGTTATGATAATTTATTTTAGGAATATTCTTTCAGACAATTTATTTTGAAGACTGGAATCAATTTTATACAGGCCGTGAGACAAGCAAGGTTTTTCATAAATAATGGCCTTGGCACAAACAAGGTTAGAATAAATAAAGTCACAGTACCATCCGTCCATGATCTTGGATCATTCCCAAATTTTTTTCTTTCAAGGCTGAAAGCTTTTTTTTTTTTTTTTGTCGGTCCCACTCTGTCATATTCTAACACTCATTCTCGGCTGGGAGTCGAAACCCACTCATCGAAATGAAATCGTTCCTAAACCAAACGCCATAAAAGGTACTAAATGAGGCCATAATAGTACTAGTCCCTCCTCAGACACATATCCTATGTAAATTTGACACGTGTATATGACACATGGGGCCCCACCTGCGCGTTCGGTCAATATTCCATAACAAACGTGCCGTGCTCGTCGATTTTATCCCACCCAGAAAAAAAAAAAAAAAAAAAGAAATTCCAAATCTGTTAATAAATCTTACTGAAAATTTTCATTAATCTCGTCGGAATTACTTCCACGACCAAAGATTTTTTTCTTGAAAGTTATTCTTCCGCTTTTAATTAAAAAATATATAAATCAAAGGGACATAAAATAGTACGAGCAATTAGGACTTAACAACCTTATACAAAATAAGATTGCACAAATGCAAACCGTGGTGGAATTTAATCAACAGCACAACTTGGAAAATATGTACTGGAGCAAGCAACTAGATATAAACAAACTATGTTGAAATTTAATTGAGAATATAGATACACGTCAAAATCTAATTGATGATGCGAATTTGAAAGCTACAACTAAAGAAAATAAATTGCAATGCAAGAAATGTAAAATATAGCAAATTTGTTTGATTTGTGCATGCATAGGGGTTCTAAAGAGTGCGATGTGGCTATTAAAATGCACAATTGATGGTTATCTCCAGAGGTCATAAAGAGAAGTCATAAAGGAAGTTGCAAAAAGAAGTTACAAAAGGGAGGCTACGGCGAGAAGTTACAAACGGTTATCGAACATTTACATTGATGGTGTTTTCAACTCCACTATGTTGGCAATTGCTTTATTCCACTATGTTGACATTTACTTCTTTTACAGTTGCCTCAAAAATTGTCGCCTCCACTTTTTATCGATTCATTTTACTATCGATTCTTCAAATCATCAATTTCTCATGTTGTCGATTTCTATTAATGAATGATCAAATTCTACTCTCATTGACTAAGGCTTTGTTTGGTAGTCTTTTGGGGAACAACTATTTTTGTTCTTTTGTTCCCCGGAATGAAAAAGAATAGAAATCCGTTTTATAACATTTTTGTTCTTATGAACAAAAATCTATTTTTTTTGTTCCCAAGAATAAATTTGAAAAAGAATCAAGAAATAAAAAAATTAGCTTCTTGTTCCCGGAAATAATTTCCAGAATCAGTTCTTATTTTTTTCTTTTCTCCTCTTATTTTTTTTTTTTCTCTTCTTCTCTTCCCCTTTCTTCTTCTTCCTTTAGGCCGATCGCCAGCCTCGACTATGACCAATGGCGGGCCAGATGAGGGTCGGCGACCTCACCAAAACATCACTGGTCGCCGGCCCCTAGCAACGCCGAGCCACGGCGAGGCTCGTTGGCCCGAGCCACCTCTAGGTTGGCGACGCTTAGTGGTGGCCCGACGAGGCTTGGCCTTGCCGGTGGTTGGGTGAGCTCGGCCTTACCAAGCCAGGGCGAGGTCGAGGCTTGCCTTGGCCAAGTGAGCCTCCAATGAGCTTGCCGAACCATGCCTTGGCCTAGCAAGGCTCTAGTGTGCTCACTGAACCTCGCCCAGCCGGTCGTCGGCCATCGCTCTGGCCGGCAACCGACTACAAAGAAGAAGGAAGAAGAAGAGAAAAAGAAAAAAGAAAAAAGAAAAATTAAGAAAAATATAATAAAAGTATTAGAAAATTAAAAGAAACAAAAGAATTTAGAATTCTACCAAACGCATTTCTATCCCAAGAATAGAAATTTTGGAAAGTTACCAAGCGTGTTTTTTTGCTTAGAAATTGTTCTAAGGAATAGAATCAGAAAAAAACTATTGTTGATAAAAAATTATTCCTAAACATAGTTGTTATTAAATGCACCCTAAGTCTATCACATATTGATAATAACTAATATAGAACATTTTTTGGTGTTAATACAACTATTTCAAAAAGCATTCAATTCAAAAGTGAGTATATTTAAGGTTCACATGAGCCTGATTTATTTAGTTGGATTAGTTTAAATCTCACGTGAAATTTATCTCATTTAATGATGAATATGAGTCACCCGGAGCAAGAAGATTACTTCCATCTATTCATGTATTTCACTAGCTTAAATAATCAATCAAAACTTATTACATTACTAAATAAAATTATTTTCTAGTTAGGTTCACGCATTCGAAGCAACAAGATGACTTTATCTATTCATGTATTTCACCAGCTTAAATAATCAATCAAAACGTATAATATTAGTTAATAATTACATTCTAGTCTGACACAATACATTTGACACCAATAGTTGTTTTTCTTTAAGTGAGCTTTTCTCTGGCCCGTTAGAATTATTTGGGTACTAAATAAGCTTAGTGTAGTCAAGTCTTAGTTAAGGTAATTTTCTATTTCACTTTGATATTCATTTCTCACTTAGGATTTCGAGTTTTTCCACTCAAGGTAGCTTTTAATATTCAGATTTTTATAACAAGTGGACAAAGCTCGACATTTGGATAAATTCTAAGACCGTTGACTTAGGTACTGTTTGGTAACGTTCCGAGGAACACATGTTTATGTTCTTCTATTCTCCAAAATAGAAATAGAACAAAAGTGCATTTGGTAATTTTTTTGTCCCTAGGAACAAATTGTTCTTGGGAATAGATTCATAACAAAAATAAGGAACAAAAAAAAAAAAAAATTATTTCTTATTTCTAGGAACAATTCAAGAAATGAAATTATTCGAATTTGAGAATTTTATGAAAATATACCGAATCATGGATTCTTTGAGATTTCATCTAATCTATTAGAAATTTCTATATCTTTTTTGGATATACACTTAAACATGTATTTTTTTTTTCTAGATAATTATTTCTATTTCTAGATAATGAGATAATGTGGTTTTTAAGTTTTTTTTTTCCTTTCTTTTCTTCCTTTTCTTTTCTTTCTTCTTCTCTTCCTTCTTCTTCCATAGTCGGTTGCGGACCTCGGTGATGGCAATTTGTCGGACGAGGCCCGATGACCTCGTCAAAGCCTCGCCGACCCCGACAAGGTCGCCTTGAGCTCGCCGGCCATCGGCGAGGCTCAACCTCACTCGACCACCATGAGGCCAACCTCACAATGGCTGGGCAAGGTTTAGCCTCGTCGGTAGTTGGTGGCCGGCCATGGCCAAGGCTGGCGATCGCTAAGAGGAAGGAGAAGAAAAAGGAAAGAAAAAGAAAAAAGAAAAAAGTAATTAAATTATTAACATATTAAAGAAATTCTAAGTCACAAAAATATTTGAAGTCATACCAAACGTATTTCTATTTTCGAAATATAAATTTTTTATAGTTACCAAAATGCCTTAAAATACTTAAAAATTGTTCTTAGGAACAAAAAAAAAAAAATTGTTTTAAAAAAAAACTGTTCCTAAGAACAAAAACATTATCATACGCACCATTAGTTATCAATTAAGAGGATCTAGATCGTTTCCTCAAATGAAGTCCCCAGATGCTAATTATTTATTTATTTTTTTCTGGCAGAAGACAAGGTCGGACACTAGATGTTGGGCCAATTGTGATTCCCAATTCTTTAGTTAATTTGTCTTACTAATAAAATCTCAACGGAAAAGATATGCTACGTTTTAATCTTGGAATCTCCATCTAAAGCACTGATCGTTTCTTCCTTTTTTATCAACATGAAGCACTAATTTAACAACATATTGAAAAATTATAATTGTGTTTATCTAGTTACAAGATCTTTAAAACTTATGTTGAAAGAAGACCATATGAATATAAAGAACATATAAGATCCTATATTATTAATAGCGGGTTTTTCATACTCTTTATATTCATGTTGTCTTTTTTCACATAACTGCTTCACCTTATAAGATTATTAGAGATAGTATTTTCCCCTTTGTGTATCCCGACTCGCCACGTGCAAACCCGCTTGGGCCCCACCCTGCGCGTCCGGCCAAGATTTCCACGAGAAAAAAATAAGACCAATCGACGTCCCCCGGTTGCTCTCATCTGGACACAATTATTAGTGTCTCCGCCGCCTCAGTCGGGTCCCAGGATCGAGGGGAAGCACGTCCGAAAGCGCGAGCGCGTGTCGCGACAAACTGAAGGCCAGTGACTTCTCTCTGTCCCAGCCAACCTGTCAGATATAAAGCTGCTTGTCGAGAGAGCGAGAGAGCGAGAGAGCGAGTTCGTGCACGAGGGAGAGAGAGAGAGAGAGGAGATGGCGACCGAGGCGAGCAACGGGAATGCGTGCTGCGCGAAGGGGCCGGGGTACGCGTCCCCGCTGGATGCCATGTCCGGCCCCAGGGAGAAAATCCTCTACGTCACTTGCGTCTACTCCGGTGTGTACTTTGCTTTCGCTCCGTCGCCTCCCCCCGATCGATCGTTCTTCTCGACCCACCTCCGTGCTTTTGTACTCTCGTCTTCGCCGTTGTTTCGCCTCCCTTTTCGTCTTCTAACCGGGAGTTGGGTTCGTTCTGTCTTTTTTAAGATTTCCGTCTTGGCAACTTGGTGCGGTGCTCTGTTGTGTTACTCGACACAGTCGCTGATTAACCCAGCAACAAGAAAGGAACCGCGTCCATATGGCTCCTAGAATGCGATGATCTGCGTCATGCAGTTCTCGATACGTAGTTCTTATGCTTGAACATGTGGTGAGGCCTTTCTAGGAAGAGCTCGGTTTTCACTTAGGGTGCATGACAACTCCCTATTTCTATTTCAGAAATAATTTTTCTATTCCAAACTTGTTTTTGGAATAAAAATCCATTTGATAAAAATTTTATTTTTTAAAATAGATTTTTGTTTTAGAAATAGGTTTGAAATAGAAATCAAAAGTAAAAATTCTCTATTTATCTATTTTTAAAATAGATATGAGAAATAAAAATTCTTCTCATCAGTTCGTCAATGGGTCCTCCATTTGTTGCCACTGACCACCGTTTGCCGGTCTTGACTAAAAAGAAGAAATTTTGTTTCGCTATCAAATGAATTTTTATTTTAAAGTATAAATTTTGATCGTTACTTTTTTGGAAATAAAAATAAAAATTTATTTCTCTTCCAAAATCAATATCTAATGAATGGTTATCATTCGCTAAAAATTGGTTCTTTATGAGGAATCAATTGGCTGTCCTTAGATTGAAAGATGCCATTTTTGGGTGAACACGAGGCTAATTTCGGCGTCTACTTTGCTCACCAAATATGTTGTATGTACTTATGTCTGATGTCTGGCTAGTGCTAGTGCTTGGTGTCTCCAAAATTCGAAAAGAGATGTGAAATTTTCGTTCTTGGGTCAGGAACTGGAATAGAGAAGCCCGACTACCACGCCACGGTGGACGTGGATCCGGACTCGCCCAGCTACTCGAAGGTCATCCACAGGCTCCCCGTGCCCTACCTGGGCGACGAGCTCCATCATTCCGGATGGAACGCGTGCAGCTCTTGCCATGGGGATCCGTCGGCCGACAGGCGTTTCCTGGTCCTGTCATCTTTGATGTGAGAAGCCTGTTCTCATGGTCCTTCTAATTTTACAATTTGTTTTCCAAAGTCCGGGGAAAAAAAAACGCATCTTGTTAAGGAGAGAACGGGGTACTATGATGAACTGACGCAGTTCCTTTGTTTTGAGTGCATCATTACCTGAGAAGGACAACCTTTGCAGTTTGTGTATTGCTCTGCCAGAATATCATTTGGTATATGAATGCCTGTGATTTTGAATATTGATTGGCTTACTAAGCGATGTGACAGTCTTTTGGCAATGTTAATTTTTCTCTACTAGTATGCCATTTTATTATACCGGTATCATACCTAGTACTTTGTCTTCACATAAATGTTTCTTTTCTTTTTCTTTTGTAATTCATCTGGACTCTTGATTTTGGACTGCAGTACCCGTCTTCATCGTTGTCTTTCATCTTCATTAGTCATAGTCGCCGTATTCCTGCATCCTGCTGTGAGATCTCATTTGATCAATTTTCTTGCATTTCCTACCTGAAGTCGAATCAAAAGGAATGCACATGTCTAACAGCTGAACTTCTTAATCTCTCATTTTAAAAGACACTTGATCTCTGGTTCAGTGAACTTCCATGAGAACATTCAGGCACAATGTACAGGAAGTTAGCATTCTGGACTTCATAAAATCTTCTCATGATCAATTATATATAAGTTTGTTTTGAGATCTCCTGCCACTTCTATGCTCTACTCTTAAGGGTATCAATCCATTACAGTTGCTCATGTTTGATGAAAGATGCCCCTTGAGAGTATTTGATGGATAAAATAGCAACTTCACCTGCTCTGGTTTGGCAATTACTTTTCTTTAGCTTCTCTTTCTTTTACCAAATCAGCAGCCAAAACTGCTTTTTCATATACATTGCTTACAAAGTACGTTGCATCTTTCAGATCCGGCCAGATATATGTGATCGACACAAAAACCAATCCTCGAGCTCCAGCTCTGCATAAGGTTGTTGATCCAAAAGACATTATTGAGAAGACTGGACTTGCTTATCCGCACACTCCCATTGCCTCACATCTGGTGAGATCATGGTCTCGTGCCTCGGTGACAAAGATGGAAAAGCCGAGGGAAATGGCTTTCTGCTCCTGGATTCAGAATTCAACGTGAAAGGAAGGTTATAACTGTTGAATAACGTGCCCAAATCTTTTCATCCGTTTTCATTTGGATACATGTTAAACAATTGGCAGTGCCAATTTATTCAACTAGTCGCATCTGGCATTGTTCAAGTTTTTTCCTTCTATTTCCTCCTTTGTATCATGTCAATATTTTTACCCTAAATGTCATCTATATGCCGCTCTGAGTTTCAATTGCTGCTGATTTTTCTACATAAGGTGGGAGAAACCTGGGCACAGTCCCCTCTTCGGTTATGATTTCTGGTACCAACCCTGGCACAAGATGATGATCAGCTCATCGTGGGGGGCTCCTTCAGCTTTCACCAAAGGTTTTAACCCTCAGCACGTGTCGGACGGTCTATACGGGAGGCATCTCCATGTGTACAGCTGGCCTGATGGTGAACTCAAGCAAACACTGGACCTGGGCGACACTGGCCTCATACCGCTCGAGGTAGATAAAAAACTTAGCAGCTTTAGGTTCAGTTCTGTTTAGGTTGGTTCACGTGTTGGTTCTTGTTAAGCCACTGCAAACTCAAAATTCTCAGAACAATGCCTCGCTGACTTTTTGTAGATAAGATTCCTGCATGATCCTTCCAAGGACATGGGATATGTTGGGTGTGCATTGAGCAGCAATATGGTGCGCTTCTTCAAGACCCAGGACGGCTCGTGGAGCCATGAGGTATTCAACTATAACTTCCTGATATTTCACTCTTGACAATTGCTGGAATCGAACCTTTAGTAGTGGTGTCAAGTGGCATGGCAAGTTCTTGAAATTTAGAGAATATATGTATTGGAACTCTTTCTGAGAGACTGCCAGAATGTCTGAAAAAATGAAGTCAAGGTTCAACTGATGTAAGCATCTCCGTGCAGATCAGTGCTGTTTTTGATTCATTTAGAAATGTTACAACAGGACCATGACGAATGTATTTTTTCTTTGTGCAAAAATGAAATTATAAGGGATATATTACTCTTGTTATATACTGACAAAAACCTATGAATTGATGCAATTTCGCCAACTTTGGGAAGCACAACAAAATTCTTACCTGTCCTCTTACTAAAATCAGAGATCTAGTTGAATGTAATTTTTGTCTCGTCATCTCTCCCCTTTTCGATGCCTTTTTTTTCCATGTCTCCATACTTCCTTTTCTAATTGAATACAGGCTTTTATCACCCTGCAGATTGCCACTAATATGATATTTGCAGCCCAGTAATGTCTTTTTCTCACTGGTTTATGCAGGTGGCTATATCAGTTGAACCTCTGAAGGTCCAAAACTGGATCCTTCCCGTAATGCCTGGACTCGTAACAGATTTCTTGATATCGCTAGATGATCGTTATTTGTACTTTGTGAACTGGCTTCATGGGGACGTGAGGCAGTATAACATTGAAGACCATGAACATCCCGTGCTCGCAGGCCAAGGATGGGTCGGGGGATTGATTCAGGAGGGAAGCGGCATTGTGGCAGAGAAAGAAGATGGTAAGACATGGCAAGTTGACCTTCCTGAGATAAAGGTATGTCTGTTTCAATTTATGTAAGAACAAACAATGGTAAAAGCTGATTACGGTACAGATTTCTAAATCTTGCTGGATAATTGCAAGAATATTACTTCTTTGACCACTTCATGCATTGCTTCAGGCGAATAAACTCAGAGGAGGACCCACAGCAACGCCAGTGACAATGGCCACAGGGAGCCTCCGCTCTCTGGCCCTCCTCCTCCAGCTCCTGCTTCTACTCAGCGGAGGTGGCGCCTCTGCCAAGGACTGCACCGTCATGTCCAAGATCCTCGTCGCCCTCAAGCCGTCAGGCTGGTCCTCGAGCCAGGCCTGCTGTAACTGGAAAGGCGTCAGCTGCGACTCCTCCAGCCGGGTCACCGGCATAAGCCTCCCTTCCTCATCCCTCTCCGGCGCCCTCCCCTCAGATCTCTCATTCCTCTCCCATCTCCAAACTCTCTCCCTCCACAATAACCTCCTCTCCGGCGCCGTCCCTTCCTTCGCCGGCGTTGCCTCCCTCCAGACCCTCTACCTCAACAACAACAACTTCACCTCCATCACCTCCGGCGCCTTCCAGGGCCTCACCAGCCTCCAGACCCTCAACCTCAGCAACAATCTCTGCCTCGCCCCCTGGCAGATCCCGCTGGAGCTCAACGCCTCGACGTCCCTCGTCACCCTCTACGCCACCAACGCCAACATCGTCGGCCCAATCCCGGACTTCCTTGGTTCCCTCCCTAGCCTGGTGAATCTGAGGATCTCCTATAACAACCTCACCGGGCCCCTCCCCTCCTCCTTCGGCACTTCGGGGATCAAGATCCTCTGCCTCAACAACCAGGCGACGGGGCTTTCCGGTGGCATCAGCGTGTTGGCCGGGATGACCCATCTGCGCCTGGTCTGGCTCCAGAACAACCAGTTCACAGGTCCGATCCCCGATCTCTCGCGATGCACTAATTTGTTTGATCTCCAGCTTAGGGACAACCAGTTCACTGGGGTTGTGCCCGCCTCGCTGTTGGCACTCCCTGGCTTGAAGAATGTGTCCTTGGATAATAATAAGTTGCAGGGTCCCGTCCCTAGTAATAGCAGTGGAATTGACATTACCTATGGGGGTACCAATAGCTTTTGCAACAGTGCGCCGGGCCCTTGCGACCCGCAGGTTACTATGTTGCTCGAGGTGGCCAGTGCGTTGGGGTATCCGATCACGCTGGCAGATTCTTGGACTGGGAATGATGCTTGCCACGGCAGCTGGAGTGCCATTTCTTGCCAGGGGAATAAGGTGACTGCTGTTACCTTCTCAAAGCGGGGGTTTAGTGGGACCATCTCGCCCGCTTTTGCGGATCTCACCTTGCTCGACACGTTGCTGTTGAACGATAATAATCTTACTGGCTCTATTCCGGACAGCTTGACTACGCTGACTCAGCTTCAGGTTCTTGATGTGTCGAACAATAATCTCAGTGGGTTGATACCTGTTTTCCCAGCCTCAATGAAATTGACTACTACTGGTAATCCGTTAATTGGTGAAATGGGCACTGGTGGCGGAGGAGGCGGTGGTGGTTCAGGAACAAATTCGAGTGATGGTGGCTCACCTGGATCGTCAAATGGCTCTTCACTTTCAGGTGGTGTAATTGCTGCTGTTGTTGTAGGCGTCCTTATTTTCATCGGGGTAGTGTTGTTTGTCTTGTACAAATTCTGTTACATCAACCGACGACACGGGAAATTTAATAGGGTAGACAATCCGGAAATCGGGATGGAAGTAGCTAAGAACGGGGCCGGGAATGGTGTGAATGGTCAGGGTGGGCTTCCAAGTGAATTGCATAGCCAAAGCAGTGGGGACCATAGTGATTTCCCTGTTTTTGAAGGAGGAAATGTTGCAATTTCAATTCAAGTCCTTAGACAAGTGACTCATAATTTTAGTGAAGAGAACATTTTAGGAAGAGGTGGTTTTGGTGTTGTTTACAAAGGGGAGTTGCACGATGGCACCAAAATTGCTGTTAAAAGAATGATATCTGAGGCAATGGGCACAAAGGGAATGAATGAATTCCAAGCTGAGATTTCGGTACTTACAAAAGTGAGGCATAGGCATTTAGTCGCGCTTTTAGGGTATTGTATCAATGGTGATGAGAGGCTTTTAGTGTATGAATATATGCCACAAGGGACTCTCACGCAACATTTGTTCGAGTGGCAAGAGAAGGGGTATGCACCTCTGACTTGGAAGCAAAGGGTGACCATTGCTTTGGATGTTGCTAGAGGAGTGGAATACCTGCACAGTTTAGCCCAACAAAGTTTTATCCATAGGGATTTGAAGCCATCGAACATACTGCTGGGAGATGACATGAGAGCCAAAGTTGCTGACTTTGGTTTGGTTAAGCATGTTCCTGATGGGCAGTACTCTGTGGAGACACAGTTGGCTGGAACTTTTGGGTATTTAGCTCCTGAATATTTAGGTAAGTTGATCTCTATTGTTTCTTTCATCGAGATTACATAAGGATGATATCTTTCAGTAGTAATAATGGATAGGAGTCCTGCAGACGAACTAGTGGACTTTATATCTATGTTTTTACCTCATTGTAGCTGGATGTTTTGTTCAGATTGAGCCTTATAATGGTAAGATTGATCAGCCTGCATTAATTAACTCAAATGTCATAAGAGCGTGATTGCTGTTAAAATATCTAAGTCAATTCAATTGCTCTGATCTACTCTAGGGTGATAGTGAAATCACCTGACTACAAATTGTTGATTAGAAATTTGAGCGTAGGCTTTTCTTTTTCCTTTTTGATGAAATTGCATTGAACTTTGTATATGAATTGGGTCTTATTCTGTCTGTGCAGCCACTGGAAAGGTAACTACAAAGGTCGATGTTTATGCATTTGGTGTTGTCTTGATGGAGATCATTACTGGTAGAAAAGCATTAGACAACACCGTGTCGGGTGAGGGGATGCACACTGGTCACTTGGTTCCGTAGAGTTCTGATTAACAAGGAAAACATCCCAAAAGCTATCGACCAGACTCTTGACCCCGATGAAGAAACCTTAGAGAGCATAATCAAAGTTGCTGAGCTGGCTGGTCATTGCACTGCTCGGGAACCGTTCCAGAGACCGGACATGGGCCATGCGGTCAATATTTTGGGTCCCGCCGTGGAGCAATGGAAACCAACTAGCCATGATGAAGAAGAAAGCTCTGGTATCAACCTCCACATGAACCTTCCTCAAGCCTTGCAAAGATGGCAAGCTGACGAAGGCACTTCCTCCATGTTCAACACTAAGTCCTTCTCCAATACGCAGTCTAGCATTCCGCCGAAACCTTCGACGTTTCCAGACTCGTTCAGTTCAACTGATTGCCGGTGAGGAAAGTAATGGGAAAGAATTTGGTCTGGTTGGCCATGTAAAGTATTTGATGAAGCGGGTTGCCAGTGGATAGAGAGATCAAGATGCTCTCATGAAAAGTCGCTTCAAGGCTGTTGAAAATAGACACTGCAGCTGGCTGTATGAGCTAGTGGTCATGATTGGTACAGTGCAATTTTGCTTCGATAAGTGTATGTTTTCCTTCCAATCCTGAGTCGATACAAGTTCGCCACTTCTCCCCCTTCCCGCCCTTTTTGTATATGATCTCCTGTTTTTTCATTCTTGGATTCTTTGAGGAAATGATTGACTTGAGGATGCTTATCAGAGAAAGCGATATTAAATTTGCCTGAAATTGTGTTCCCACACTCAATATTTCTTGCTCTTGTCACAAAACATGAATAATTGCTGCACCAGTTCTTCCCTCCATGCATCACCTTGTGTCGATATCATTCGTTAGAGTGTGTCATAGAGCATGCTGTTCTGGGGGTATCAACGGTTCGGTTCGATTCGATTTTTTGAAATATCGAACTAAACCAAACCGTTGGAAAAAACTTCCGAACCGAACCGAATACGAACCGAAATTCGGTTCGATTTTTCGGTTTTTAGGTTTTGGTTTTTTTTTTTTTTTTTCTGAAACTTCACAAAAATCCCCTGGCCCGGTCGCCGAAATCCACAACCCTTCGTCCGTAGAACATTCATTACCAAAAAAACAAACGACTCTAAAAAGTATCTGTAAATGACACAAGAAAACCACTGGCTTACGTTTTCTCGAGAATTCTTCTTCCGAAGGTATTCCTGGCGAAGATCCAGCGACCACTCCTCCTCGCCCGGTGAAGCCATGGTCCAGCGAACGCCCCAGCCGCAGAGGTACGTCGAAATTCTGCCAAAAAAAAAAAAAGGAAATTTCAAGGACAGAAGAAGACCCAGAAGCGGAGGAACAAAGAGGGACTGAACGTTGATGATGGCGACCAGATTTTCTCTGGCAATGCCCTCAAATCAGAGGCGCACAGAGGGCGAGCGAGAGAGCGAGATTCAGAGAGCAGCTTGAGAAGGGAGAGTTAGTTTACTTACGGAGTAACCGGTGAAGTCATGGTCCGACGAACGCCCCAGAGCTCGGTCAAAATTCTGCAAAAAAAAAAGGGGAGAAATTCCCAGGACAGAAGAAGACTCAGATGCAGACGAAATCGAGCGCCGTTGATGGGTCGCCACTTTTCAGCTGAAGCGACCAGATTTCCTCTCTCTGTGCGCTCAAATCAGAGGCGTGCAGAGAGCGAGCGAGAGAGCGACAGAGAGAGATCGTGCGATCTCTTCAAAAACCCCGAAACCAAAAGCGAAACGCCGCAGAATCCCCATCGGCGATCGCGAACCGCTTCGCATCGGTGAGAAAAAAACCCTCACCGGACCCTTCTCGACCGCCACCGGAATCTCCTCGGATCCGCCGCCCGCGCCGTCCTCCCCGTCCCCATCCCCGTCGCCGCCGCCCGCCGCCGCGTCGTCGCAGATGGAGGAGACAGCGTTCAGCAGGTCGGGGGGCAGGGGGAGGTTGCGAGAGATGAGGCCGAGGGCGCACATCAGCGACTTCGTCTTCCCCACACGATCATCGAGCGGCGAACCATCACCGTCCTACTCGCGCTGCCGCTGCTGCGGCGGCTGCTGCTGGGGCGGGGGCTGGGGGCTCTCGAGCTGGGCCACCATGGAGGAAGGAGCGCGAAATCGAGCCAGTGGAGACGGTAGTCAGGAGAGAATAAAAACCAAAAATGAATTGATTTTATCGGTTCATGATTGGATTCGATTTTAACCGAATCAATAAAAAATATTAATTTTTAATGAGAATCAAAAAATCGAAAATCGAATTTTTCAACACCCTATGCCGTTCATTGGATTTTGCAACTCGCAAGGAAGATGTGTAAAGCTGTTTTGGACGTTTGTATTTTTTTCTAGCCAGATGGCTGTTTTGGACTTTCAAGATGCGCATGACAAATTGATTTCTCAATTTTTTTTTTTCAGAATTTTATTTCAGAAATTGAGAAATTAAAAATTTTAACTTATGACTTCTTCTTTAAATTTATTTATGAAATAAAAATCTGTTCTAAAAATAAAATAATCAAATTGCGTTACCAAATGAATTTTTGTTTCAAACTTATTCCGGAGAACAGAGAAACAGAGAAGTAGAAATTTTATCATGCGTGCTCTCAGAAGCCGGAAATCTTTAGATAAAGGGTTACTTATGGCAATTAAGAGCTGGAGAAGAGAGAGAGAGAGGAGTATCTTTCCCAACTTTGTTTTAAAATTGGGATTTGGTGGGGCTAAGGGTACGAGTCATCTCGACACATGATAGCTAGAAAGAGCTTAAGCAGAGAGTTTATGTGTTTAGTGTGCATCAAAGGTGGGCCTTTATTACCACCGTCCGCAACGACGCAGCTGGCTTGGGGTTTTCTCCCCTCACGGGCTAAGGAGTTCAAATTCAGTCATCGTTAGGGATTCTTACATGATAGCTGGAAAGAGCTTGAGCAGAGAGTTTAAAAAGGTGTGTTTTTATTTGACTCTGCAAGGTTCACAAAAAATAAAAAGGTGGGCCTTTATTTGACTCTGCAAGGTTCACATGTTGTGGAGACCTTCTAAGCATCGCTTCTTTGTTTATTGGTTGGCGAGGAAGTTACGGTCTAGATGATCCAAAAGCTCGCCTTGAATCGTGGAAGCGACTTTGTCTAGGAGAGAGAAGCTGGTTCCAAATAACACTTGAAAACGGCAGTGTTAAAAGGGTTTTGTTATAGAGTACTTCCATATACGTTGATCTTTATCTATTCCTCTTTCTTGACATGCTACCTCTCAAAGTTGTGATTGAATTTATACATACACTCGTACTTTTTTATGTAAAAGGATGTCTGAAAGGGATTCCCTTCTGGGGTCTGGAACTATCATTAGTGAGGTTTAGCCTCGCATCTAAGCGGTCAACCTCCTCACTTCAAGCTGGGGGGTTAGGGAATCCCTTTAAAGGGTCCCTTGGCGGACCCCCCGCAGGGAAGAAATCTTTTTCCAGCCCCTTACCTGGCTGTACCCAGACTTTTCTAGTGGTCATAACCTTTTAAGATCTTGCTAAGGACCGATACTTTTTTTATGTAAAAGGATGTCTAAATTGACTGCAAGTTTCTACTAATTCCATTATAATGTGGTTTTATGTTGTTCCCTTTACATTTCCAAGAGTAAGTAGACGTAGTTTTGAATGAAAGAATGTGGAACCCAATCCTTCCCCATCTGAGTCAGGTTCTTCCTAATCCCATTGCCCTTTCAACTTTATAAATATGAGAGCAGTAAAGAAACGAGACTATAAAACTTGAAAATTTTTTAAGGATAAGAGGAAAATGACACCATAAATATCATAACTTTTGTATGACGCTCAATTTTTTTTTCGATCGCTTGAGTACCATAATTTAGATATAATGCTCACTTGAGTGTCGTATTTTTCTTTTCTGATCACTTGAGTGATATTTAACATTTTTAATTGATCATTTGAGTGTCATAACTTTCTAAAAGCTCACCACAAATGCTATGCCATATCGGATTTCCGGCACGTAGGTGAATGTTTTCAAAAAGTTTTGATACTTATAATATTCAAGTAATTATTTTTTCGAAGTTATAGAACTCAAGTGGTCAAAGAAAAGTTATGGCACTAAAGCGGGTGTTATGCGAAAATTATAATACTACCGATGTCCTTATTCTGAAGATTAGTTCTGTTCTGAATTAAATAGAAGGCGAACTTTATATGTCAATAACTAAAAGATAAACAAGAACATCCTTGAAGTGTACGAATTGAAGTTGAAGATCTTGAGGCACCGTATCCCCCCGACCATCAGCCAAGGCTTGTTCTCTAGAAGATGCCAATGCTTTCACGACAGAGATATTGCTTTCGTGTGCTGGAAAAGATCCAGCTGGTATTTTGTTGAGCTGTCCAAGTGGCCGTCCAAATCGCAGTGGTTCGATCCCCTCAACGCGCATAAGACAAACTGGAAATTGTTTACTATCCGTCTCCAAAAGAACCAAGTGGTTCCATACTATTCTTTGAGCCAACCTTAGCCTCATGTCCATTCGATGGTAGCCACGGAACAGAGCGCGGAAAAAAACAAAAACAAAAACATAGGTTGGTATGTTTCGCTAGAAAACGAACTTCATTGAAAAAAGAAACTGCTTTCAAGAAGAACATTTTGATTTTTCCAATGTTTGATGGTCTTTGGCGAATGTATGAAGTATACTTTTCAGGAAACGACCTAAGTACAGTCTCAAGAACCCGGTGTGGGAATTGAGTCTAGGTTTTGAGACGCGTGACCTCGGGCTATGGGAGAGCGCGCCAAGGAAGCATCCGGGTGGGGCCCGGCCAGGTTCAGGTCACATCGAAACTTTTGGGAGGGAGGTGGGGAAGGCGAAGGAGGGGAAAGATTCTCCTCCCCCCCACGTTTGACGAGGCAAAAGCGTATCAAGACCGCCGCTTTGGAATCACCGAAGCGGCGTCGTAGGGAGGAGGCTACGAGAGGAGCCCCTCTCCATCTTCGTATCCTCTCTTTTTATATCCCTCCGCCCCCCCTACTCAGCTCGTACACTTATCGGATATATAAATGAAGAGTATACGTGTTCCTGAGAATCTCGTAATTTAAATAATCCTATTTCGAAGAGATTTTTTTTTTATTTGCAATATCAATGATGATGTAAGCTCCTAATGACATTATTTTAGGTTCTATTACAATAATGCGAAATGTCTTTATACTAACTTAAGAAGAATGGCGGTGTAGGTAGGTTTTGTATCTCGTACCTTAATACTTCGTATCTCGTAAATTCCAAACTGCTGAATTCTTTTGTGTTCATGCGTTGCTGATTTTGGTTCTTCTTGAGCAGGTCGGGGATCTTGCAAATTCCCTAGCGTGACTCTTTGAAAGGCTCGGCTTATTTTCAAGAGAACAATGTAACGGGACATCAGAGAGAAGTTATTTCCAAAGATGCTTTGCAATATACACATTTTCTACGTCCAAGTCCCAACTGCTAATGTTCTTCTGTATTTCCTTCCCCTCTCAATGGGACACACACACATATAATTATAACAATTGCCACTTTACAAGTACTTTCTCGTCTAACATGAAATTGAGATGTACGATGATGAGATTAGTGCATAATTACATCGATCAGATTTATATAATATGGGATTTATCGTCATAATAGAAAAATAAGAGAAAATTCAATACAAAATTCTAAAACTTGTCACGGTAATTCACTTAATTCTAAAATTTTTATTTATAGGTCATTTGGGTGTTAAGACTTATATAAACAAATGCAATTGTTGGATTCTGTTAATTTCATATTTTCTCTAGACAAAAAATCATGCACATTTCATCGATTTTTCCGTCAACTGGCGCCACGTTAGCGGCACACTAGAAAACAAAAACGCAATTGCAGAAATGGAAACTTTAAAAAGTTTGAAAATTTTAAAAAAATAAATCGAACATATTGAATGGTTGTGGATTGGGAACAATAGGAGACGCTCGCCTTGTTGGTGGCCATGCAAGGGCCGCGGCCGCCCATCCCCACCTCCCCTGTTGGTGTTTGTTTCAATAAACAAGCATACGTGCATAAGTAATTAAGATCAAAAGTTTGATCACAATGAAAGTAAAAACACTTATATATGAGTTTTCAAAGCACTTTAGTGTATTTTAACAAAGATGCATAGAAGAGCTAAAGCGGCTAATCATATTAACCTTGTACTGTGTTCCAAATTTGATTCAGAAGTTTCTTCAAGTTCTGAGCATGAACTTCCGACGCCTTTTGGTAACACTAGTTCTGATAGTCTTGGATTCTTGACCACAAATGTCTGACATCTTCTAATAATATTGGTTCTAACGTTCTTCAGATGTAGAACATTTGATCTCTTCGCAAGCTCACAAATGTCGAGCTTCTAGTTTAGACACACCACCAATTCTTACATTGAACAGAGGAGGGAAATTGAGAGATCTCATAATTACAATTGTGTTAGCAATTACTCTTGTGTGAGCGATTTTGTTGATTAGTATCAGCACTCTCAATTATCGATTGTCGATTATCGATCGTCGATTATTCGGTGATCTGCTCTCTGTATTACATTTTATAGCTAGTGCATATCACATTTAAATCGGCACATTAACTCTAAACCGTTTTTAGAATTAATTCGGTCGTAACTCCTGACGGACATAAGTTTTGATATCTTTTTAGACACTAATTATGGCATTAACTCTATAATTGTTATAGAGCATCGTTTCAAACATTTATTTATAACCGTTACAAGTCTTTATTATGGGTATTAACTTTGTAACTGTTATAAATATTTAATTTGACCGTTACTTCTAAAATTGTTTTAAAGTATTAATTGGTCATTTAAATCTGAAACTGTTTTAGATTATTAAACTGCCCATTTATTCTGAAATCGTTTTAGATCATTAAATTGACCATTAAATGTGAAACCATTTCAAAACTTAATGTGACCGTTAAATCTAAAATCGTTTTAGATCTTTAATTTAGCCATGAAGTCCGAAACAGTTTCAAATCATTAATTTGGCTATTGATCCTGAACTTACTTTAGATCATTAATGATGCGATTAATTCTGAACTTACTTCAGATCATTAATGTAGCTATTAATTCTAAACTCACTTCATTATTAATTCGGTCACTGAATCTGAACACGCTTTAGATCTTTGATTCTGCCATAGAGGGTGAAACCTGCTTAAGACTTTGTAAACTTTGAAGCCTCTACATCAGAATTTTTATTTCTAGCCCAACTCAATCTGATTGGTTCAATTGCAAACACATTTGCAATGTTTTCTCTCTCATTCAAACATCATTCTAATTGATTATGGTGTGTGACATTCCTAGGTTCATCACTAAGCTAGCATCAAAACTTGTACTAACACATTAACACAACCAAGAAAACTGATTGTCTAGATCAATCTCATGTTTCTGCAAACCATGAGTGATATATAGCAATATATCATGGCTACCAAGACAACGTGAAATGTTTTCAGAATAAAATAAACTTATTAGCTTTGGTGATCATGTAATTTGACCATTTTGTCTCACCATGCCCCAATTAAACAAAGGCTATAGAACTATTGATCAAGCCAACAATTTGGTCATATGCCCAAATCTAATTTATATGTATTTCTTCAAGATATGAATCATTCATTCATGAGTACAACCTTAGTTGAGGATTTCAATACAATGCCACGAATAGATCGCATAGGACATCAATATTGTATATCTATATATAACAAGAAGATAGATTCCATATTGTGCACTCATGTGCCTTCGTATGTGAACAAACTATGACCATCAAGTATAGTGACGGTTTGACGAAGCGTCAATATGCGCACTTGTGAACCATAGCCATCCAACATACAAGTTAGCATCGTGTCTCGGAATTAAGGATCTTAAAATCAGACATTGACATCGCTAAAAGCTTCCGTGTCGCCAATCGTTCTATGAATGTCACATTCAGTGAACTTGTCCAAGACAAGCACCTGTGTTCTAGCTCGGATATCACAATATCCAATGACTTGTGACTCATCATCCCTTCAAGAATCCAATATTGACTGGTGAAGCTTGAGAACACACCGGTCTTAACAAGATCATCAATATTCTCTCAATGATCCATTGATCGGGAACTGTTTAAAGATTCAGCAAAACTATAACCTACCACACATATTCTTAACACCTTAAAAATATGTTCAGTCCTAACTAATCTTATGGACTCATTCATATAAATTGGACGATGACTGAAAATCTTATTTGCCATTAAATAATCCCTAACATGTAACTATTACATAGTTGCTTTAAGGCATACAACTAACACCCCTCCACCAAAAAAAAAAAAAAAAAAAAAAAAAAAAACCATTATTATTTTGGTTAGCACCCCAAAGGGAAAAAAATCTCTATTTTATTTTTTAATTTTTTTTTTTCTATATTATCCACTTAACACCACATAAGTTCCAAATCTTTGCAAAAGAGAAAAAAAAATTGGCAAAAAATACCACCTAAATTTCCATCTCAAAACAATCAATAGAGCTAACTAAATCGGTCATTCGTATCTTTTCCATAAGTTTTTGAACTTAAATTAAAGAAATAAAAAAAAAATTAGGATATAAACATGCTTTCTCAACAAATTTCACAGATCCTAATGGAATAATTCCCAAATGTTATCTACGTTGATCTTCTCCCTTTTATGTAACAAGTGAATGACATTGCCAGTTTTCGCGTCACGGGATATATGAGGAAACGGCCATGCTAAACTGACCTTCAAAATGGCTTCATCTGCCCGTAGAGGATGAAATGGATGAAATTACTGAAATTGCGGGGCTCACTCCCCACCGTCCGTCTTTCATCAGCTCCTCACATTTCTCTCCTCCTCTCCCCCTCTCTTTGCTGATCCTGTGCGCCTCTGCCCTTGCCCGCGAAACCTCACTGCTTCCATTTCATAGCCTGCACCCTGCTCAGGACGAGGCCGTTCAACCAGAATCCTTCTGGCTGTTTGTGCGCTCCAAGAGGATGAAAATGTGAAAATGCTTTGTAATTGGGCATTCTCCAGTCGTGACTCTGTTGGTGACTTCCGAGCTGAGAATTAGACTCTGATTGCAAGAAACACCGTTTTACATTATTTGTTTTGCCGTAGTGTTCATGACACCATTTCCTAATATATACATATAAAAAGAGAAGGTAAATTCTCGAGTGACGAAGGAGGAGGAGGCGGCAAGGCCAGAGAGGCTATCACGTAGGAGGAAGTCTCGGTGTTGAAGCCAGGACTATGAGGGGTAGGATCCGCCGTGGCGGAGAGGGCAGCAACGATGATGACTTGAGGCACCGCCAGCGGTGGAGATGGAGGGCAGCCTTACTAGTTGGCAAACTGGAGGAGGGCTGATGTTGCGTAATGCACGGACATGCACGGACGTATATGGTGTTGGAACCAAAAGAATAATGATAACTTAGAAAAAATTGGAAAGGGCACAAAATTGAAGGGAGAGATCGTTTTCAGAATGCTGTCTAATGTCTTCAATTTACAACACTCACCCTCATGTCCTTATATAATAGCAGAACATCTACAATACATTTAATGATTTAATGATCAAACATTCCACACACTTAAACGACCCAAAAGCCATGAAGTCTTCGAGCATTCCTGTTAGCAAACACTAAATGAAGCAACAAAAAGTCCACAAAGCTAACAAAAACACACAAACAAAGTCAATACACTAAATGCAGAGGTATAGCAATCCGTGGAGAACTCTTCAATGACCTTTGTTGGCATTCTTGTCTCATGCTCTAATAGCCCTCCTTTATTAAATACGTGTAGCTTTTTTTGTCTTCAATCTCCTTTAAGCGCCTATCATGAATGCTTCGTTTATTTGCTTTCATTCTTCCTTTAACACCCCCAATAAATCAAGGCATCCTTTGAAGTATACTAACAACCAAATCTAGAACCCAACAACCAACGCGCACCAATCTTCAACGATCGATTTTATTCTATTCTAATAGTCTCCCCTAAAATTGATTTTTAAATAAAATAACATCGAGTATCATCTTTAATTTTTCGAACAAATCGGCCTTTCATAGTTTTGTCAAAATATTTGTAATCCGAACTTCTAATTTGCAAAAGTTAAACTCAATCTCACCATTTTTTACTCGAACTCGAATATAATGATACTTGATATTGATGTGCCTACTTCTGTCACAAAAAACTGAATTCTTGGCTAATGCAATAGTTGACTTATTGTCACACATTATTTTGGTTAGATCTATTTGTGCATGTTTCAATTCACGCAACATCCTATGAAGCCATACCTCTTGACATGCCACCGAAGCTAACGTCATGTACTCTGTTTTAGCTGTTGAGAGTGCAATAATGTATATTTTTCGCGGACTAAATAATTACTCATGATCCAAGAAAAAAAAACCTATTCAAAAGTACTCTTTCAAGTCTCGATATCACCCACCCAATCACTAGCTGTGTACCCCACTTAAACTGTTAGTATAATATTATAAAATTCCATGGTCACAAGTTCCATTGGGCATATCGTAAATTTTTTTTTTGCTGCATGCAAATGTGATTGGTCCAGCCTTTCCATGACCCTGCTAATTATTCTCACTCCACAAGTAATATCTGGCCTCGTAGAAGCTGAATATCTCAAAATGCAAATAATGCTTTTGAAATAAGTGAGATTTACAAGTTCCTTGGTTCCTTCTTTCTTCAGCGCCAATTGATCTATTTCATTGAGTCTGAATTGGCTTAAGCATTTCCAATTTCAATCTCTTTAAAATGTCATTGGCATATTTTTGTATTGAAATAAATATGCCATCATTTGCATGCTTTACTTCAAGGCCAAGAAAATAGGACATCAATCCTAAATTTGTGATTTCGAATTGGCTAGTTATAGCCTCTTTGAATTCAACAAACATCTTTTAACAACTCATTGTAAATATCAAGTCATCAACATAAAGGTAAACAATTATTATGTCAATGTTAGTATTTGGCTTAATATACAATGTATGCTCATATGGGCACTTTCGAAAACCATGCTCTAATAGGTATGTGTCCTTCACGTGACACAAGGTTTTCATTTTAAGTTCTTTCTCAGCCTAATAATTTACTAGAAGTCACTACTAGCCTTTTAGAATCAGCTAGAAGAGACTCAGATATTCTAGATGTGAAGACTTGATTACACTAACGTCTCTTCTAGCATTCTTTCGGTAACTAACTAGTTGGTTATTTAATCTAAGTAGTCACACACAATTGATGTCGCTAAGTGCTCATGCAATTTTTTTTTCTTTTTGTGGGGTTATTTTCATCAAAGTCTAGACCTTGCATAATCTAGAAGGGAAATTAACACAATTTATTGAATAGAAATGCGAAAAGTAAACAATCAAGTTATTGAAATGCAGTGTTGTAAATAAACATCCAAGTACCTGAAAGTAATCCTCTAAGTGCGAGAAAAGAAAACCCAATGTAACGTTTGGGCAAAGAAAGCTGCATGGCTTCGTTATAAGCTTCTCAATAAAAATCCTCAGAAACTTGCTATTTGAAACTAAGGCGAGCCTAAATTTAATGAATTAGTAAGATACAGCCTAGGCTAGACTACCCTAATTAGTTATCAAATGAGTGTGGTTAAGTCTAATTGATCTTATTTACAAAGTCCACTCTAATAGAATCATAAATGTTAAATAGCCTACTTCAGACTATACTAAACTATCAAATATCCGTCTTCTATCCACAAGGGATAGTTTTCTCTCTCGCTTTTTGCGAGTTTCTTTCTTCTGTTTCATGGCACCTTAAACCCTTGTCTTCTTTCCTTCATCCGTTTATTTCCCGATGGATTGTCTCTTTATCCAAAGAATCTGTTTTCGTTCCCCTTCCGTCTGTTTTAACCTTTATGCCTTTACTTCCCGTCTTCTCTCGTTCCCTCGTCTTCTCTTTTCTTCTTTGGCCCCTGCTTCGCTCTGTTTTCCCATCCTACGAACTTTCAATCGGCTGCTTGCATGTTCGAATCTGATCTCCATTTGGCTCCTGCCACTATTCTGTTTAGTCCATCTCACCTCTCAGCGCTTTTCCCAGTCTCTGATTCACTTCCGATTTCTTTTTCTTGCTCCGAACTTTGTCCGTAGCAGCTATGGTAGATGCAGATGATGCTAATTCCCCCCATCTGGCTGCCCTGTGTAAGCGCTTGGGAAGATTGTGCTTGCCTCACGATTTGGAGGTCTGGAATGATGAGCCTTCACCTGCGAAATTGGATGAGTGCCGATTAACCCTTATCGGTAAGATTTTCGCTGACTCTCCTGTAAATTTCTCGGCCTTTCAGAGTTTTTTGCAACGGGTTTGGCGAGCAGAACAAGTGGAAATCTCTCAGAGAGAGGATGGTCTCTATGCGGCGAAATTCAAATTACATAAAGATAAACAGAGGATTTTAGATGGGGGACCTTGGGTCTTTTCGGGTCGTCTGGTTGTTTTTAAGGATTGGATTCCCAATACACCGCTTCACTACTATGACTTCTCCTCTTGCGCTCTTTGGGTGCAAGTTTTTGGCCTTCCCCTAGAATTCTGCACAGAACCACTAATTAGAAAGGCCGTTATGACAGTTGGTAAGGTTTTGGAGGTCAGGGCAAATGGTCACGATACTTTTACCATGAGGTCTGGGCGTGCGCGAGTTGAACTCGACTTTCAGCATCCTCTGCAGACAGGGCATTTGATTCGAATTAATCACAAAACTTTTTGGCTGGATTTTCGGTATGAGCGCCTTGCTCATTACTGTTACTTATGTGGGAAGCTGGGGCATTATGCTACTTCGTGTACAGCTAGTTCAGTTAATCTTGACGAGTTGACTGGGGATGATAAACTACCGTATGGACATTGGTTACGTGCTGAAGTTAAGACCCATAGCCCATATTGGAAACTCTATTACAGATGGACAGACAAGGAGGACATAGTAGAAGAAAGTGTACCTGAAACTCCCCCCACAGTTCCTCCACATCTCGCTTTAATGCCGCCGATACCTCCCTCAGAGGTCCCTCCCCTGCTGCAACCCTTGGTTACTACTAGTCCTGCTACATCCACCCCCTCGGCCCCTCTAGAGACCGAGTTATTTTCACAGGGAAGCCGTCCTCACACAGCTTTGATACCTGCATCAGCAAAGCAGAAAGGTGTTCAGCTGGATCAGACCAAAAAACTTAAGAGTTCTCGTCATACTACGAAATCAGGACCTGTTAAGAAGCTCAAGCGATACAACCCATATGATATGAGAAATGCAGCGACAGAAAACTTTGATGAATCTTTACTGATGGATGCTCCCATTGCGGAAGCTACTGGTGATAGGAATTGGGCATGGGTGGTTGGCCCTCAACAGCCCCCTCGTTACAAATGAAAATGATCAGTTGGAATTGTCAGGGTTTGGGTAATACCCTGACAATTCAAGCTCTAAGGGCCCTGGTGGTTAAGGAAAAACCTGATCTTTTATTTTTGATGGAAACTAAAAATGGCGAAGTAGTGCTTTCTTGGCTGCAATCTAGGTTGCGTTTTTTGCATCTTCGTGTTTATAATCCGGTTGGCTTGGCAGGAGGTTTAGCAATTTTTTGGAATGCTTCTGTCTCTCTTTCTTTTGTTAGTTCTACAGCTGACTATTTTGATATGATTTGTACGGATGAAGTAACCAGCAACATTTGGCGCCTTACTTGTATTCATGCCCCTGCTGTTGCTCGTCTGAGACGCGAGGTTTGGCAGGATCTTATTACCATCAATCACATCAATACTCTTCCTTGGGTCTGTATAGGTGATTTTAATGAGATTCTCTATCACTGGGAAAAGCAAGGAGGTAGACCAGCAGATTTTAATAGGTTGGCTTCGTTTCAATCTGTTCTAAATGATTGTTCTCTAATGCCTATTGAAGCAAAGGGTTACGTGGATTAATAATCGTCAAGGGGATGATTTAATTAAGGAATGTCTTGATCGTGCCATTTGCTCCCTGGATTGGAGATTATTGTTCCCTTGGGCTGAGGTTCAGGCTTTACCTGCTGTTGGTTCTGATCATAGCCCACTTATCTTAAATACTCTACCAGTTATTGGCTCTAGATAGCATTATTTCATGTATGAATCTTATTGGAACCAGGATGTGGAGTGTAGGGAAGTTATTAATTCTTCTTGGAATTCTGTTCGTCGAAAGCAAGCCTCTCTACTCAACAAGATTCAAGCTGTCTCGGCTTCTTTAACGACGTGGAGTCGCTCTAAATTTTCTAATAATCAACTCAGGGTTAATGCTCTACAGCTCTAGCTGCAGAATCTTACTAACCAACATCATGGTTTTTATGATCTTTCAGAGGCAACTTCCTTGAAGAAAGAATTGCAGTGGGTATGGAGTTGTGAAGAACAGTATTGGGCTATTCGATCCAAACTTAATTGGCTAAAAAGGGGTGATAAGAATACCCGATTTTTTCATGCTACAACTATTCAGCGTCGTCAACGTAATCGAATTACTATGTTAAAGGACGAAGATAACATTTGGGTGAGGGATCCTACAAGACTCAAGGAGATGGCGACGGGGTTTTTTCACGCCTTTATAGTTCGTTGGAAGGCGTGACTATGCTCCTATATTAGATCAGTGTACTCCTTTGGTCACTCAGGAGATGAATAATAGATTAACTGCAGTTCTTACCTTTGAAGAGGTGCAGCAGGCTACTTTTCAATTAGGAGCATCCAAGGCTCCGGGCCCTGATGGCCTTAATGGTTTATTCTATCAGACGCACTGGAATATTATTAAATCTGACCTTTTTGCAGCAGTTAGTAACTTCTTTAATACTAGTGTAATGCCCACAGCTTTAAACAAAACTCTAATAGCTTTGATTCCAAAAGTTCCTCACCCAGAAAGCCTTGAGCAGTATCGCCCAATTAGTTTGTGCAATTATGCTTATAAAGTTATATCTAAAGTTATTGCCAATCGTTTACAACCCATCCTACCGGACCTTATCTCTGAGGAACAGTCTGCTTTTGTGGGGGGCAGGCAGATTCAAGACAATATCTTACTCGTCCAGGAAGTTTTACACCAGTTGAGAATAAAGAAGGGAAGGAGTACCTATCAAGCAGTTCTGAAAGTAGACATGAGGAAAGCGTATGACAGGGTGGAATGGGATTTTCTCCAGGATTATCTTATTAAATTGGGTTTTCACTCTCTATGGGTCAGGTGGATTATGCAATGTATCTCAACTCAATCGTCCTGTGTTAAAATGAATGGACAACATCTTCGCTATTTTCACCCTACTAGAGGTCTTAGACAGGGTGATCCCCTCTCCCCTTATATTTTTATTCTGATGGCTAATCTTTTATCTACTCTTATTAAGAAAGCTGTCGATATGGAACACCTTAAAGGGATTAAACTAAACAGGTGGTGTCCTTCTTTATCGCACTTGTTTTTTGCTGACGATGCCACTTTCTTTCTTGACGGTACTATGAATGAATGTCAGAATCTCTCGAATATTTTACAGCAGTATTGTCTAGCAACAGGGCAAGAAATTAATAGAAATGAATCTGGTATCTACTTTGGAAAAGACTGCCCGGTTATTTTGCAACAGAATTTGGCTTCGGAGCTGCGTGTTCCTATTCTGAATAAATCTGGGAGATATTTAGGGATACCGTCTGATTGGGGACGTTCTAAGAAAGACATGTTTTCGTGGATCATGGGAAGAGTTCATTCCAAATTGGAGAGTTGGAAAGCTAATTTGATTTCAAAGGGTGGGAAGGAGATTCTTTTGAAAACTGTCATCCAAGCTATTCCTCAATACGCAATGTCTATTTTCAAGATACCTGTGTCTATTTGCAGATCTATAGAGAAAAGTATAGCCAGACTTTGGTGGCAAAATGACAAAAATAAAGCAGGAATTCATTGGCGAAGTTGGGAAGTTTTGAAGAAAAGCAAAGCAGATGGTGGTTTGGGCTTTAGAGACCTGCAGAATTTTAATAAAGCAATGTTGGCCAAGCAGGTTTGGCGTTTATTCACTCAACCCTTATCTCCCTGGAGTAAGGTTTTCAAGGGCCTGTATTTCCATTCCAGGTCTATTTTTAATGCAGATAGAGGCTCTCGCCCCTCTTGGGGCTAGCAGAGTCTTCTGATTGGTCGGGATGCCGTCCTACCCAACGTCCGTTGGTCTGTAGGCGATGGGCAATCTATCAGAATTCGAGATGACCATTGGCTCCCGTTGGGTATCCTAGGTGGCCCTTCAGCCCGTGAAGAACCTGTTTTGGTGGCTGATCTTATTGATCCGTCCACCAATACCTGGAATGTCAACCTCCTACGTAGGTTCTTTGACAATCAGGTAATCGACCAAATCACCTCTATCCCTTTGCGACCAAATTCTGCCAAAGATCAGCTTGTTTGGACCGCTACCAAAGATGGTAATTTTACTGTTAAATCTGCTTATCGTTCGTTCACAGCAACAACAATAAATCGGCAAGTAGGTATGACTTCCTCTTCTTATCAGAACCCGAGTTGGTTATGGAAAAACGTCTGGAAGATGCATTCCCCCCCAAAGATTCGAGTTTTTTTATGGTCGCTTTGTCAGAATGCTTTAGCTACAAGGGCTAATCTCTATCAGCGACATACTATTGATAACCCCTGCTGTCTACTATGTGATCGGAATCAACCTGAAACCCTAGAACATATGTTCTTATTATGTCCGTGGACTAAAAGGGTTTGGTCATGCCCCAGATTTGGTCATGCCCCAGATTAAACATACAGATTTCACTTATGCAGATTTCTAGAATAGATGAATGGATAGTACAGCAAGTTCAGTCACGCTATTCCTTACCTGGTTTGGAGACTCTGGCCTCTGTTTTCTAGCAGATCTGGCGTGCTCGGAACGGCTACATTTTCCGACGTGAAGACCTTCGACCATCTCGGGTGGCTGAGGCTGCTCTAGCTGGATCTCATGTGGCTCGCCTTACAGCTTCCTCTCTGATGAGTAAGGGCCGCTCGCTCCAGTGCAGGGGATCTCTTTGGAAGCCCCCAGATCCGGGTATCTTGAAAATTAACATTGATGGATCGCATCAATTAGGATCCAGAGAAGGAACTATGGCGTGTGTATGTAGGGATCATCATGGAAGACTTACGGATGGTTTTTTGAAGCACTTTCCTGCATCTTCTGCCTTACAGGCCGAGATACAAGCTGTATCCTTAACTCTTCAGCATCTGCAACGCCGTGGATTCTCAGATGCTCCGCTCCTTCTTGAATCGGACAGCCACCTCGTGGTCGAGATCTTAAATCGACGCTGCAAGCCGCCATGGGAGGATCGGTCTCTGTTCCTCAAAGCCGCCTCCCTGCTTTCATGTTTCCCTAATCTTTCGCTAGGGCACTGTCGACGGGAAGCCAACGTTGTTGCCGACTGGGCCGCAAAGGCCCATGACCGTTCTTCTTTATTTCAGAGTTGGGCTGTTTTTCCCCCGTTTTACTTAGTCAATCTTATTTGTGCGGATGCTTTAGCTGCCGGTTGTACTGGTTTTACTTCTCCAATATAGTTTCCTGTTTCCGACCAAAAAAAAAAAAAAAGACTATACTAAACTAAACTATTAGGAAATTCAAGACCGGATTGGACATGGGTCTAACACCATTGGTTCCATCCAACTGCCACCACCTTGGGTATCGCTTTCGACCGCCACCTCCTTGTGGGTGTCGATTTTCATCATTCACAATTCAATCCAACAATGCATCCAAGCAAAACAAACAATCAGCGACTTCACCAATCAAGCAATCTGATTCGGGAAATTGGTTTCAACTACACAATCCAATTAGCTTAGCCACCTCCTGATCAAACTAAGGGTTCATTAATTAAGATTAGTGATAAAGCCTTTCCTCCGGGAGCGAATAAAGCTCAATAGGTCCCACTTGCATTCACAAGACGGAAGACTAACTCACTAATCACTAATGTAAAGCTAATCAAACCCGCTAACCTACCCACCAATACATGCATTGACAATCGTAATTAGACCTAATATTCATCCAATCAAACACATGCAAACTCAATTAAACTTGCTATTAGGCCAATTGACTTGGGAATCAAGCAATCAAACCCAAGAAGGGGCATTCCCAATTTTATCAAAATCATGTAAGTACTTATCTAAATAAAAGTAACCTAATTCTAGCACACTAAAATCTAACATCATAGGGTGCGCTTGATTCAACTTTGCAAATGAACTTTGGGTGTAAAGCAAATGCTGAAAGTCAAAGCTATTTGAGCAAATGCAAATTATGTTTGATTAAAACATCTTTAAAAATGGACTTTGAGTTTAATGTGTGTTTGGCAAAAAAAACAAACTTTTGCAATGGGCTTTGGATATATTATATAGATTTACTTATTTATTTTTAAAAAATGACCAAACCCTTCATTGGGTGGCAAAGGGCTACGGCCGCAAGTGCCAAATTTGGCTCGTCGGCCCTTTGCCGATCCTGCGAAAGGTTTGATATTTTTTAATTTGAAAAAAAAATTAATAAAGGACGAAATTGGAATTTTGAAAAATTGGTAAGGGTACTTTAGAAGGAAAAAATGAGTTTCAACCCAAAGCTACTCCCTACTAGTATAGAATGCTGACTTTGAAGTGGAAGCTCATTCAAAATAGTTGGCAAACGGTCTTTGAAGGCAAAAAGCCATTTGAAAATGCTAAACCAAACGCACTCTTTATTAAGTCTCACTTTCCTAACCAAGTTTTCAATCTTTTCATATTTATTTTATTTTATTTTAGTGTCGTTGTTGTTATTATTATTATTATTTTGAAAATAGGGACTTGGGCTGAGCCCTTAAGCCCAGTCAAAATACAAACAAAACCCTAGTCTTGTGGGTCTGGGCCACGGATACACATTGGCTTTTTATTTTTTTTCATACTCCCATTTTCACTTCTCACGAACGCCTGCACCTATGTCGCTCCACGAATCTAAAAAATCCGTAGTTTGACAAAAAAATTCACCCATCCTAAGCAAAACCCAGCGAGATAAACACTTCACAACTCCATAGATTTCACCGAAATTACAAGACTAAGCACTTCTTATTCATTCACTATCCACCCTCAGCCTCTAGGGAGCGGCGGTCGGCCACCATCCATCACCGGAGCACCACAATCGCAGGCATTTAATACTCCACTGTGCCTCACCAAGATCGCTTCTACCATTCATCAGACACTATTAAGACAAGGACTGACTGAGACAAATTTGAACTGAAAAGGTGAAGGGAAGCCACCAAAGGGATATATACTCGAGCACCCGCGAAGAATCGACAAGCATGACGTCCACTCCAGTCATTTTCTCACCAGTAATCACCATGAGAGAAATCCACAAATCAAAAACAACAGGAAAAGAAACAAGAAGATGGGTTCATCTGTCATTCGGTGACAACAGAATATAGCAATAATTGAGCTCAAAAGCTAATGAGAAACATCTGCCACGACACGAGACGAACTGAAACCCACTCAAATTAATCCAAAATCGCAGAGAAATTTATGTAAACAAGGTTCTGGCATTTCATCAAACACATGGTGCGCGGTTTGGTCATGCGGTTTACACACAAGTTCAAAGTAGCGATTCACTCCCTACTATGACGATTAATGCTAAACGGGAACTTGGATCATCACCTCAGCCGGGATCCAAGTAGATTTTCAAACCAACACCCCTCAGAATGACTGGGAGTAAGTCTTGTGCTTCTTACCTTACAAGGGAGCGATTTCGATCGCGAATATAGATCGTGGAGAGCGTGGCCCGTGAAGACCAGCGCCACGAGGGACCGGAAACGTCGAAGGAAGAAGCGAAACTTCGAGGTTTCTCGGCCCCGAGGCAGAGAAGAACAGGGCTCCGATGGAGCAACTTCGAAATCGAAGTTCACGGCCGCGAAAATGGTCGACCTCGTCGGAGACGTGGAGATTATCTCATTTATGACGATGGTTGTCGGCGATGAAAGTCTTTAACGAAAGTGTTAAGCTCCTCGGGAGTCTCTTTTCACGGAAAAATGGGGGCGGAGCAGAGCTTTTCCGGGAAGGCCGGAGATACGCGCCGGCAAATGGTTCTCCGGCCAGTGAAGACGATGAAGAGCGGGCCCGATCACACCCTTCGGCCGAATAGGGCTGGGCCGAGAAAAGTGAAAAAGAAAAAGGCTGGGTTTTGCGCGAGAATGGGTAAAGAGGCCGGGCTCTTCCTCTCACTATTTTTTTTTTTTTTTTTTTTACTTTCAACTTTTCAAGGCTACCATTTCTCTAATATATCTTATAATAATTCTTATTATTTGCTAATATACTAATCGCCTCCTTTTTCTTTTTCTTTTTTTTTTGTTTATGCTTTTTTGACATTTTTATAAGGAAAAATGCCATACTAGATTGACAAAATTAGATGTCAACATCAGGTACTTTCATGTTGATGTCTACGGTGCTCAAGTCATTTTTCTCACACGCCAGCACCATGTATTCCTCAGCACCAATGGCATGTGCTTATTCCGCATGCTCATACATTTCCACACATTCCGATTGTAATGTTTGAATTTATTGCACTTAAAACACTTGATTTTTGGTTTGTCGCGTGTTTTATACTTTCTAGTGAAACTGAATTTCTACCATTACCTCAACCTCCTTCGTGACCTCTATTGCCTTGATAGCGACCAGACTCTGCAATGCTTGCTCGGGGTTTGAATCAATCACTTTAAATTTGCTTTGCTCATGCGAGTACAATGAACCCATCAATTGCTCCAACATTAGGGTGTCTCACCCTTCCTTGATCGCTGCGATAAAGTAGTCAAATCTTTTGGTGAAAAACCTCAAGATTTTTTTCTACGACTTGTATATCTTGGAGTTCTTCACCATTAACTCTCAATTGGTTAACGATGGTTTACACTCAATCATAATATGTCGAGATTGCTTCAGAGTTATACATATGTAAAGATTCAAAATTATCTCGAAATGTTTGAAGTTGCACCCATTGGGATACAGTCATTGCCTTTGTAGGACTTTTACAAAATATTCCATGCTGCTTTCGTGGTCTTTGCACTCGATATTTTTTCAAATGTCATTTCCTCCATGGCATTAAAGATCGCATACAATGCTTTTTGATTTTTCCTCTAGGACTCCAGCAACAAATCGTTGTCATCCTGTCTCAAAGCCTCAAATGCCTTAGTATGGCCATTTTGTTGTAGCTATTTTTCCACTAGATTCCATAAATTTTGTGATTTGAAGAGAACCCTCATTTAGATGGGCCAATTATTGAAATTTCTTCTATTCAACTTGTTCAACTTTGTAACTTACAATTGAGCGGAATTGGTGGATGTCATTTCTAGCTTTGATACCAAATGCTTGAACCAAAAGACTAATGATAACTTTGAAAATTTTGGAACAAGGGCATAAAATTTGAGGAAGAAATTGTTCTTAGAATGCTTTCTAATGGCTTCAATTTACAACACCCATGCTCACGTTCTTATATAATGGCAAAACACCTCCAATACATTTAATGATGATGACAAACATCTGACCCGCTAAAATGAGCCAGGAAGTCTTCAAGCACTCCTGGCAAACATTAGTGAACAAAAAGTCCACAAAACTAACAAAAAAAAAAAAAAACATAAACAAAGTTAATACAATAAATGAACGTGAAGACAAATGTATCGATCAATGGAGAACTCTTCAATGACGTTTGTTGGCATTCTTTGTCTTCTTGCCTCAGTAGCTCATTTTCATTAAATGCTTGTAGCACTTTTGTCTTCACTGATTCGCTTTCAGTCTTCTTCTATGACCCACCATAAATCAAGACATTCATTGAAGAATACTAACAACCAAAACTAGAACTAACAACCAACTTGGTCAAATCATCAACAATCAATTTTATACTATTCTAACATTTGGAGTGCGAGATTGAGAATGCCTATCTTGCCTACACGAACCATTTCATGTACCTATTGCTCACTTTGCAACGAGACATCATCTCTCTCCAAGCAGTAAAGTGTTGGGATTTTACGGAACATGTACATGCTAAATAAATATAAACGCAGCGGAAATAAAGATAAAATTTTACTATACATGTATCTCCAAAGGCCTTATTCATGCGTTTTAATTAAAAATCATAATATCAAAGGGGGTTATACGAATTACCTCTCGAAACGCGTTTTAAATAACTTGATTCAAAAATGTTCTTCAATTTGAGCCTCACAAGCGTTGGGTCTCTAGTCCAGACATACCACCAATGCACTCAAAGCGCGCTTTAAACAACTTAATTCAAAAATGTTCTTCAATTTGAGCCTCATAAGCGCCGGGTCTCTAGTCCAGACACACCACCAATGCACCTCGAACGAAAAAGAGTTCACAGGTAATCACCATTGTAATTGTGTTAGCAATCTTGTGGAGACAATCCTCTACGTGTGTTTAGCAACCATTTACTAACCATGTAGTTCTCTCTCTCTCTCTCTCTCTCTCTCTCTCTTTCTTAACTTAACCCACTCACCCTCTCTCTCTTTCTCTACTCTATTTATAATGTCTTTATGAAGTCAACATTTAACTTCCTCTAGAAGCTAGTCTTTAACCTCTCAAAGAAGTTATTGACTACTTTTTCCAGAACCTAGTTCTTCCAGAAGTTGGTCTATAACTTCTCAAATAAGTTATTGACCACTTCATTTAGAAGCTAGTCTATAACTTCTCAAATAAGTTATTGACTACTTCCTCCAAAAGTTGGGTGAGAAAGAGAATAGCTCTCGTGAGTGGGCTATGTTTGATTGAGTGAATTGGTTATGGTGTGTGACATACCTAGGTTCATCACTAAGCTAACAGTAAGACTTGCACTAACAAATTAGTATTCCCAAGAGAATTGATTGTCCCAATCAATCTCTAAGTCCTACAAGCCATGATTGACATCTAGTAATATGTCATGACTACCAAAACAATGTGAATGCTTTAAGAACATAATGAACCTGTCAGCTCTAGTTACAGTGTAATTCAATCAATCTGTCTTACTATATCCCAATAGAACAAAAACCATAGAATATGTGTCAAGTCACAAATTGATCATATGCACAAACCTTTGACCCACATTTTATACAAGACATAAACAATTCATTCTTGGTTATAACCCTGCTCGAGAATTTTTAATTGCAGTGTCACAATTAGATTGCATAGGACATCATTACCGTACCATGCATGTAACAAGGAGACAGATTCCATGTTGCATACATGTATAACTTCGTATGTGAACGGATTATGACCATCAGGTATAGAGACAAATCAATGAGCCGCCAATATGCGTACCCGTGAACCATAATTGTCCAACACACAAGTTAACACTGTGCCTCGGGTCTAAATATTATTTACACAAGACCAGAGCATGAACAATTAGTTATTGACCCTGCTAAAAGCTTCCATATTGCCAATCATTTTATATATGTCACGTTCAGTGAACTTGCTACAAGCATCTGTGTTCTAACTTGGGTATCATAATATCCAATGACTCGTGACTCGTCATTACCTTAAATATCCAATATTTAATGGTGAAGTTAATAACACACCAATCTCAATAGAATCATTTATATCCACTTAATGATCCATTGACCGGAAACGGTTTAAAGATTCGTCTAACTGTGAATTCATCACATAGATTCTTAACGTCTTAAGAATAAGTCGAGTCACAACTAATCTTATGAAATCATTCATATAGATAACTAGAGAAATGAAAGAATACATATTTGTCATTAATTTAACAACACAACTAAAATTCCTAACATATAACTATGACACGGTTGCTTTAGTGCATATAACTAACATAAAGATCTTTCTTTTTCTTGTTGTCCTCTCTTGGTGAGTTTCCATTGGATTTTTTTGAAGCTGCTTCTTCCATTAATGACAGGCTTTTCACAGTGTTCAAGGTGGTCACTAGCAATTTTAGTGGGGGACTCAACTTTAGCAACACAAACGACAAGATTGCAAAATGAAGCCTTTCTTTTTACTTGTGGCTCATAGAGTCAGTTTTGTTCCAACACTGGGTAGAGGACAGAAGGTCCTCGATAAAAAACCTTCCCACGGGGGGGAGGGGGGAGGCCGCCAAAGGGGCCTATAAGGCTACCTCGCCCCCTAGCCCAAGCTGGGAAAGCTAACCCCTTAAGTGGGAGGCAACCCCCAGCAATGACAGGTTCCGGGGGTTGGTTTGAGTGTATGTAGAACAAAATCTAGAACTTAAAAAAGAAAAAAAGAAAAAAAGGACCGCTGGTCTGCCATTATTTGAAGAAGGAAATAATAAGGGAAAATGTCATGAAATGGCCCATATATCTATTACACAATGTGCGATTTCGTCTCGAACTTTTAATCGGCTTAATTTGGTCTAAACTATTGATAAATGCCCGATTTGGTCCTAAATTTTGATCGGCCAATTTCGATTTGGTGAATGATTGATAAATGTCCGATTTAGTCAAATTCCGTTCTTATTTTTCTTTTTTTTTCTTTTTTGCTTATAGTAACGAAATTGAAAAAATAAAAAAAATAACGAAAAAAATAGTAACGAAAAAAAAAAAAGAAACCCTAGCGGGTACTGTTCGTCTTCCTCGCGGAAAAGCGAGGGTTGACACCGGCGAGGGACTCCGACGTGGCAGGGCACCGGCGAGGGGCGTCGCGGGACGCGAGGCTTGCTGTCGGACATCGGGGAAAGGCGAGCAGCGGCGGTGTGGGCTCCGGCGGGGTCGGGTCACGGCAGGGACAGCGGCACGGCAGCGGTTGAGCGTCGGGCGGAGGCGAGCAGGGGCGTTCGGGTCGTGGCTGCTGCAGGGCTCTCAGATCTGCCGGCGTCGGACACTCGAGCGGCGAGATCGGGACAACGATGGCGTCGCAGGTCGGCACGGGCTGGAGCGGGGGACGTCGAGCGCTGGGTCGCGGCGGCAAGGATCGGCTCGGCTCGGTAGCAGAAGCGTCAGGTCGTCGCTGGTCGTCGGGCAGAGCGTTGAGGTGCGGCAGGGACGCGGAGGTCGCCGGATCTGGAAGTTGCGGGCGACTGAGGCGTTGCAAGGTCGACGGGCGGCGGGCGAGACCGGTGGAGCGGCGGTGGAGCAGAGAGGGCTCGTGGGTCGCCGGCGCGGTCGAGGTCTGCCGGCGCAGTGGCCGGTGCGGGCAAGGCTGCCTCCGCGAGGAAGATGAACAGTACCCGCTAGGGTTTCTTTTTTTTTTTCGTTACTATTTTTTTTGGTTATTTTTTTCGTTACGATTTTTTTCTTTTTTTTCGTAATTTTTTTATTTTTTCAATTTCGTTACTATAAGCAAAAAAGAAAAAAAAAGAAAAAAATAAGAATAAATGACTAAATCGAACATTTATCGATAGTTTAGGGACCAAATCGGAATTAGTAGATCGAAAATTCGATCAAATCGGACATTTATCAATAGTTCGGATCAAATGGCCAATCGAAAGTTCGGGGGCGAAATTCGCGTTAAGTAATAATAATAATAATAATAATAATAAAAAAAATAGAGGTGAGGGGCGGGTGAAGTACAGACTTGGTGGAGAGAGAGAAAGGTGAGGAATGGGACCCGCAATATGAATAATTTCTTCCATTGATGGATTGAGCCATTTGCCGATGGATTTATTACACCAATAAGAACAGGTCCGAAGACCATTATTCATCCCACCTAACCGAGACTAACTCCCAACTAGATGCATTATCTGTTCTTTTATTTATCTATTTATTTGTTCATTTGCTAAAAAATCTAGTCTATGCATGAAGAAAATTCAAAATTGGTGTCGAATATTTGAAATGTTTTTTTTTTTTTTGGTAAGAGGAAATATCCAAAATGTTTCCCACTATTATAACTAGAAAAAGCACCTTATCAAAGGTTAATTCTAGAAAGAGTAGAATTAGTCTTCTTCCTCTACAACTAGCCCTCCGGTCATAGTTTTCTGCCTAGAAATTGCTAGCCCACCTTCACACCATTAGCTACCCTTATAAACAGACACTTCAATGATACTACCGGTGAATCTTGCTAATCTTACGACATGTCCCTATAACTAAATATAAAAATGCCATGACACAACGTTTAATTGTTTTATGATGTCGGGATGTGTCATCATCATCGTCAAGTGTAAAAGGGTGGCAAAGAAAGTCCTAAAGTACATCGGATGTGCCTTTGAAATTTCCCCTTAGATACTGTAGTCGATTGCTGCACGCTTTCATATATTTGTATTCTTATATGACTTATTTGCAATTATGTAAGTGACTTGTATTTTTCTATTTTTAATTACACTTCAAGTGTAGTCTTTAATGTGGAAAAAAACATGCTCCTTCCTTTTATATATAATCACTCTCACTTTTTCGTTTTGATCAAATAAGGGGAAGGGGGTGGTGTGCATGAGACTAGCTGTGTTGGTGCTGGTGCCGGTGCCCGTGCCGGTGCCGGTCCATCATGAGTCAACAAGAGTTCAAGAGAGTGGCTGGTTATGAATGGCTGCCGTGCACTCTTTCCATGTTTCCCTTTTATTCGATTTTTCTTCTATATTAATTTTTCCAAAACATTAATTTTGTTATTTTCCTAATGTTGTAAGCTTTATATTATAATATATTATATTATATTATATTATATATTGTTCAATAATATAAGATATTAGCGTAAAATTTGAGGAGAGTTCTTCATAAAAAGGCAGACATTTATCCTTTTGTATGCTCAACTTTTAAATGTCACATAAAAAGACATTGATTTTCATTTGGGGATAATTTTGGTCAAAACTTTCATGTGCTGCATGAAAATGTATCCACTTTTTCACTCGAGAAATAATTTTTTACATCATTACAACTTCCAAAAAAAAAAAGAAAGTGCGTTTGTGAGGTCTGAGGTGGCAAATGGATGCTCACATGAGACAGTAAATTGTCATCCATCGATAAATTAAAACGATGTCGTCTTTCACATATGACGGCATTGACATCGGTTTTTAGTCAAATAATAGGGTTTCAAATTAGATCGTGAGACCAAAAGAAGGTTGGGGTTCAAGAAGAATTTCATTTCGGGAAGAAGAAGAAGAAGAAGAGTGTTAGAAGGATTAAGATAGGAGACCAAAAAAAAAAAAAAAAAAAAAATTAGATCGTGACACAAAAAAAAAAAAAAAAAGATCATGAGAGCGGTATGCGAATTGGGGATTGGGTTCTCAGAAAATTAGAGCACATTCACCAAATTTCCCACCTTCAATCTCATTATGAAGAACGCTAACCCTAAGCCCTAATTTGCGACTCTAGGTTATCTTTGATTCAATTGAAATGAGGTGGTCTTTATTTTATGTAAGAGACAATGTCATTTTAATTGTTAATGAAAAAGTCATGTCATGACATTCATCTTGTCACGTTAATGTTTGCTTGCAACTTAAGATGCCGCGTACAAGGTGTTCAAAATTGTCCATCCTATAAAACTTAGGCTGCACTTGGTAGTTATGATAAAATTTAGGATGTGATAAAATTTATCATATCCTGTATTTAGTGTGTGCTTAAGAAAGCTAAAGTCAAATATAAATAGGATATAGATAGGATAAAATTATCCCATGGAGAAAGTATGATAAATATGGATGTGATTTCTAAGATCTATAATAGCGAGTTATTTTACTCGAATAACAAACTTCTTAAATTAACAAAATTAAATTTATATTCCAATATAAATAATATTTGAATTCTAATATAATAAATTCAAAATAACAAAAAAATAATAACTTAGTTATTTTAATTTAATCTTATTTATATTTATATTGGAATTTAATTCTATTTTAGAATATAAATTCAACATATAAATATAAATATATTTTTATATTTATTACATATTTTAGGTATATTAGTACATTTTACAATTTAATAGAATTTTATTAGAGATTGATGGAATGGGAAGAAAGAAATAAAAAAAGAAATTAATTAAAAGAAAGAGAAGAAAATAAAATAAAAAGGAAAATAAAAATATAATAGACAATAGTATCGCGAGAGGTTTTTACCATATCCGTTTGTAAAATTTTTGGTTTATTTATACTAATTTGTTATTCTATACCAATTAATGTACATAAATTTGCGTTTGGTTGGCGTTTGCAATGGGGCACTTGAGTTGTCTGCAAATCTTTGGCAAAGCTACTTTAAAAAATGCAATGTGTTTGATAAAATTTTTGCAAATGGACTTTGAGTTGAATGTGCGTTTGGTAAAAAGAACTTTTACAAGGGGCTTTTGATGGGTATATATATATATATATATATATATATATATATTTTTATTTATTTTTGAAAATTCAGCTAAACCCTTCGTCGGACCGGCGAAGGGCTGTGGCCGCCGGCCGTCGGCTAAGGTCGCCCGAGGTCGGGCGACCTCCGGCGAGGTCGCGCGACCTAGCCGAGGGCCGCCGGAGGTCACCCGACCTCGGGCGACCCTCGGCGAGGGCCACCGGAGGTCGCCCGACCTCGGGCGACCGGGGTCGCTCGACCCGGGGCCGCGCGACCTCGCTTGCGGCCGCGAGACCCGGGCGGTGGTCGCTGGGTCGCGCGGCCCCAGGTCGAGCGACCTCGGCCCGGCGACCGCCGGCGCTAGATCTAGCTCGCCGGCGGCCGTCGCCCTTCACCGGTCCGTGAAGGGTCTGCTCCTTTTTCATTTAAAAAATAAATAAATACATGGGGCAATAACGGAAATATGAAAAATTAATAAGGGTAGTTTAGGAAGAAAAAAAAAATGGTTTCAGCATTTGGTAGAATCTTTGAAAGCCCAAGGCTGTCCTACCCGCTTAGGCATAATATAATGTGAATATATCCATTTTATTATTGCAATCACTAAATATTAGATAAGATATAACAAAACCCTTGAATTTCATATTCTATCCTATCCTATCCTATTCTATCCTAGTTAAAAATTCAGATGATTAAACGTAGCCTACACTTATTGACATGAAAACTTTGATGCCTTTCTTGTGTGAAAATCTCCATTTAACGATTACTTAATATTTCCGAGAGAATTAGGGTGCGTTTGTTTGCGTTTACATTTAAAAATTGTTCCGGGAAATAGAAATAGAAAAAAGTGTTTTACATTCCGGGGAACAATTTTTGAACAAAAAACGTTTGGTAAACTTGTTAGGAATAAAAAATAAACAATAAACACGTTTGGTAAATTTGTATAATTTTTTTATTTCTTTTATTTTTTAATATTTTTATTTTATTTTTTCTATTTTTTTCTTATTTTTCCTTTTTTCTTTTTTTCTTCTTTTGGCCGGTCGCCGGCCTCGGCCATGGCCGACGAGGGCGCGGCCTCGCCCGGCCACGGCGAGGCTCGCCGTGTTGGGCGAGGCTCGGCCTCGCCGGCCACCGCCCGGCGACGTCGACTCGCCCGGATCCGGCGGGCCGAGCCTCGCCTGCCCGGCTTGCGAGCTCGGCCTCGCCGGATCTGGGCGAGATCGAGCTCGCCCGGCCCGGCGCGAGCTCGGCCTCGCCTTGGCCGGGCGAGCTCGAGCTCGCCCGGATCCGGCGAGGCCGACCCTCGCCCGGCTACGGCAAGGCTCGGCCTCGCCGGGCCGGCGAGCCTCGCCGTGGTGGCGGGCGAGCCGCCGGCCCTCGTCGGCCGAAGCCGCCGGCCATGGCCGAGGCCGGCGGCGGCGAAAGAAAAAGAAAGAAAAAGAAGAAGAAAATAAGAAGAAAAAGAAGAAAAAATAAAAGTGTTTAAGTTTTGTTTTTGAAATAAGAAAGCACTTGAATTTTGTTTTATTTTTATTTTTTTTTTTTTTAAGGAACAAAAGAACAAAAAAGCAAACGCACCCAAACGCGTTTACATTTGCTTTTGTTCCAAAAACAGAAAGTGTTCAAAAACAAAAAAAAAAAAAAGAAATACAAACAAACAGAATTAGTAATTTATTGGTATTGCTCATTGTACATTGTAAAAATGTATACAAGGTATTGTTTAATAGAAAGTGAAAGGAAAAAGAACTTACAAGATCTACTGATTATCCCTAACTAATTAGGCCCAATTCTCTTGAAAAAAACCCAATCTTAAGTCCAATCCCAATTCTATGATAAGCTTTTTTTTTTTTTTAAATATATACCCCAAGTTTATGTCTAGTCACAATTTTTCCTCGACCTTTTTTTTTTTAAAAAAAAAAAAACTCAAACTTTAGGTTCAGTCTCAAATCTATCTTGAACATTGTTTATGTTAAAGAAAAGATCACCAACTTAATTCTAATTCCAAATCCGTTTGAACCTTTTATTAAAAGAACATCAACTTTAACTATAGTCTCAAATTTGACCCCATTAACCCTTTGCCCAAAAACCGTCATTAGTTATTTGACGTGGCCTTTCCAAAGTGTAAAAATTCACATCGACAATGTAATGTTGAAAATTATCTCCAAATCTAAACCCCTCTTAAATATGAAAATTAGGGAAATTTAGAACGACTAACGACGATATCTAGATTGAGGGCTAAAGAGAGCATATTTGAGACCAAAGATAAAGTTTGTGATTTTTTGTAAAAAAAAAAAAAAAAAAAAAAAAACTAGAGGCAAATGTGAGACTAGACTAAAAGTTTGTGGTTTTTTTAGGCCAAAAAAAAAAAAAAAAAGTTTGAGGCACAATTGTAATCTACCTAAAGTTCACATATATTTTTTAAAGACAAAAAAAGTTTGGAGTAGAATTAACACTCAACTTGAAGTTGGTTTTTCTATAAATAAGGAAATTAGCCCAACTGATTATAAGAGATACCTAAATATATTGAAACCTCCCAAATCTATTGGTTATATCCCTAACTAATGATAAGAAGTACCACCGGATATAATAATGTTAATTAAAATGCAAAAAGGTCAATCTTCTCTAGAAGATATGATAAGATATACCACCGGATATAATGCTAATTAAAAAGCAAAAAAATAATTCTTTTCTAGTAGATATTCATTGGGTCTTTTACTAAAGAACTTTAAAATACACCAAAAGGATGACCATCGCATGGGGAGGAGCAACGAATGGGATCCTTTCCTTCCCTAAACAGTCCTCGATATGTACCCCGTACGAGGAAGTGGGGTCACTGTCAAGTGTCAACCCGGTCGGAGCGAACGGCGAACGAGCACGCGCGTGCGGCGCGTGCGGCGGCCTTCTCCAGGCCGTTGGTTTGGACTAGTGCGGCCACTCTCTCTCTCTCTCTCTACTGCATTCTAGACAATCCCAACTCCCCAGCGCTCCGACAAACTCTCTCTCTCTCTCTCTCTCTCTCTCATCAGCACGTTGACATCGCTTCATCGTCGAAGCTGGGCTCTCGATGTTGAGCTCCTCAGCGGCTACCGCGTCTTCTTCCACGACCACGACGGCCGCGACCACGACGGCCGCGGCGATGGCGATGGCGATGGCGATGGCGAAAGCTTCGACGCCGAGCTCCGTCGCCACCGTCTTCGATCGCCGTCGCGGCTTCCGATTCGCCTTATCTCGCTGCCACCCGGCGTTCAGTAGAGGGGATTCCGCTCCGCAGCCCACCGGGGGCCGTCTCGTCATCGTCGTTCTCTGCGTGTCTCGTGCCGGGCCGAGGTAATTCCGTACACCCCCGGTTGACTTGATCTTTTGCTTGCATTGACTTCGTCTCTCTCTCTCTCTCTCTCTCTCTCTCTCTCTTTCTGATTTGCCGATTTGTCCGTTTTTTATTATCTTAGCGCTCTCTGTCTTCAGGACCAGATGGAATGGTGTAGGTCTTCAACCCATTAGGCTCCCGTGAGTAACATTCTTAGATGATCGCATCGACATTTGCCATACCCATGATCCATAAATTAATTGGATTACGTAGAAATGCTTTAGTGGGTTTGAGTGCATGGTCAGTGTTGAGTCCGGGAGAGTTTTCTGTTTGCTTAAGGTATCCAATCACTTTATGTTATTGTATTTGCTTTCGAAGATGATATTTCCGCGCATTTGAAAGAGAGTGAATGAATTAGGAGTCTGCAATGTTCTGCATGTTTATGGTTTTTGTTTAGACAGATGAAAAGCAGATGAGACGATATTCACCAATTCTAGAAGGCGCTTTGTTATCAAGTGGTGATGGATTGGCATTGGATGAGTGGACAGCTGTTCCTGACATCTGGAGGTTCTGTGCTGAGAAGTATGGAGATAGAATTGCACTGGTCGATCCTTATCACGGCCCACCTTCAAACATTACATATAATCAGGTAACAAAAAAAGGGGGAACAATTAAGTTGTTTGCTGAGAAATGGAACTCTAGTAGTGACGCTTCTGGAGTATTAAAATCTCCTTTCTAGAAACATTGCCCTCCTGGCTCCGGCCATTGTTTTCTTCTTCAGTTGTTTGGGGTTTATTGTACTACTGCATTTATTAGTTCTTTAAATCTTTTCAAATGCGCTTTCTGGATTTGCTCAACACTTTGTAGGGTTGTATACTGGGAAAATGTAAAGTTGATAGACCATGTATTTTGTGGTTTGTCTTGATTTTTCTTCGTTGACCTTCATCTCCCTAAAACTTGATAGTTGATACTGAATAGTCCTCAATGGCATAAAGATCCTTATATTCGTCCCCACTTAATGGGATAAAATTTGCTTCTTGTCCTTGTGATTTTTGTCAACATTTTTGGTATCTGTTATTTGTCTCTCATGTTCCTTTTATCTTCATCTTCTATGCTCAATCGTTTGTCAAGCAAGCTAACTTCAGAACTTGTCCGATAGATATAAGAACTTACAATAGAGACTTCAGATTATAAACAGAAAACTCGTTTATTCTAATTGTGATAAGGTTATTCATCTCATTCTGCATTGAATTCTCAAATATGATTTGTATTAGTAGACTGAAAGCCTGTCTGTGTTATATGAATGTGGTGGTGCAGTGAAGTGGCGCTATTGATTATGTTCTATATCATTCAAGTTGTTCCACCTTATTATTCGTGACATCAAAACCTAGATGTGAATACCATCTCAATGGTGTTGCTTATTGCTGGCTGAGAAAAAGTCATTGGTTCTATTTCATGATGCAGCTGGAGCAAGAAATCTTGAACTTCTCTGAAGGTCTGAGAGTCATTGGAGTCAAACCAGATGAAAAACTAGCACTCTATGCTGATAATTCGTACCGCTGGCTTATTGCTGATCAAGGCATGTGATATATAGCAACCTTTCGCCAATTCTTTGTTCAAGGAATTGTTGGACTATGTCAACAGCCTCTTACATTTAGTCTTTCCTCCCTAGTCTTTTTCTTTTCTTTTGGCCAGGTCTTTTCTCCCTACTCATTTCTGAGTATATGCTTAATCTGACCTTCAATTCGTCTGTTATACCTTTTTCTTTTTTCAGTTAGATTTATTGACTATTAATTTGGTATGTCTGTGACATTACTTTGGGGCTTATTCTTCAGTTCAGCTGCAATAATTTTTCCTTTTCAAGTTAGATTCATCTACAAATTCTTTGGTATGCCTGTGACATTATTTTGAGGCTCGACCTTGAAGTTCCTTTTTCTCTTCATGTATACAGAATTGAGCGAACTAATGAAGAAGTGATAAATGATGTGCGAAGTGCTCCTTAGTCCTCACTTGTAAATGAGAAAATTTGTTTCTTGTTCTTTTAAATTGTTTTGTGTGGTGGCTGAATATTTAGGTTTTAGATATATCCATTCAATGCTCCTCTTACTTCATATTCAACATTTCTTATTTAATTTGTAAATCATTCTATTTCTTTCAGACTGATGGTTTGATGTTTTTGGACGTCTTCGATTCTGTGATCCTTTAGTAATCACTTTGTTTCTAGTCAGTAGCTAAAGCCTGTTCCCTAAAACTTCTCTTGTGGTTTGTCCAGTAGAATATTTCTTGGTGTACAGCACCGAATTTTGGCATGATGTGGTGTAATGCTGTTATTTCTGCACCCAAAATGGAAGGGATTTGATTTTTTGCCTTCTGATTTTATTGTGAAAACAAAACTTCTTTCAGAAAATCACCATAATTTAGGATGTTCATCCATCAGATGGAACTAACTATCTTCATAAATGCCTCTTTGGCCTGATCATAAGGTCAATACAAGAATTGAAGGCTACATTAACGTTTGAAAGTAATCAATATAAATTTTATTTCTTTAGTGGGACTGCCAAATGATTCTCAGGTCACCCTTTTCTCTAGTTATACATGCTTTCTGGTTACAGCTCAACCTTTTCTGGTTTCCATGACATCTATCAAAGAGAGTTTTCTGCTCACAGACAACTTATTTTTGTATTTACATATATTTGGGAGCTCTGACTTTCCATCTTTCAGCATTCTTGTTTGGCTTTTTTAGTTTTTGCACTTTTATTTTGCATAAGGAGACTTGTAAATTGATATGAACTTAATTTAATCCAACTCTTCCTAGAGCAAGAATAGATTGCTTTTTGGCTAGGAGTCAGTTACTGTTTTTAAAGGGAGTAGGAACCTAGGTACTGTGAGACAAAGAAGATAGCTTTTCTTCTTATTTTGTGAGGAATTTGAATCTTAAATGCATTTCTCCCTTCATTAGCAAATACCTTTCCGAGAAAATGCTTCTGCTATCATTTAAAATGAAGGTGTCTCTTCATTGATAGTAATGCAACATAGTGCCTTGTGGCTAGACGTGGATGATGTGGATGCCATGTATGGTAGCTTCTTTAAGTTAGGACTCATATGCATTTGAAGGACAATTATTCCTCTGCGTGTGTTTTCTTTTTTCTTGGGTTGCAAGCTTGCAACTATAGATTTTTAGCTAGCGGTCATTTGCTTTCCCATTTCTTTTCTGTGTTGCATGTGTATACTTGTCATGTTTTACTATGAATTCACTTATGAAGCCGCAGGAGCTGTGCCAGAGTCGATGCTTGATGCCTTGAGTGATCTTCCATGTATCTCATTATTTGTCAGTCCATCAAATAATGGTCTTCTTTCTCCCATAAAAAGGCTATTCATGAGTGCATACAGCATGTTAACAGGATTTATTGGCATCTGATGCATTTTGACTTTTTGTATAGTTGTCTGATAAATTTAATTATGATGTTTTCTCTTGTGCACTGATGTTCAAATTTGAGCTCATTAGTGATGACATTTTTAAATAGGTATGATGGCCACTGGAGCTATTAATGTGGTTAGGGGATCAAGGTCATCTGTTGAAGAACTATTGCAGATATACCAGCATTCTGAAAGGTCCAGATAATTTTTGTCATTGAATATCCTCCATTGAAATAAAAGTCACCAATAACCTGTTATATGAATGTTACTTCTCTCGATATATACTCAGCCAACTTAACAGATCCTCCATTAGTTATATGTGCTTATTTCTTCATCTTTTAAGTTCAAGACCATAACTTTTCAATGTTGTAAGTACTGGCAAGGTCCTGTTCCCTACTGGGTTAGTGATCGATGCAGTTAGACATAGCTAACATTTGTTTTAGATGATGCAAATTTTTAACTGGATAAGCATGTAGCAAACTTTTGCTCCTCATTTCATTCTATATCTAGCATACATCATCATTAGGAGTTGAGCCATTATGGGCATATTCCATATCTACAATTTCAAACCAACTTTTGGGTTTTGGGAATTGTTGCTAAGTGTCTGATTTCAACTTCAGATGTGATTTTTGCCTTTTGATCTGCTCTCTATAAACTTGATGTGATCAAGGAGCACTATTGATTTTTTTTTTTTCAATCCATCACAGTGTTGCCCTTGCTGTTGATAGCCCTGAATTATACAATCGAATTGCGGAAGTATTCTGTGATAAGGCCTCTATGAAATTTGTTATTCTACTATGGGGGGATAAAGCATCCCTGTCTATTAGAGGAACTGAGGAGATACCCGTCTTTAGCTACAATGAAATTATACATTTGGGACAAGACAGTCGTAAATCTCTGCTTTCATCCAATGATACCTGTAAGTTGCTGCTATGTCTTATATGGAATCTGTGCTTCTGGTTTATCACACAAGTTTTTTCTGGCTACATCAAGAATTCATTTTTTCGGTCTTGTGGGAGACAATTCATTTGATGAAGATGGTTACATATACATATAAAAGGAGTAGATGTTTCAGAATCAGAATGTGCCCATTCTGTTTGGCTCTTCCTGTAATTCCAGTTAGTTACATCACCGAAGCAAATAAATCAAGTGCAATCGACTAGATGTTGTACCATCTGTTAGAGACTCGTGTTTGAAAGGTGGACTAGAAGCATTCAGCTTTGAACTTGTGACATTATTCCTTCTTATCAAGTACCAAACTTGCATCTCTAGAAATCTTTTCATTTGATTTGTCGGCTGTGAACAACTGATTTATTCAGTAGAAGACTGTTGATGAAGGTTATGATTAATGTAGGTGGATGATGTTTTAAAATCTAGGATAAAAGAATCAACACGAGAGTTTGGAGCGAGGGTTAGTGGTACTTAGTGAGCAAGGGCAAAATCTCTACTAGTCAGTTATCTATCTTAAATTTTCCTGTGTACTACACACTAATTGCACAGAGAGATAGCTGTGCTTTCCGTGGCTCTTCCAACAAGCTATTCAACTATGAAGGGATAATCAGTTAATTAGAGTTAAACATCACAAAATAGCCTAACTTCTAAGTTTTTAACCTTGTTTATGATTCCCTTGAAAATGTTTTAAGGAAGCTGTTGATGAGGTAAGCCAATTGCAGGGAATCCTGATGACTATGAACTCATCAGCTCTGATGATGTTGCTACTCTTATGTACACAAGTGGCACCACTGGGAATCCAAAAGGCGTTATGCTAACACATCGAAATTTCTTACATCAGGTTTTGAATGTTTTTCTTTGAGGCTTAAGGTTTTCTGCTTTAGCAGTAGGCACTGGTAACTTAATTACTTGATCCTGATTCTAGTCTATTGTTAAGTTTACCAACTGCCACAGTTTTTTTCTTGGAATTATTTTGGTACTTTTTGAATGTTTATTAGGTACCTGTGCTTTGACTTGCTTATCATTTGTGAGTAGAAGAAATAATATCTATATGTATACATATCATATGGTGCACTGTAGGTTTTGCTCTAATCGATAAGTGGATTGCTAGGAGATATATTGCTGGTACTTCGCATAGTTGAGTAGATTTTCTTGCATTGGGTTTCAATATGGTGTAGAATAGCATGACCGCAGAACATGAGGTACACCCTAGCCTGAGGTTGATCAGATTGATGAGATTTCTGTTAGCATTTCCAATGCACCATCTCCTAAAGTTTTCTTGACTTTAAAATATCAGAAATTCAGGGGTAAGTGAATGTCTATATCTGTAAATAGCTGTATTGTGGCACAAAGCGACAGCCTGTAAGAAAAAGGCCTATCTCATGACCACAGTTGGTGTTCAGTAATTCTAGCTTATGCAGAAACTGAATGTGATTGTTCTTTTTCTAGACTTCTAATCCTAGTCATGAATTTTCTCATTCAGGTCATCTATGCTAATGCAACTAATTCTTCTCTCAAATGTTTTTGTTGATTACCTAAGAGCGCTCGTTGTTATATGGAAAATGTGATTCCTTGACTAGATTGTCCAGCTGGTGCATGTGTTTTGTTTGCTGTTGCTGAAAGTTTTAAGCAATGTTTCCTACTGAAGAATATCATGATGTCTAAGTTATTTTCTCCCTTTTTTTTTTTCTAAAGACACACTTCTCCTTTCTCAATCCTGTCAATGGCTTCGCAAAATGAGAAGCAGTACACCACTTCTTAAGCTAATTGTTTTTCAGATAAAGAACTTGTGGGATGTTGTACCGGCTGTACCTGGGGATAGATTTCTCAGTATCCTTCCACCATGGCATGCCTATGAACGTGCCTGTGAATACTTCATTTTTACTCACGGAGTTGAGCAAGTGTACACAACTGTGAGGAACCTGAAGGTAGGATCTGGCGGATTGTAGAGGTTTCTGCTTCCATAATTTATAAGCTTTCTGAATGGCTTAATAGATATTTTGTGATTCTTTGTTTTGCTAATTGATTCTATTTGGTGTTGGGTGGTGACACCAAACTGTATGTACTTTAATCTGTGGCTGAGGGCATTAATTTTATAAATTACGGTCTTCATTCCAGAATATGAATTTTATCTCATCTTTTATTGTATGCTCATTATAGGAGGACTTGCAACAATACCAACCACATTATCTTATCTCCGTCCCTTTAGTATATGAGACGCTCTACAGGTACCTTTTGCAGTCATTGATATAATTATCTAGTGCTGCATAATATAGAGGTGTCTTTTGGCATGCTATTGGTTACACTTTATGGAATGTTACTCCATAGAAGAGTGAGTATATAGTATTCTGTATAGCCTTATAATATTTCAATGAAAGTCTAGCTATAGAGAGCTTTCGCCAACCAATATAATCATGGACTCCTTCTATGTGTTTTCCTTCAACCTATTGGCCATCTAGAGCACAAGAAGCTGGTGTACATTGTTGACCTGCCTGAATCAGCCCTTAGAGTAAATTGCTTGTTTCACTGAAAACTTCATGATAAAGGAAAATATTTTCCACGCTTATCATTTTTGAGTTTTCATTTGTTTGGCAATTTAGAAAAAGTGATTTCCTTCTTGCCAGAAAAAGAAGTCATTTTTCCCCAATCTAAGATTGTTGCTTTCAGTTAATGAAAAGTGATATCAGTCAGATCGATTAGTTTTTCGTCATCCCAACACTGGAAAGTCAGAGAACGATATTCTAGAAACAGTTTTCCTTTAAACACAGACCCTAGGATCAATTTCATTGCATTCTATTATTCTGCAAAACTTATACCAGAATGCGATCTGCTTTAGTTGACATTTCCTTTTTACTAGTGAAAAGAAGTCTTGCTGCATTGAGTAATCTCAATTTCGTTTTGTTGCTGAAGTGGGATTCAGAAACAGTTATCCACAGGCCCTGCAGCTCGCAAGCTTATAGCACTCACGTTCATCAGGATCAGTATGGCATTTATGGATTTCAAGAGGATATATGAGGTTAATTCTTGATCACAGCTTACGAGTATCGATGTAAATCATTCTAAGACAAGATAATAGTAATTTGTAGGTTCCACACTTAAAAAGTTATTGACCATTTCATGGTTGGGATCTATTTGTCTTTGTTAAAGCTATTTAAATAAAGATCTCATTAAGCATCAAAGTATACAGCTTTCTAGTGTAAATTTTTCTTTTCAAAGAATGGTGTCTGAAATTGTTACTCTTTCTACGTAGGTTTACTCTTCATAGTTATTTGCTAGTCAGTGTTATTTATTTATCTTCATGGCATTCAGCATTACAGACTTATGTTTTTACAATACCAGTGAAACCTTTTGTCAATAGTGTGCTGCCTCAACCTGCCATTAGGTGCAATTCAGAGTTCTTCTACTAACAGTATATGCTAACTGCTTACTTCATAAGCAAGTATCATGATCTATATGTACAACAAGTAACAACATTCTGTACAAAGCCTTTCCTGAATAAGGAAGGTTGATTGTTTGTATACTCTTAAGCAACTGCACCCACTCTAGTCCATATATAGTTGAATGATTACCATTTGACGAAACACAATTTAAATGATCGCATTATAAACTTGGACTGAGAGGATACAGTTGAATTATTGTATAAGCTGTATTTTTCCACAGGGAAAATATCTGACGAGGGATCAGAAGGAACCCTCATATCTTGTTTCAATGTTGGATTGTCTATTGGCAAGAATATTCGCTGCCATCTTGTGGCCACTGCACATGTTAGCAAGGAAGATAGTTTACAGTAAGATTCATTCAGCCATTGGAATATCAAAGGTACTTGTCTTCTGATCTGCTATGTGGCATTAAGAGCAGTGGTCATTGAAATCACCCTTGTGAGCTGAGTTTATTTTTATTAGCAGACTGCATAGAGGTATGGTAACTGAACGCTGATTAAGGTTGGAAAGTGAGGATGGAAAAGCAGCTTTCATTTTCTGCTCTGCGATTAGCTAAATCTGAGATTTGTTGTACTGCTAGATGATTGTCATTATTTAGATTTATGTTGTCTTCTTCGTTGTTATTAAGTAAGCTATCTTTCGTCCTTCAGCAGTAAAAAAGTATATTTTTCTTCTTATAATAGCAACAGGCATTTATGTTTTGTGACAGAAAATCTTTGTCTTCAAAAAGTGCAGGCTGGCATCAGTGGAGGTGGAAGCTTGGCTCCATTTATTGATAAATTCTTTGAGGTTGGACTCTTATTTACTTAAGACATGTAAGAACGTTGGTGTTCCTTGTAACAGTTGAGATGGCTGCTGCAGGCCATTGGTGTGACTGTACAGAATGGGTATGGTCTAACAGAATGTTCTCCCGTTACTGCTGCTCGAAGACGTACCTGCAATGTGAGAGCGAAGCTACTTAAAAGTCAATTTTACAGCTATACTTTCTGTTTAGTTAGAATAATGTGGGGCTATCAAGAAGGGAACAAATTTGAAAACTGTGAAGTTTGCTGTTGCATGGCCATTATCCGTTAATTCAGTTACCTATGTCAATTTTAGTGACTTGATTTCTTGAAATTGCTTTGCATGGTGCATTTTTCTGCTTGCATCTCATCTTTGTCCACACTTAGAGAAGGAACTTGGGAAAAACAGATATAATGGAAATAAAAGAAGGCTTGATAGTATGATCATACCGCTCATCGCCATAAAATTATCCAATTATTCAATCAAAGCATCCATGACTTGATCTGATTATTCAGGGATTCTTTTACCTAGAGTTGAACATCTTGCTTTATATATTTCACCCTCTCTTATATACTCATTGCTGATACTTTGGCTTTCTAGTTGCTGGATGAGTTTTCCTTCTTAGGTCAAGTGCCTCTCTCTCTCTCTCTCTCTCTCTTTCTCTCTCTCTCAAAGATCCGTAGCTACTGCTTTTTGCTTATTTTTATCTTGAGTTCATCTAGAGAGACATTATATAATTGTGTATCCATTTGATTTCTGAAGGTTCTTGGTTCAATTGGGCATCCTATTCGATACACAGAATTTAAAATTGTGCATCCTGAAACGGATGAGCTTCTTCCCCCAGGCTCAAAGGGCATTGTCAAACTGAGGGGTCCCCAAGTGATGAAGGGTTATTACAAGGTAAGAACCCCATTTGCCATGATTCTGTAGGTCATCTAGAAGCCTGGTGATGTTTGCCTAAGTCCCATAAGTCTCATAATTATATGGAGAGTATAATCTTGCTCTATACAAGTTCAGCAAAGAGCTATGCTTTTAGTGAGTATTGTCATTTACCTTTTAATCCTTGGAGAAATAGGTCATAGTATATGCATTTTTTCCTTATAAAAGTGTTTTTATATTGAGAACCTGGTGATGTCTTTGTTTTGATAAATTCACAGCTGCTCAATGAGGGTAGGTTCTGTCATAGTTCCATTTACAAACTCTGATTCGTTAGTTCTCTAAAACGAGTCATTCACGTTGCCTTATTTTTCATGCCAAGTATTGATTGTCATACGTTATTGAAATTAGCAGAAGACCATAAGACAAACATATTTAGTTAAACAAATATATTGGTTTATAAAATTGTAGAATTTCTTTGAGTAATTTCACTTTAGCGTGATGTTTATCTAGTAGACAATTTTGTATTATCTTTTTTCAATCAACATTGATAACTTAGATAATTTTCATGGCATGTTGTGTATATGCTTAGCAAATTGCAAGTATAAATAATCTTCTAACACATAAGCCAGGAGTGGTGAGCTTTGGGATCATTTCGGTCCTGTTAGTTATTTATTTATGTAAGTGTTTTCATAATTAACTAATGTGTGCACATGCACAATCATATGTAGTGTCAATTTGCTTAGCCGCCATTTATGCATGGTCTAGACTTTTATTTGTTAGCTTCCTTTGATAATTACTGTGAGGGATTTTAGGAAAAATCGAAATTTGTTTCTTAGTTTACCAATCTTTTTTGCTGAGTGGTTAACAAATCTAAATTTACTGCAGGACATAATCATGCACATGAATTAGAATGACATGTATGATCCTTAGTATAATTAACCATGTACACGTGATATTCCATAAGTACTTGATTATGAGATGAAAAGTGAATTCTCTTAATTTTTGTACAATAAGTATACTTTGAAGAGGAGGATTTGGTTATAGCGGCTTTGATGTTAAACAATCCAAGTTACTTAAATTCATACATTATTCTTTACAATATAACTATGGAATTATTTTTTCTATATTACCGGTAGAGTTAGTGTGATACATTCAATTTATTTTGATTAATTCAATGTTGTAAGTGGTAGCCGAATAGAGCTTCAAGGTGGTGTGACAGGGTACTCAAGCACAAGCCTCCATTATACCAACTTTTCTATCTTTATATTGGATGATTTTAACTAAGTCTGTTATCTTGATGTTGGATCAGAATCCATCAGCTACAAGTCAGGTCTTGGATGCAAGCGGCTGGTTCAACACAGGTGATGTTGGTTGGATGGCACCTCACCATTCTTCAGGGCGAAGCCGTCACTCTGGAGGTGTGATTGTTCTTGAAGGCCGTGCTAAGGACACCATTGTCCTTTCAACAGGTATCATGCCAATCATATGTTCTGCAATTAAATTGTACAGCGGGTTCTTTTGACTCGTGTCTAATACATCGATGGTAATTTCATGAACATTCGTGTACTAGTGTGTACTTTGCAGAATAGGCTGCATCTGTCACATGAATTATCTGTCGATTATAAACATTGTTTATATTTGTGACTGTCTGACACAAATTGGCTTTTTAACTTGTGATTCTTAAGATGATTGCTACAATGTCTAAATTCTTCATAATGCCCTATCACGGTTTTGACTTACAAATTGATTGGCTAACAACAAACATGCTGCTTTGGGTACTTGTCCTGTGCTAATCAAAGTATTTCTGGAATATAGGTGAAAATGTTGAACCTGCAGAGATTGAAGAGGCTGCAATGAGGAGTAGCCTGATACAACAGATTGTTGTTATTGGACAGGTGAACAAGGAAACTTCATGCTGAAGTGTTTTTTTTCCCTCTGAATTCTGCTATGTCAGTGACACTCAGTTTTGGTCTCCTTATGCTATCCACTTGCTATATGACATTGACTGTTAAATGCAGGATCAACGGCGTCTAGGAGCTATAATTGTGCCGAACAAAGAAGAGGCCCTGCTGGTTGCTAAAAGGATGTCAATTGTAGATGCTAATGCCATGGAACTTAGTAAAGAAAAAATGTCAAGTCTGTTGTATGAAGAATTGAGAACCTGGTAATGATTTCTTCATTTCTATGAATTTGGTTGCAGGTTACTGACATGCTTTAAGCACATGAACTTTACTGACTTGCCTAAAGTGCATCAACTTTCAATGAGTCCTCTGCTCTTTCTATTATAAATATATGAGGTTCATATTCTTTGATAGCACCCAAATTTCAGCTGGAAATTATCTTCTCTTGCATTGACTTGATTCACTAGAGAACCTCCAGCAGTAACCTCCTAAATCCCCTGAAAAGGGGAGGTTCGTTGCATATTTTTTTCCAATGCAACAAAGTTACTGTGTGTCTATTTTCATGAAAAAGGGGTGTTAACATGGCATTATTATTTGCATCACGTTTACATTGTCATGTTAAGTTATCCTGACGATTTGCATTCTATCCATACAATGCACATAGCTTTGGTTGCTGGTTGGGCCAGTTTGATGGTTCTATATGAATTATAGGTCACTTAATTTTTATTATGCTGGAATAGAGTAGGTTTTGATGATTTAAAAATATATTACTTTCTTCTTCATCTGGGGCAATCGCAGTTTTCATTAGTCTGTCAATTGTGGAGGAAGGTTCAGTGACAGTATCTAACTTTGGATGAATCATGCACCATATCTACTTTCTTAACCAGTATGGATCTTTCAGAAGAATTATTTTAGACAGCACATATGTTTATGCAGGACCTCCAAGTGCACATTCCAAATTGGGCCAATTCTCATCGTGGATGAGCCGTTCACGGTATTTCGTTGAGCTCCCAAAACTTTTCAAGCCGTTTTGTCATTGTGGCATGAATTTTAGCTGAACTTCCTCTCTCTTGCAGATCGATGGTGGTCTAATGACTCCAACAATGAAAATTCGGAGGGACAGGATTGTAGAGCTTTACAAAGATCAGATTTCGAAGCTATACAGCTGATGCATGTTTTAATTGAGTAGATCCACTCAATTCCGTGTTGCATCCATCGACTATTCAGCATGGAATGTGAAAAGTTTACAGGTTTAACAGAGGAACATCAAGGACATCCGCTTCCTTGTTTCCGCGAGCTCATGTAAGTTATAATTCGTGAATAAAGAAGCCGCTCTGGAAGAGAATAAAGCGAGCTCATGTAAGTCATAATATGTAAAAGCGAGTTCATTCAGATTGTGATATGTAATTGACCACAGACGACCCTGACTCTAAAGCAACTTTTGGTCAGAATGACCCACGGATTTTTACGTTCGTTCTCTTCCAATTCTCTACATCGGACGCATGTAAACATCCTAACGTTGTCCGCGGACATCACGCATTTTGGAATGGACTAAACGTAAATTTCTTTTGATTGAAAGATCTGAAATAAAAGAAGTGTTGCCTCAGTACTTGCAGATTGGCCAATAGCTGGAAGTGGTCCAGTTTCATATAAGGCTGTGGATACTGTGAACTGAGTAAGATGGGATTTGACTGGCAAGGTTTCTGCTTTATTGGTCGCTAGAACTGCCCGCGTAATTTCGTGGAGAAAACTAAACTTTCTCCGTAAAATACTTTTCGGCCACATTATAATTTTTTTCTTGGAAAAACAATGTTTTTGTTGAAATACTTGCCATGTTTGTATTCGAAAACTTCGGCGGAAAAGTTCTTATTTGAATTACCATTGACGGGGTGCACTAGAGGTGCCAACCAAAGGACCCTCGATCAGAGAGGTCTTCCCTAATCACTTCTCATGAAAAGTGCTAAACATGCTCAAAGGTAACTTGAAACAGTCATCATACTAGCCTTCAAAGGCCACCCTTTCCACTTTCCCCCTTCAATGCTGCAAAAAACAAATGCGTAACATGTATGCATGTGATGGAAAATTCCATGGCAAACAAATTGAGACTTGTTAACGAAAAAAAGGCCATTTCCCGATCGAGAATTCAGTCATGGGAAATACTTCTTTATAGTATCGGCATATATAGGATTCGAGAACACTCAATCATTCATTTTTGCTAAAATCAAAGCATCTTCTTTGTAAATAGGGCCCTCCATAATTTGTGGCAAATTTTCGAAGAGCATCTGGATTAAAGGACAGTACCTCCCTCGGAACCTAATCATTGACCTTAAATCGTCGAGGGCTAACTCTCTAATTGAATGACCTTATTATTCGATTCTAAGAACATTGACCATGACACAGAGCTTTTAGGGTGAGTTTGGTTCAATATTATCAAGGGGCTTTTAGCCTCCAAAGCCTTCGGGAATCTTTGGGCCATTTTAAGAACCATTTTTAAGTAGTTTTCAGTGAAAGTCAACATTGAAAATTTGGAAGCCTAATGCTAGTAAGGAGCTTTGAGCTTTCAACATTTGACCAAATGCTTAAACTTATTTGTTTTCCAAAATTATCATCACTCATTTTTCAAATTTCTTATTTTGCCCTCATTATTTTTTTTAAATGCCAAAATAATGCTAAAAAATTAAATATATTTTGGTCTTTTAAAAAATTATTTATGTATTTGCTTTTTTAGCATTATTATCAAAATTTATATTTAAAAAGTTGCATACATTATTTTTTTTTTTTAATTTTAAACAAATAAAAATTAAAAAGTCCGACGAAGGGTTTGGTCTTTTTAAAAAAAAATTATATAAATATATATATATATATATATATATATATATTTATGTATGTGTATGTATGTATTTGATTTTTTAGCATCATGGACAACTTCTCAAATCTCTGAGGGACCCATTACGCTTCATTCAGTTTTGTTTCGGTTGATGCCCTAGACGATAGGATTATGAATTTTAGAGGTGGTTCTATCTTCCCTTTCATAAACCAAGGAAAAAGAATTTCGCCCGGTTGATGCTCGGACTGACGTCCTATATGCCATCAGCGTGTTGGGAAGCTTCTCATGCCGATCCTTGTAGCTGTCCGCCATCTTTAACAACATTTTTGCAAAAAATTACAAAACAATCAGAAATCTATTATAATTTTTCTAATTTAATCCTAAACCCCTTTTTTTTTATCAATTCGATCATAAACATTTTGTATTTGTGTTAATTCAGTTTGTCTAACCAATTTTGACCGGCTAGTGCCGACGTCGATGTTGGCCGACTCTGGCCATTCGGCCAACGCTGACATGTCAAAATTTTTTGAATGTTTTTCATTTTTTATTTTCTCTTTTCTTCTTCCTCTGGCCGACAAGGTTGGCCATGCTGGCCACTGAGGAGACTCACCCTTGCTAGCACTAGCGACGGCAACGTGAGGGCGAGCCTCGGCCACCCTTGGCGAGGGTCGCTAGGCGAGGTCGACATCGCCGTCAAGCATGGGCCTAGTGCCGCTCGCATAGCAACCCTTGTCTACGATGGTGAGTCCTCACCAAGGGTGGCTAAGGCTCGCCCTTGCTACTCGCCCAATGACCATCACCTATGATAGTGAGTCCTCACCAAGGGTGGCCAAGGCTAGCTGAGGGTGAGGCTTGCCCTCGCCCTCGCTAGATCTAGGTTGGGTGAGCCTCGCTAGCACCACTCACCTAGCGTCACTCGCCCTCACCTAGTGACCCTCGACTGCAACAACGAGTCCTCGCTACGGGTGGCCAAGGCTTGAGGCTTGCCCTCACCAGTTTCGAAGAGGCCGAGCCTCTCCAATGGCTGGCGAGGTCAACCTCATTTACCCTAGCCTCTGGCTGGTTGCCAGATTGGCCAGAGGAAGAAGAAAAGAGAAAATAAAGAAAAGGAAAATTTTAAAAATTGACATGTCAGCGTTGGCTAGACACACGACGCCCGCCGGCGTCCACATCAGCGCCAATTAGCTAAAATTGGCCAGATGGACTAGGTTAACACAAGTACAAAAAGTTTAAGACTGAATTGGTAAAAAAAAATGTTTAGGACTGAATCGGAAAAGTCGTAATAGGTTTAGGATTGTTTTGATAATTTTCCCAAGCAGTTTCTTTATGCTCTTGTTTGCAGCTTCGTTGCGCTAGTTTTTTTTTTTTTTTTTTTTGGTAAAGGTAAGAATATATTAAGGGAGAGCTAGCTATACAAAAAATCGACGCCAAAAACTTTCACTCATAGTGCAAAAAGCAGAATGAGTGGAAAGGGAGCCGATATAAAAGAGCTAGAACAAACACAACACCAGCCGAAACAATTGGCAAACACACCACGGCAAACGCTAAAGATCAAAGAAGATCAACTCAGTAACGGCAGCCATAGCACCATCCATAAGTCCTTAACGACCCACCATCAATCCATATGCTCAGCATGGCCACCGACGAAGACAGAGGGGTCAAATCCACATCCTCGTTGGAGCCTTCTATTCCTGGGGTTGTCTGGTACTCTACTGAAAGTGAGGGCTTTGTCTTTCACAACTTTGATGAGATGATTCTTCAAAGCTGCAACCTCAAGGGCTTCACCTCGAAAGATGATGTTGTTCCTTTTCTTCCGGATAAGATGACATAAGGCCCCAAAAGAAAAACGGGCGATAGAGTGAAAGAAATCATTACCCGATAGGAATTTCAATGCCCAGAGGAGATTTTCTGCCCAAGATGACATATGACGGATCTAGAACTCTGTGACCGGCTCGTCGACAAGCCTATTACTCATATTCTACCGTTATCATGGATGATAGCTTCAGGTACCAAAAAAAAAAACTTTTATTGCATAAAAACTTCCTATTTAGAGGCATCATTATTAGTGAAACTTTTATTATCGTGTAATACAACATAGTTGAAATGATCAAAGTGATATCTTGACTGGGTGATTTTTCTAGAACATATTGTTCCCAAAGGAAGATAAGATCTTTTAAGCGGTTTCACATTCAATAAAGAATCATGTGCATTTTAACCAAGAGAAAGCATTGTTGGGTAGATGGATCATTTATTCAACACTGTTTCTGTAGATACCATTTGGGAAAATATCAAAACTTCACCCGACGTTTTTCAACTATTTCACCTCGCCTCTTTATTTTCAAAACTCCTAATTTACATTTGATGACAAAAATTACTTAAGTAAGAGACTAAATCACCCTCTAGTTCAAAATGTGTCCATAACAAAGTACATCACTAAATCAGTCCGAAATCTATCCTAAACCCTAAACTCCAATCATCGATAGCTTCTTGAAGCATAAATTTTCACCATGAGGCATGGGGCCGGAATGGGGACGGAATTTCTACAAGAAAATTATCAAAAAAGTTGTAAACCTATTGTAATTGTACCAATTCAGTCATAAACATATTATTTATTTATTTTTTTGCCCCAATTAAGTCCTAATTCTTTTGCAATTGTGCCAATTTAGACCTTCCGACCAAATTTGACCAGACGACGTTGACGTGGATGCTAGCTAGCAACCGATGGATAAAATTTTAATAGTATTTATATTTTCAAATATTTATTAATTTTTTAATCTTTTCTCTCTTTTTTTTTTTTTTTCCTTTTTTTCGCTCTCTTTCTCTTTTTCTCTCCTCCCTCCTTCTTCCGATGACAAGCCAGAGGGCAGGGCCGGTCGCCAGACTGAGGCAACCGGCTAGGCCCAACTAAGGGCGAGCTCGCCCCATCGTCGCCAGGCGAGGGCCGCCCAGCCATCGGCGAGGCAAGCACTTGTTGGATTTGGGTGAAGGTGACTTCACCAGTGGATTAGCAAGCTCGCCCTCGCTCAGATTTAGCGAGGGCTCACCCCACCATCGCTAGACGAGGGTCACCCAGCCATCAGTGAGGCAAGCCCTTGACCAATCTAGGTGAGGGTAGTCCAGCCACTGGCTAGGCAAGCCCTCGTTAGATTTGGGCAAGGGCGAGCCTCACTAGTGGATCGACGAGCTCACGCTCCCCAAGATCCAGCGAGGGCAAGTGATTAGGACTTGCCTTATCGGTGGCTGGGTGACCCTTAGTCGACGACAGCGAGGTGAGCTCGCCCTTAGTCAGGCCTGGCCGGTCGCCTCAGTTCAGCGACCGGCCAAAGCCGATCGTAGGAAGGAGGGAGGGGAGAAATAAAGAAAAAGAGAGAGAAAAAAAAGGACAAAAAAAAAAGATTAAAAATTAATAAAATAAATTGAATAAAATAAAATAATATTAAAATATTGTTTGCTAGCACAGCTCGGCATCCAAGTTAGTACTAGCCGGCTAAATTTGGCCGGAATGACTGAATTGGCATAATCGCAAAAAGTTAAGGACTTAATTGGCCAATAAAATAAGTTTATGACTAAATTGACACAATTGCAATAGGCTTAGGATTTTAAATAATTTTCCCGAATTTCTACCCATATCGCTCCATAGTACCGTTCCAACTTTGTTGTTTTGTTCATCTTTCTTCTTTTGATAATTTTAAACTTTTTATGGCCCTAGAATAGGTTAATTATTTTCAAAATGTATCACAAAATGAAGTTTTAGGTCACGTCTAAGAAGATCTGTCAATATATTGAGGTCCCAACTTTTAAAATTTTTGTCACGTATGTATTAATATTGTAATTACTAATATAAATGCCAGGGGAGAGACTAGAGACCTCAATAACAAGGCAAGCAGTGTTTTTGGGAAGAGAAGTAAACCCTAAGTCTACGTTGGTTGTTCGAATTTCTAATTATAGTAGGATTGGATATGACAATATATGAAATCCATGAGATTTTGGTATATCTTATCTACTATTTGTTAATTGTAGTAATAAAGTCGGATATATTCACATCATATCACGTATATTATTTGGTATAAACAACACATTAGCAAAAATGAACCAAAAATTTTACAAACAAAGATAGTAAAAATCTCTCGCAACACTTTTGCTTACTTTATTTCATTTGATTTTTATTTTATTTTCCTCTCTTTTATTAATTAATTAATTTTTAAAAATTTTCCCCTCCCATCATTTTCTAATAAAACTTTATTAACTACTAATATAACCAAAATACTAAAATACCTAAAATATATATTAAATATATATTTATATTTATGTATTGAAATTATTTTGTAAAATATAATTAAATTGAATATATTTTCGAGAAAAATAACTATCTCTCGCAACACTCTTGCTTACTTTATTTTATTTGCTTTTTTTTTTATTTTTCTCCCTTTTATTAATTAATTTTTTCCCTTCCCATTGTTCTCTAATAAAATTTTATTAAATAATAAACCATACAAATATACCTAAAATACTATATTACCTAAAATATATAATAAATATAAATATATTTTATATTTATATATTGAAATTATTTTATAAAATATAATTCAATTCGAATATATAAATAAAAATAATACTAAATTAAAATAGCTAAATTTTTTTTTTTGGTTATTTTGAATTTCTTATATTAGAATTTGAATACTATTTATATTGAGATATTATTTTATTTTTGTTAATTTGAAAATTCTGTCATTTGAGAAAATTAATTTTTTTTTATTATGGATGTTAGAGATCCCATCTACCTTATCCCACCTCTCCAATGGGATAATTTTATTCGGTTTATATCCCCATCATATCCTCATTTATCCTATCTTGAGTAAGCACTAAATACCGGATAGAATAAATTTTATCATATCCCGAATTTTATCTTGACTGCAAAATACAGCCTAAGTAAGGAGGGATTGGATTAGATTAAGCCATTCGAAAAATTCTATTGCTAAGAATAACATGAAGAATCCTACCCAAAATAAATGGCCGAGATGAAGGGGCAAAAAAGTAGCATCCTGATTGTCAGTGAAACTCATAATCAAATCACTCAAATTAGAGCCCTAAAATGTGACGACTAGGAATGAACGATGATCCAAATTTGTCCGCACACATTGCATAATTCTCGAAGTAAGATGTGATTGACAGGATGAGTTTATCCACTCTCAGGTCTTAAGGTTTATGCCCGGTGAGCTCGATTTGGGGGAGGGGACGGGGGCGGTGACGATGAGAAGATTTGCAAGCCACTAAGCGAATGGTGATGGAGGCCAGAGTGGCTTCCACGACGACAAAGGCGACTGTTCTCGGTGTGATGCAGCTGGGCTGGTGTCCTGAGGCTCGATTCCAGTGATGATGAATGATATGTAATTGGAGAGTGTTTAATGTCAATGAACGATGATTTGTAACATAATTTAGTCCGACGGAGATTGCAGATAATTTTACCAGTTGTCTTTGTTTTGTTGACATTATTGTTTACTTTGCAACACTGGCATAATTTCGTAACGTGAAACTCTTTTGTTTGCTTCAGATGATTTTCTACCATGAGCTTTGCACCTGGAAATGTAGCTGTTCTCCTTTGTTTAGGGGTGGCTGTGTCTAAATATGTGAGAAGTTTGTTCAATATCACTATGAGTGGGAAAGGGTTTGGGCGACTAAGTAATCCTTTGGATTTAAGTGATAGAATCATAGGAATTCTTCCAAACTTGTGCATTCAATCAAGTACTTTTTGTGGGTTGAGTGTTTAAGGAAAGCCCATTCTTGTACTTGATCCAAAATTGTACTATTAGACTGCTTTTTATCATGCTGAGCTCTCAGAAAGTGAATAGAAAGTGTCATGCCTTGACCGAGTATCCCCTAACCAGATGTGTGTGAGATCGGTCATGGCCATGCTTGAGAGCTCGGAGAGGCAGCGTCAATGGGCCCAAGTGAAAAGAGAGAGAACATCCACAACGTTGATCCAACATTGGACAGAGGAGTGGTCGTCGATGATACAGGTAGAAAGGTATAAAGGCTCATTAGTGACTTCATGTATCAAGTGAGATCACGCACTGGAAGTGGCTTGAGCCAAGTGTGGAAGGAAGAATAATGAACGAAGAAGAAGGAATTGAAAGAACCCCGAAAATGCCCCAGATCATGGTTTTGGAAAGTGGAATGTAAGATGCACATGTTTGCTCGAACCCTTATTTAAGATTAAGTGGTTACTTCAGACTCTTATTTAAAATAAGGTTCACTTGAGATATTCTTTCGAAAAAAAAAAAAAAAAAACAATCCCACTTCATATCTTTATTAAAAATGTTCCTTAATTTTTCAAACCTTACCCACCGGCATCTATTATTGTCAAAGGCATATATATAAGTACGACTCAATGATCCTCTAGATTCATTATCCGCACAATGGACTATGGCCAATGTAGGTGCTCTCGCAACACCACTAATGTGATTCTGACATATCAGGATGCTCTGGACATTCATAATCTACAAGAGGAGAATTAAGAGTCGTTCTACTATCAGGTGATTATGTTGAGTTTGTATTTGCCATTCCCATATACTAGTTTTGAGGTCGTTTGGAGTAAGTTATCGTCAGCCATAGTCACAACATTAATGAAGTGTCTGTGATTGCATGTATGAGAGTAAATTAGTGAGCCTTAAGATATGTAAAACTTTTCATCAGAAAAGATATTATCTTCGTTCAGCCTTTTTGTGGATTTTGGTTACTGCAGAAATATTGAGATTCATATCTTGAGGAATTTCATGATAATAGGGTACCTAGTGGCCATTAATTTTGATGATGCCCTGTAAAGTAGTTGCCTCCTAAAACTATTCACCTGATAGTCTTTTGATCCTCCATCATTTGCAGTCCATGAATACGCTGTGTGCTAGAGAAGGTGCAAAGAATATATTGGATAAAACTTTTGCAAATTCTCCTTGGCGAGTTCATGTGGAAGTAGATGGTGTTAAGATAGAGGTGCTTGAGGTGAGCACTGTGATAATTTTGAGAATATTTTGTCTTGGGAGCTAATTCATCTTTCTTTAATCAAAATTCGTGACGCTGGCACTCTACAAGGGATTAGGAGAGCAATGTGGTTTGAAGCACCAAGCAAGTCTCTTGAGAAAAAGAAAGCCATGTTTTATAACTTAGCAGGCTCAAAAGGGACGATGCACCATGCATTTTGCACTTGAATGAAGTCATGCATTGCTTGCAACTTGCAAGCATAACCTCGGGGAAAACCACCAAAAAAGTCTTAAACCTATATACATTTTGCACTTGAACAAAATCGTGCATTGCTTGCAACTTGCAAGCATAATTTCGAGGAAAATTCCCAAAAAAGTCTTAAACCTATTACAATTTTTTCAAATCAATCATAAACCTTTTTTTTTCAATTTAATTATAAACCTTTTATAATTATACTAATTCAGTCTATTTGGCCAAATTTGGCTAGCCGGCACCGATGTGGATGCCGATTGGCGTTGGCAGAAATTTTTTAATAATATTTTACTTTTTTTCGAATTTTGGAATTATTTTTTCTTTTTTCCCTTATTTTTTTTCCTCCCCCTCACTAGTGGATTGGGGAGCTCGATCTCGCCCAACGATGACAAGGTGAGCTCTCCCTAGCAACGGTGAGGTCGAGCTCACCAATCCCTTGTCAAGGCTCACCCTCATTAGATCCGATGAGGGCTCCCCTTGCCAGTGGTTGGGTGAGATTGCCCTTACCTAGTGACAACGATGAGGCAAGCTTGCCATTGGCCAGCCATGTCAATCTAATGACCGGCCCTCCTCTTTGGCCAATAGCCAAAGCAAGAGGAAGAAGGAGGGAGGAAGAAAATAAAAGAGAGAAAAAAAAAGAGAAAAGAAAAGAAAAGAATAAAAAATTAATTAAAAAAATTGTTTGCGGCATTGCCCAACGTCCACATTAGCATTGGCAGGTCAAATTTGGTCGAATGGACTAAATTAATATAATTATAAAAGATTTAGGATTTAATTGGCCAAAAAAGTTTAGGACTAATCTGAAAAAATTATAATAGATTTAGGACTTTTTTATAATTTTTCCATGACTTGCGGTGCTGAATAAAAGGGTTATTGGCTGGTTGTTCCTTTGTATCCTTCTTTTCCCTTCATAACCTACAAGACTAAAAAACTAGAAGGCACAAACAAAACAAGGTTTGTTGCGAGGACAGAACGCATTTGTCACGTGAAATATCACGTTCTGTCACGCAACATGATTAAGGTCGGAAAGTTTCAGGGCCGACGCAAGGAGGAAAAAATCATTTGACCACTCCATGCTCTTTGTGGGCGTGGAAAAAGAGCGGCTACCTTAAACTATAGTTTCTTTGATCAAGGTTCAGGCCCCCTTTTTAACTTCACGACAGGCAGATGACTGCTAATTTTTCGTTGGCATGCCTGTGGTAGCAAAATATGTTGCTTCCCTCCAATTAAAGAACCTGTAATACCTCATCTTTCTTTAAAATACTGTCAAGGAAGGCAGACTAATTTTACTGAAGATTGGAGAAAGAATTCGTTTTTGCCCCTTTTTTTGACAGAAGAAAGGGGGTTAGTTAACCACTCGTGCCGCCCCAGTGGCCACCCTTCTAACTTTGGAAGTGGGAGGGTTAGTTTTTTTGCTTTTTCACTTAATTTTTTTTTGCTACTTAAATTTTTTTTTTTCTAAGGAAATGAGAAAATTCCCTTCACTCCCGTGCCTTTTCAGCGGACCAAAAAGAGTTTATGAAGTTCATTAACGGAAGCTCTTGAATGGGCCAACCACAGCCAACTCACCTTCCAGAAACACTTGGGCCGGAAAAAAAAAGAGAAGATAATTAAGCCCATTGCAAAAAATGGATTATAAAAAGGGTTTGAGATCCAGAAATCTTTCTAAGTAGGCCTTTTTTTGGGTCAAATTCTAAGTGGGCCTTCAACAGCTGACATTTTGCACCAACATTGGTGTAATATATAACCTGTAAAAATGTGTCTCCAATCTGATGGAACCTTCAGAAGCACGCACTCTTTTCGGTGCTTTGATGGAGCTGGTGCGATGTGTCTCCACCAACTCAACGATCCTCTGGTTCATGTGGGGGAGTCGGCTCTAAGTGGGCCTTCAAAAAATGACATTTTGCAGCACCTTATATGAATTTATGTATGCTTCGTGTATACTTTGATAGACTTGATAGAGTTTACGTTATATTTTTTGCTTAATAACCTATTAGCTTTTATTTTGATGGTTCACCTTGGGAAGGTCACAACATATATAATTGGCAAGATCCCAATTTTATTCTTTACCCTTATCTGCCTTTAGTCCTCTTCAATCTTAAATCAAAATATTCTTCTTCTCTCTTGTTCTAATGCCAAACCTCATTTTTGTTTATTCAGAATTTCCATGGCTCCCAAATCTCCTACATTCATAAGTCCTCTTATCATTTAGGGGATCACCATGACAACTATCTTCTTGAACTCCTCGGTGATAAAGAAGATTCTGAGCAAGCAATCTTGGGTCCTTGTTTCATATAACACATAAGTCCTCTTATCATTGAGTATGTGGACTATCAAATCCAATCGATTTAGAGCTTTCTCCTATTTTGACCCCAGATTTTACCAATGGTATATGAAACTGAAATCATAGGTTCAATTCATTTGGGAAGATGTCGAAATTGATTTAACTCTTTAATTCTACTGTTCTAATTTTCATTGTGACCTGGGTCTTTTTGGTAGCTTTAACCAGATTTTTGTTCCCATTAATAAATTGCTTTTTCTTCCATTCAAGACCAATGTCGATTACTCTCCTCGACCTCCATGCTATTACTCATCTTAGTCCATACGGGGATGACGTTAGAGAAGTTGAAGCCACTAATTGCCAATACTTTGAAGAAAAAAGAAAAAAGAAAAAAGAAAAAAAATATATATAAATTTAAGAAAAAATTGGAAATTTACATAAATAATCTACATTAGAATCAATTGTGCCACGTAGGATGGCTTAAGAAGCACCCACACTCTCGAGAGCCTTCCTGTCGTATTCAACACTTTGACACATGTCTGAGTGTCGAAAAATCCGATACAAGGTCAACTCTCTCCAACACGTGGTTAACAAGTGTTGAAAAATTCAACACATAGTTAACTCTCTCTAACACGCACTAACACCCGATTTCGACATGCACAGATTAATTTTAAAAATTTAAATACTTAAAGAGTTAAAATGTAAATATATGAAAAAAAAAAGAGATAGGGATGGTGGCTAGGCACTGTTGCTGCCGCTGCCACCATCGGAGGGGGCTAGCGACCTCGCCGGCCCTAGGTGGCAAAGAGGGGGCGGCCCTCACCAGCTCGGGTGGGGCCATCACTGGCTAGGCAAGGGCCGATGAGGCAGGCCCAGATTTGGGTGATGCCTCGACTAACGCCTAGGTGAGGCTCTCCCAGACAACGCCATGCCCTCACTTGGGCCTAGTGAGGCGCCGGCTATAAGTGAGGGCCGGCGTTGCCTAGATTTGGGCGAGCCTTGCGACTCTAGTTGAGGCGTCGCCCGGATCTAGTCGAGCCTCATCCGAGCCTTGCTTAGGCAAGCGAGGGTCGCCCCCACCGCCTAGGGCTAGGGACCTTGCCAGCCCCCTACAACGGTGGTTGGGCATGCTGTTGCCATTGCCACTATTGATGCTTTGGCAGCGATGTCCCCAAACACGACCAAGCCTATTTCTTTTTCAATTTAAAAAAAAAATTATTTTAGCTTTTTTCTATGAAAAAAGTAATAAAAAAATGCCACATAGGATAAATAAATAAATTTAAAAATACCGCTTTAGCATTTTCCATTAAAGAAATTGATAGTGTTAACGGAAAGACTAAATTGCACAAGTTTTAGGACTTAATTGTATTATCATGACAAGTTTAAAGACTTGTAGTGCACATATCCCTAAATTTAATAGTAAAATGTGGATTGCTTGTTTTTTCTCCGAGCTTTATGGATTATTGTAATGAAATGCATTGAATTTTTCAAATTAAAATAATGAATGATATTAACAAATGTTGGATTAATGTTTTTAGTATAAATTAATTCTATGCTCCTTTTATTTTTATTTATTTATTTGTATTTAATATAAAAATATATTTATATATAATGTATCATAATATGTCGGTATTCTCTATTTTTTAAGAAATGATATGCCGGTGTGTCATGTCGTATTGTATAACGTGTCGAGTGTTTGTGTTAGTGTTACATAGAGGATGGTTGGCGTCCACGTCAATGATTCCTTATCAAAAATTTATGATTTAATTGACATTATGACTAGGGGTGAGTATGGTCCGAGTTGGGTCAATCCACCCCCTAACTATAGGACCAACCTGTACAGTGCTGGTCCTCAATTTTTGGGACCGAAGATTGACTCTATTGAGCTTAGGACTGAGAATCGGACTAACCCAATGGGTTCGGTCCAGTTCTAAGGTCAACCCGGAATCAACTAATAATTTTTTTATTTCATTTTTTGTACTCTCTAAAATGATCGAGAATTGAATCGATCTAATGGGTTTGGTCCGATTATAGGTTTAACCCGAGATCAACCGATAAATTTTTTTATTTCATTTTTTTACTCATTGAAAAGGTGATCAAGGACTAGACCAAACCAATAGGTTCGGTGACGAGCGAGGTCAGCTAAGAAAGGCGAGCGGCGAGTGTCAATGGGGTGAGCGTCGAGCATCGAGCATGGTGAGCGTCGAGCATCAAGCGAGGAGCAACAAGCAAGGCGAGCATCAAGTGGTGAGTGACACGAGTGACCTAAAGCGAGCAAGGCAAGTGTTGAGTGGCAAGTGGAGAAGTTGTTTTATTATTATTATTATTATTATTATTATTATTATTATTATTATTATTTTATTATTATTATTATTTCGGCAAATTGAAGACTAAGAGGACAAATAAGACAGAAGAGAACTAGAGGAGAATACCATGAGGAGCTATTTATGCACTTTTGGACACCGTAAGGACTTCTTAATAAAAACATTTTTCTCCTTTGTAAATTATGGCTATTAATGATGTAAAAGACATTAAAAATCTAAGTCATTAAAACAATATAAAATTACTTAAACTCCTCACTAAAGAGCTGTTTAATATTATTGACGCCGTTTATTTTATGGTTTTCTCTATATAAAAAATTATAAATAATATATTAGATATATAATATATATAGAGTTAAGGTTTGGCCGGATTGAACCGATTATAAACTCTCGGATTGAAAACCAACCCGCACAATACTGATTTAGGAATCCCAAGACCAAGGACCAACCGAGCCTCCCTGGAAACCAAACTAGGATCGGGTAGGGTTGGGTTGATCCAAGGTCGTTCCAAGATTGATCCTAGATCGATACTCACCCCTATTTATGACTTTTTGATAATTATCCTCTAGTGTCACATTTATCCTAAACTAATTTTATTATCATAAAAAATTTCAAACTAGTACATGTGCTGCATTTATGCTTAACTAATTTTAGTGTTACAAAAATTTTTAACTAGTACATGCATGATAAAGCTACCCTCCATTAGCTTATGTTCAATATCTATGTGTGGAAACACATAGAACAGACAACTTGGATGATCGGCATGTAACATAGATTAGACATGGAAAAACAAAACACAAAAGTGTCTCATGACCGAGGTTGTTTGAGAAAGTCACATTTAAAGAATATAATTGAGGCTGGGAAATCTATTAAAATCTGCTAAACATTTCAACAATCTTCTAAAATCCTCAAATTTGCCTTAAAATTTTGATAGGTTTGTCACAAAATACCAATTTGACCATCACAATAGAATCCGATGGAAAATCATGGTTTCATGATGTCAAAAATTGTATCCACAGGGGTGAGTTCCAAGAAGAAAGTACGCGGTAAGTGGACAGTATCTAATCAGGCTTGTTTCTAGGTTCTTTGTCAGTCGTGAAACTCTACAGAAGTGGTCCTTTGATGCGGTATTGCTAAGATGCGTTGACGCGAGGGAGGCAACACAACTGACGATGGACTTAGATGAGGGGATATGTGGGCCACACATGAACTGGCATGTGTTATAAGGAAGATCGTGAGGTTAAGATATTTTTCGTAAACAGGAAAAAAGGATAACATCCAACATATCCGATATTGCCAACGCTTTTCAGATTTGTGGTGATAAATAAATATTCCCCCAAATGTGCTACACCCAATGTCTAGGCCGTGGCCATTACTCATGTGGGGGGTCGACGTAAGGGGCTGCATAAATCCCAAGTCCTCAAACGGGTGAATAATATTGTTAACTTTATTAAAATATTTAAATATTAAACTATGTCTCTATTTAACAATTTCGATTTTTAAAATAATTGGTACTAGTCCCACAAAAATATCATATGGTACTGGAACAAGAAGTAGAGAGATAGCCAATACAAAAGCGAAAAAGCACGAACTACTATCGTTGTGCCGCCCCATAGGCTCGGTCGCTCGGCATGGATCACTTCCATCCTTCCATTGCCACCTCTCAAAATCACCTTCTTTAGTTTTCGCCAAAGAGGATTTGTTCTTCTCCATCTCAGATTCTGTTTCGCCGGGAATTGGCCCAAATAGCGAAATGCCTTTCACCACGAGATGATGTTTGTTTTTATTGAATCGGATCCACTGGCAATTTGGATTCAATGGCAATTTGAACAGGAATAATAATAAGTACAAAATCTAAGGAAAATAGATGCGAATACTGAGAAGACAAAGAAGTGTTTGTGTTGATGATCACGAATCTTTTACAAATAATTTAATACAGCTTTATATAGCATATTACAAATGTAACTATTTACCGACGGTTAGTATTCACCTTAATGGTTATAGCCTCATCTCCATAACTAATACAATTCGGACATCTCAGGATCCTCTGGATATTCATAATCTACGAGAGGATAATTTAGAGTTGTTCTACAGTAAGATGATTATGTTGATTTTGTATGTGCCATTCCCATATACTGGCTTTGAGGTTGGTTGGAGAAGTTATAGTCAGCCATTGTCACGACATTAATGAAACTGCTTGTAATTACATGTCCGAGAGTAAATTAGAATGGGTTGTTTTGTAAAAGTTTTCACCAGAAAAGATATCATCTACATTCAGTCGTTTTGTAAATCTTGGTTATTGCAGAATTATTGAGATTGATATGTTGGGGAATTTCATGATAATAATGTACCTACCGACCACTAATTTTGATGATGGTGGCAGTAAAGCAGTTGCCTCCTAAAACTTTCCACCCGATAGTCTTTTGATCCTATCATTTGCAATTCATGAATACTGCTATGATGGAGAAATCGCCAAGAGTGTAATGGATAAAACTTTCGCTGATTTTCCTTGGCGATTTTGTGGGGAAGTAAATGGTGTTGAGATAGAGGTCCCTAAGATGAGTATCATGATAATTTTGTGTATCTTTTGTCAGGGAGGTAATGCATCTATTTCTTAGATCAAAATTGGTGACACTGGCACTCTACAAGGGATTAGGAGAGCAATGTAGTTTGAATCACCAACATGTCTCTAGAGAAAAAGAAAACCATGTTTTAGAACTCTTAGCAGGCTCAAAAGGGATGATGCATGAAGCATTTTTCGCTTGAATCAACTCATGCATTACTTGCAACTCGCAAGCATGACTTGTGTGATGGTGCTGAAAAAAGGGGTTGCCGGCTGGTTGTCCCTTTTTATCCTTCTTTCCACTTCACAGCCTACAAGCCTTTAAAAGTAGAAGGCACAAATGAAACAAGGTTTGTAGCGAGGAAAAAAGTGCATTTGTCACATGAAATACCACGTTGTATCACGCAACATTATTAGGGTCAAAGAGTTCCAGGACCGACACTAGGAGGAAAAAACCATTTAACCAGTCCATACTCTTTGAGAACATGGAAAGAGAGCGGCTACGTTAATAGTTTCTTTGATCAAGGTGGCAGCCCTCTTTTTTTTTTTTTTTTTTTTTAAACATCAGGACAGCCATTAGATGACTGATAATTGTTCGTTGGCATGCCGGTGGAAGCAGACTAATTTTACTCGAGATTGTAGAAAGAATTCCTTTCTGCCCCCTTTTTTGACAGAAGAACACGGGTTAGTTTTTGTTTTTTTCACTGAAAAACGATCTTTCTCCAAGGAAATGAAAGAGATTCCCTTCACTTCAGTGCCTTTTCAGCTAACCAAAAAGAGTTATAACTTTATCAATGGAAGCTCTGAATAGGCCAACCACAGCCAACTCGCCTTAAAGAAACACTCGGGCATAAAAGATTAAAGAAAAGGAAAAAGGCACTTAGGTGCATGAGAAAGCATGGATCATTGAAAGAGTTTCAGATTCAGAAATCTTTCCAAATGGGCCTTCAGCGGCTGGCATTTTGGACCAGCTGTTGTGTGATATATTCTATGGAACTATGTCTCCACTCTGATTAATCAATGAGAAATACGTTCTGGGATGACAAGTAGGGAAAGAGACGAACATTATTTGCTCTACTTTGATGGAGCTGCATGTGGTGTCAATGTTCTCACTTGTCAGGATCTCTCAAAATTGATTATAGACGTAATTCTTAACTCTTTTAACAAAGCGCTTCAAATGACTGTGATTGTTGCTAGTTGGGTATGAATACAAATTTGGGTTGACCTGACGCCTTCAAAAACTTGTTTTCGGTATGATCACTTTCATTGAAAGTAAGCAGCACACGCAACTTGCCATCCTTGCATTAAAATTATGAAAGAATAAGCTACTACCTGACGTTATTGTAGCCCAACAAAACGAAATTTCAGATACACAACGACAAGAATAGTCTCCCAAGACACTAGCTTTCCTTAAGTATTTGGCTTTGATTATAGCATAGATATAACCTCCAAAGTTCACCTTAGATTACCAATTTTTTTTCCTTTTCTCTGCGCTCGTTCATTGCTATATACAAGTGGAAACATCAAACTTGGGTGATTGAGGCAGGTTAACACACAAAATAAACTCCATGAACAAGACCTTCCACGATTGGAACCCCTTTCCCCATTCCCTGCAGAATCTTTCTTGGAATCGAAACCGAAACAGGAGTCTCCTCTCTAAAGTCCGCTACTTTCCCCATCTTATTTGGATTTTCCTTGAGCCCGCAACCGGTATTCATGGACAAGAGCTTGCTTGCGTTGAAATTGATATTCTCATCAGACTCAGCTCATTCATTGTCGATCAGATGAGACCTTAAGTGGCCGCCATAGCTGGCAATTCGAACTAGGCGCATGAACTTAACAACATTTTTTGATGTGACACTAGAGTAGGATGACCCTTCTATCCATTTTGTGAGATAGTCAACGGTTACAAGGGCAGAAAGGGTGTCCCGTTCGAGGCATTGGGATTGATGGGGCGGATCGCATCGACCATCCTCCACATGAAAAAAGTCCACGGCTTAGACATTGGGCGAGCTTATCCGGGGGAAAACTTATCCCATCACCATAAATCTTATCGCGTTGGCATTATCGGACATGCTGGATGCTACCCTTTTCTCCCGTCAACCAGAAACATCCCAAAACTCAATAATCTTCCTTGCCAGCAAATGCCCGTTCATGTCGTAGACAACATATCCCCTTCATTAGTTGAGTTGCCTTCCTCGTGTCAACGCATCTTAGTAGAACCGAATCAAAAGACCGTTTCTATAGAGTTTCACCACTAAACAAAAGAAAAAAAAATAGTAGAAGTGAGCTTGATTAGGTACTTCATATTTACCGCATGACTTCCTTTTGGAACTCAACCCTTTGGATATAGTTATTGATATCATAAAACCACATTGTCCATCGCATTTTATCATGACTGCCAAATTGATAAACTCATGATGAATCGATTAAAATTTTAAGGGGAAACGAGGGATTTTAGCAAATTTTCGAAAGGTAAGGAGTTCTTGGGGAAAATTAGCAAATTTTATTCAATTTGTCAATCTCAATTCATTTTCTTCAAATTTGACTTCCTCAAAACATCATCATTTAGGAGACCGATTTGTGTTGAATTTCCACATCGCATCTACATCACACGCCGATTATCCGAGTTGTTTGTTGCGTGTGCTTCCACATTAGTAGTGTAATGGAGATATTGAATGAAAGTGAACGGGAGTAGATTTGTTATGGTACTAGTTTGGATTTTTTTGTAGATTTTTGTTATATGGTACTAGATATTCTTTATGACGATTTTTTAGGCAATTTATATTAACCCTTAAAATTTTAGGCAATTCATTACTAGTTTTTTTTTTTTTTATATCATTTTTGTGGACAAGATTTTGTTGATGGAGTCAACAGCAGTGTTACGGACGGTTTTGGAATTCATGCCTTGAACTTTACTTTTCCGCACTCCACTATTATTCTATATGATTTTGCAAGCTTTAGTAAAAATTGAAAGAAAAATAAGTGAGACGATTAAGTATTTTTGACTTAATCTGGTACAGATGATATGATCTAACAAACTGACTTTGCTAAAAGTGTAATTAGCATTAACCATTAAATCAAATTTCAATTTCCAAGTCTTTGGGAACAAGTTACAAAACATACTAGGAAACATACTTTAATCTCTCCACGGTCCGATCTCTTTGCGTGATGTGATGGCTTCTCAAGGAGATGAATTCTAAGACCCTTGGTCTAGTCATCCATCAATATCATTTCCTAAAATTGAAGTCTCCAAGAAGATGAACTGGTTTTTTTTATTTTTTATTTTGGCAGCAGATAGGGTTGACATTATAGATGTCGGGGACAGCTGGGATTCCCACCTTTAGCAGCTTGTCTTACTAATGAAATCTTAGTGGAAAAAAAGGTATCCAAGTGCTCATCCTGCCCACAAAGACATTAGCAGTTAAGAAATCTCGACGCATTATTTATCTCGTAGTTAGGCAAAGTAAATGTATTTTTTATTTAAGTTGTATGTCTTCAAAAATAGATCACATGTCATAATTGATATAGGGATAATTCCCTAAATGAGCCTCAACTTTAGGTTCAATCACAATTCTACCACATTTCTTTTTCTTTTTTTTTTTCAAAAGAAAGAAGTCTCCCAAACTTTCGCTCTCGTTTCAAATCTATCTATACATCTAAAAATCTCTTTTTCAAAATTATCAAACGTCACAACTAATTAAAAATACATTATCGAAACCTTTGTCTTCATCAACGCCATCACTATCGCATGGAACAATAATGACATCTTAATATTGATAATATTGAAGAAATCAATAGCAATTTTTGGACATATTGGCAGACTGGGGACTAGAAAATTTAAAATGTTCTTTAAGACCAAAAAAGTTTGGGGGAAAAATTGTAATTGGACCTAAAGTTAAGGGTCTTTTTGGGAAATTACCCTATAGCAATTATGCAGTGTAACGTATTTCTTAAGCCCTATTTTAACAATTAAATAAAAAAATACCAGTTACTGGCTAACTACAAGATATATCGAGTACATAAACATCTTAGCTGCTAACATATTCGTGGGGCCTTCAATGCATACATCAAGTCCAAGGTATGACTCAAACGAACCTATTGTTCATCTCCATCTTTTTGCTAAAATATCTTGAACACTAATCATTCTCGTAGTAGGTAGGATAGTTGGTTAGATTGGCCGGACAAACGAGGTTAGCATAAATAAAGGCCTTGGATAAACCAAGTTAGAATAAATAAAGGGATTAGTGTCGTCTGTGATGTGGACCCATACATATAATAGAGACACATGAACCCTCCCCAGATGCAAATCCTATGGGAATTTGACACTTGTGTACTGACTCCTCAGGCCGCACGTGCTCGTCCGGTCAAGATTCCATGGCAAATTATCGCAGTCGACGGTGGTGTTCCGGTCACTCTCGCCCTCATCCTGCGCTCGTCGATTTTGTCCTAGACATAATTTTTTTTTTTCCAGTTCTAGTAATAAATCTTACTGAAAGTTTTTGATTATTTGATTTCACAATAATTAATCAACTATTTCAAAAAGATTTCAACTCAAAATTCAAAACCAAGTAGCCCAATTTATCTCATTGGATTAAATTAAATTTCACATTAAATTTACCTCATTTAATGAGGCCTATGAATTATGTATAAAGTGTTTTTCGTCTATGCATGTATTTCACCAGCTTAAATGACCAATCAAAACTTACTACATTACTTGATAAATTAAATTCTAGTTAGGTTCACGCCTCCACAGCAAAAAGATGATTTTCTTATATTCATGCATTTTGCTAGCTTAAATAATCAATCCAAGCTTCTTACATCACTCAATAAATGAGAAAATAACCCAATCAATTATAAATATATATTGTATGGATGCAAATTAAATCATAAACTTTCCAATTTTGCTAATTTAGTTCTATAAATTTGCATGAATTTCCAATATAGTTTTACCTGGTAAATTTTCATTAGAAATCATTGACATAGCAATTCAGTCATCGCCAGCCATCCTACGTGGCATCTTCACTTTATTAACAATTTATGACAAAAATTGATTAGTGAGACTACATTGAAACTTCGGACAAATGTTTAGGATTAAATTGGCCAAAATGAGAAAGTTTAGGACTAAATTAACATAAGTATGATAGTTTTAGAACTAATTGGACAATATTTCCCTTAATAGATTAATTCTAGTTAGCTGACACAATAGAGGAGAACTAATAGCTGTCCTTCTTTGAGCGAGCTTTTTTTTTTTTTTTTTTTGGTTCATTGGAATCATTTGGCTACCGAATAAGTTTAGTGTAGTCAAGTCTTGATTAAGGCAATTATTGACTTGATTCTAATATCCATTTCTCACTTAATGATAGGATTTCGAGTTTGTCCACTTGAGGTAGCTTTTTTTTATTATTATTTGGATTTGTATTGTCAAGTGAGCAGTTCTTATCTCTTTTATAATTTGGAAACTTGAATTAAATTGAGAGAAAATAAAATTGAGACAATTAAGTGTTTTTGAATTAGTAGAGATGATATGATCTAGACATTGACTTTCCTAAAATTGTAATTAGCATTAACCACTGGCACTGATCATAATTTTTTCCAACTTTTGAGGAAGAAGTTATAGAGCATGTTAAGAAAATACTTTAATCTCCACGGTTCGACCTCGTTGTGTGATGTGATGCCTTCTGGAGGAGATAATCTCTGGGACTCTTGGTCTAGTCATTATCACGACGATCCATATCATTTCCTAAAATTGAAGTCTCCAAGAATATATATATATATTTTGGCAGCATGTAGGGTTGGCCACAAGATGTTGGCGCCAGCTGGGATTCCCAATTCCTTGTCTTACTAACAAAATCTTAGCGGATAAAACTTTGATCTATGTCAGGCCCCACGAATACGTTAGCTGTTAAAAAATCTCTACGCATTATTTATGTCTTAGTTAGGCAAAGTAATTGTATTTTCCTTTTATTTAGACTGAAAGGCTTTAGATATAGATTACATGTCATAATTGATATGGGAATAATTCTCTAAAAATCCCTCAACTTTAGGTTCAATCACAATAACTTCTTGTCTAAAAAAAATCTCAAACTTTCACAATAGCCTCAAATATGTTCACGCATCCAAAAATTGCTAGTAGTTTCTTTGAAATTATCAACATCAAGACCATTTAAAGATTCATATAAGAACCTTCATCTTCATCAATACCCTCATCTTCGATGAAATAATAATAGCTTCAATTTTAATGAAACCAATTGTGATTTTTGGACATGTGGGTAGATTAGGGACTAAAAAGGTTGGAATTTCTTTTAAACGAAAAGGCTTAGAACAAAATTGTGATTGGACCTAAAGTTATGGTAATTTTAGGGAATTACCAAGTATCAATTGTGCAATGTAATGTATTTTTGAAGCCCAAGATTAACAATTAAATAAATAAAACCTACAAGTTATATTGCCTAACTATGAGATATATCATGTGCATGGAAACTTCTTAATTGCTAACATTTTTGCAAGAGTTGTGATGAATACATCAAGTCCCGAGTGACGAAAATAGTTATGACTCAAATGAATTTTTTGTAATGATGCATAACCTCATGATAAAACCCAAAGTGGATCGCCAACGATGATTATTCATTTCCACCCTTTCACTCATTATAAAATATTTCAATATCTAATATACTAATTTTTCTCGTACTTACGATGAGTTATTGTAAGAATATTCTTTCAGAAAACTGAAATCAATTTTATATAGGCCGGGAGACAAGCGAGGGTTTTCACAAATAATTGCCATGGCACGATCGAGGTTAGAATAAATAAAAGTCATGGTACCATCCGTCCGTGATCTCGGATCATTCCCACAGAATAGTATTAGTCCTTCCTCAGACGCAAATCCTATGTAAATTTGACACGTGTATATGACACATGGGGCCCCACCTGCGCGTCCGGTCAATATTCCATAAAAAACAGCCACAATCGACATCCCGTGCTCGTCGATTTTATCCCACCTAGAAAAAAAAAAATTCCAATTCTGTTAATAAATCTTACTGAAAATTTTCGTTAATCTCGTCGGAATTACTTCCACGACCAAAGATTTTTTTTTCTTGAAAGTTATTCTTCCGCTTTTAATTAAAAAAAAAATCAAAGGGACATGAAATATTACACCCGAATTAGGAATGAACAACCTTATACGATATAAGATTGCACAAACACAAACTGTGATGGAATTTAATAAATAGCACAACTTGGAAAATATGTACCGGAGCAAGCAACTAGATATAAACAAATTATGTTGAAATTTAATTGACGACACAATAGCGAGAATATAGATACACATCAGAATCTAAATGGTGATGCGAATATGAAAGCTAAAACTAAAGAAAATAAATTGCAATGCAAGAAATGTAAAATATAGTAAATTTGTTTGATTTGTGCATGCATAGGGGTTCTAAAGAGTGAGGTGTGACTATTTAAAATGCACATTTCAAAAAGAAATTACAAAAGGGAGGCTACAACAAGAAGTTACAAACGGTTACCGAACAATTACATTGATGGTGTTTTCAACTCCACTATGTTAGCAATTGCTTTATTCCACTATGTTGATGTTTACTTCTTTTACAATTGCATAAAAAATTGTCAACTCCACTTTTTATCGATTCATTTTACTATTGATTCTTCAAATCGTCAATTTCTCAAGTTGTCGATTTCTATTAATGAATGATCAAATTCTACTCTTATTGACTAAGCCCCTATTTGGTAATCTTTTGGGGAATAATTATTTCTGTTCTTTTGTTCATTGGAACAAAAAAATAACAGAAATCCATTTGGTAAATTTTTTTCTCATGAATAAAAATTATTTTTTTGTTCACGGGAATAGATTTGAAACATAATTAAGAAGTATAAAAAAAATAGTTTCTTATTCTCAGGAATAATTTATAGAATCGGCTCTTATTTTTTTTCTTTTCTCCTTTTTTCTTTTATTTTCTCTTCTTCTCTTCCCCTTTCTTCTTCTTCCTTTGGCCGGTTTGTCGGCCTCGACTATGGCCTGGCCGCCCAGGAGGGTTCTACCATGGTCGGCAAAGTAGAAGGAATGGAAGAAGAGCAAAAAGAAAAAGAAAAAAGAAAAATATTGAGAAAAATATAACAAAAGCATTGAAAATTAAAAAAAAAAAAAAACAAAATAATTTTAGGAATCCTACCAAATACATTTCTATCTTGGGAATATAAATTTTTTACAGTTACTAAGCGTGTTCTTTTGCTTAGGAATTATTCCCGGGAATATAATCAGAAATAACCATTTTTAATCAGAAATTATTCCTGGGAATAGAATTGTTACCAAAAACACCCTAAGTCTTTCACATGTTGATAATAACTAATATTAAACATTTTTTGGTGTTAACACAACTATTTCAAAAAGCATTCAATTCAAAAGCGAGTATATATAAGGTTCACATGAGCATGATTCATTTAGTTGGATTAGTTTAAATCTCACGTTAAATTTATCTCATTTAATGATGAATATGAGTCACCCAGAGCAAGAAGATTACTTCCATCTTTTCATGTATTTCACTAGCTTAAATAATCAATCATAACTTGTTACATTACTAAATTAAATTATTTTCTAGTTAGGTTCACGCGCTCGAAGCAACAAGATGACTTTATCTATTCATGTATTTCACTAGCTTAAATAGTCAATCAAAACGTATTATATTAGTTAATAATTACATTCTAGTGTGACACAATACATTTGACACCAATAGTTGTTCTTCTTTAAGTGAGCTTTTCTCTAGCCCGTCGGAATTATTCGGTACTAATAAGATTAGTGAAGTCAAGTCTTAGTTTAGTTAATTTTCTATTTCACTTTGAAATTCATTTCTCGCTTATGATTTCGAGTTTTTCCACTCAAGGTAGCTTTTAATATTCAGATTTTTATAACAAGTGGACGAAGCTCGACATTTGGATAATTCTAAGACCGTAGACTTAGTTATCAATCAAGAGGATCCAGATCGTTTCCTCAAATGAAGTCCCCATGATGCTCTTTTTTTTTTTTTTTTTTTTTTCCTGGCAGAAGACATGGTCGGACGCTAGATGCCATGCCAATCGTGATTCCCAATTCTTTAGCTGATTTGTCTTACTAATAAAATCTTAACGGAAAAGATATGCTACATCTTAATCTAAGTCCATTATGACATGTAATCTCCGTTTAAAGCACTGATCTTTTCTTCCTTTTCTGTCAACATGAAGCACTAATTTGACAACCTATTGAAAAATTATAATTGTGTTTGTCTAGTTATGAGATCTTTAAAACTTAAGCTGAAAGAAGACCAAGCATATGAGATCCTACATTCTTGATAGCGGGTCTTTCATACTCTTTATATTCATATTGTCTTCTTTCACCTAATTGTTTCACGTTATAAGTTTATCAGAGATAGTATTTTCCCTTTCGTGTATGTACATCCACTTCTTGTAAGTTAAATTATGTATTGTTTTTAATCTGGCTTACAGGTGAGAGACGGTGTTGTAAAATCATCCCCAATCACTCGACCATGATTTAATAAATTAAATTTCGGGTGGTGTTAGAGTAATTATGGTTAGTAGAATGGAATACTTCGACAATAATTGTGAAAACGGTCCATTTTGGAAAATCGGAATCAACATACAAACAGGCCTTGGAAAAAACGAGGTTGAATATTCAAAGGCATGGTATCATCCGTCCGCCCTCTCTTTAAACCATACGATATCTTAGTGACATAGTCCCATCACAAACTCAAACCCTATCCCGACTCGCCACGTGTAAGCCCTCTTGGGCCCCACCCTGCGCGTGCGGCCAAGATTTCCACGAGAAAAAGTAAGACCAATCGACGGTAACGTCCCCCGATCGCTCTCACCCTCATCCTCATCCCGCGCCCCTCGATACATCCCCACCTGGACACAATTTCGTTCGAGCAGTAATTGCGATTTCCCAACGACGAATTTAGGCAGAAAATTTCGGGGCGAATCGAGATTTATCGTGCGCACGATCGGCTATTTGAGGAAAAAATTAAAATTAAAATTCCATCGACCCCCGAGCTAATCCCGTGCATCCGAACCGCGATGCAGGCCAGATTCGTCCCGTCAGGTCGATGAATTATCCGGATCGGTCTCCGGTATAAATGGTGAGACCGCATCCGTCCATAAATGACACTTTTTTTTTTTTCCCTTTCTTGGCTTCTCCTTGTAAAATGGGAACCGACGAGATCGTGAACAGGGACCGGATCAAGGGACGGATGCAGACAAAAGGGCCCTGGCTATCTATGGTCATGTGAATTATTAGGTGTCTCCTCCACCTCAGTCGTGTCCCAGGAACGAGTGGAGGCACGTCCGAAAGCACGAGCGCGTCGCACGTTAAACTGAAGGCCAGTTCCTCTCTCTGTCCCAGCCAACCAGTCAGATATAAAGCTGCTGGTCGAGAGGGAGAGGGAGATATAAAACTGCTTGTCGAGAGCGAGGGAGGGAGAGAGAGAGAGAGAGAGAGAGAGAGTTCGTGCACGAGGGAGGCAGAGAGAGAGAGAAAGGGAGATGGCGACCGAGGCGAGCAACGGGCATGCGTGCTGCGCGAAGGGGCCGGGGTACGCGTCCCCGCTGGAGGCCATGTCCGGCCCCAGGGAGAAGATCCTCTACGTCACTTGCGTCTACTCCGGTGCGTACTTTCCTTTCGCTCCGTCGCGTTCCCCCCCGATCGATCGTTCTTCTCGACCCACCTCCGTGCTTTTTGGACTCTCGTCTCCCCCGCTGTTTCGCCTCCCTTTTCGTTTTCTAACCGGGAGTTGGGTTCGTTCCGTCTTTTTTGTTTTTTGAGATTTCCGTCTTGGCAACTTCGTGCTGTGCTCTGTTCTGTTACTCGACACAGTCGCTGATTAACCCAGGAACAAGAAAGGAACCGGGTCCGTGATACCGGATGATCTGCGTCATGCAGTTATCGATACGTAGTTCTTATGCCGGTTTTGAACGTGTGGTGAGATCTTTCTAGGAAGAGCTTGGTTTTCGCTCGATGGCTGAAATTGGTTCTTTATGAGGAATCGATTGGCTGTCCTTAGATTGAAAGATGCCATTTTTGGGTGAACACGATGTACTTATGTCTGATGTCTGGCTGGTGCTAGTGCTTGGTATCTCCGAAATTCGAAAAGAGATGTGAAATTTTCGTTCTTGGGTCAGGAACTGGAATAGAGAAGCCTGATTACCTCGCCACGTTGGACGTGGATCCGGACTCGCCCAGCTTCTCGAAGGTCATCCACAGGCTCCCCGTGCCCTACCTGGGCGACGAGCTCCATCACTCCGGATGGAACGCGTGCAGCTCTTGCCATGGGGATCCGTCGGCCAACAGGCGTTTTCTGGTCCTGCCATCTTTGATGTGAGAAGCCTGTTCTCATGGTCCTCCTATTTTTTACAATTTTTTTTCTGAAGTCTGGGGAAAAAAAAAGACACTTGACCTCTGGTTTAGCAATTACTTTTCTTTAGGTTCTCTTTCTTTTACCAAATCAGCAGCCAAAACTGCTTTTTCATATACTTTGCTTACAAAGTATGTTGCATCTTCCAGATCCGGCCGGATATATGTGATCGATACGAAAACCAATCCTCTAGCTCCAGCTCTGCATAAGGTTGTTGATCCAAAAGACATTGTTGAGAAGACTGGACTTGCTTTTCCGCACACGTCCCATTGCCTCGCATCTGGTGAGATCATGGTCTCGTGCCTCGGTGACAAAGATGGAAAAGCCGAGGGAAATGGCTTTCTGCTCCTCGATTCAGAATTCAACGTGAAAGGAAGGTTATAACTGTTGAATCACATGCCCAAATCTTTTCATCCGTTTTCATTTGGATACATGTTAAACAATTGGCGGTGCCAATTTATTCAACTAGTCGCATCTGGCATTGTTCAAGTTTTTTGCTTCTATTTCCTCCTTCGTATCATGTCAATAATTTTAGCCTAAATGTCATCTATATGCGGCTCTGAGTTTCAATTGCTGCTGGTTTTTCTACATAAGGTGGGAGAAACCTGGGCACAGTCCCCTCTTCGGTTATGATTTCTGGTACCAACCCCGGCACAAGACGATGATCAGCTCATCGTGGGGGGCTCCTTCAGCTTTCGCCAAAGGTTTTAACCCTCAGCATGTGTCGGATGGTCTATACGGGAGGCATCTCCATGTGTACAGCTGGCCTGATGGTGAACTCAAGCAAACACTGGACCTGGGCGACACTGGCCTCTTACCGCTCGAGGTAGATAAAAAACTTAGCAGCTTTAGGTTCAGTTCTGTTTTGGTTGGTTCACGTGTTGGTTCTTGTTAAGCCACTGCAAGCTCAAAATTCTGAGAACAATGCCTCGCTGACTTTTTGTAGATAAGATTCCTGCATGATCCTTCCAAGGACATGGGATATGTTGGGTGTGGATTGAGCAGCAATATGGTGCGCTTCTTCAAGACCCAGGACGGCTCGTGGAACCATGAGGTATTCAACCATAACTTCCTGATATTTCACTCTTGACAATTGTTGGAATCGAACCTTTAGTAGTGGTGTCAAGTGGCATGGCAAGTTCTTGAAATTTAGAGAATATATGTATTGGAACTCTTTCTGAGAGACTGCCTGAATGTCTGAAAAAATGAAGTCAAGGTTCAACTGATGTAAGCATCTCCGTGCAGATCAGTGCTGTTTTTGATTCATTTAGAAATGTTATAACAGGACCATGACGAATGTATTTTTTCTTTGTGCAAAAATGGAATTATAAGGGATATATAACTCTTGTTATATACTTGACAAAAACCTATGAATTGATGCAATTTCGCCAACTTTGGGAAGCACAACAAAATTCTCACATGTCCTCTTACTAAAATCAGAGATCTAGCTGAATATAATTTTTGTCTGTCATCTCTCCCCTATTCGATGCCTTTTTTTATCCCATGTCTCCGTACTTCCCTTTCTAATTGAATACAGGCTTTTATCACCCTGCAGATTGCCACTAATATGATATTATGCAGCCCTGTAATGTCTTTTTCCCACTGGTTTATGCAGGTGGCTATATCAGTTGAACCTCTGAAGGTCCAAAACTGGATCCTTCCCATAATGCCTGGACTCATAACAGATTTCTTGATATCGCTCGATGATCGTTATCTCTACTTTGTGAACTGGCTTCATGGGGACGTGAGGCAGTATAACATTGAGGACCCTGAACATCCAGTGCTTGCAGGCCAAGTATGGGCCGGGGGACTGTTTCAGAAGGGAACCGCAGTTGTGGTAGAGAGAGAAGATGGCACGACATGGCAAGTTGACCTTCCTGAGATAAAGGTATGTCTGTTTCAATTTATGTTAGGACAAACATTGGTAAAAGCTGATTACGGTACAGATTTCTAAATCTTGCTGGATGATTGCAAGAATATTACTTCTTTGACAACTTCATGCATTGCTTCAGGGGAATAAACTCAGAGGAGGACCTCAAATGATCCAGTTAAGCTTAGATGGCAAGCGACTCTATGTCACAAACTCACTCTTCAGCTCTTGGGATCGCCAATTCTATCCTCAACTGATGGAGACAGGATCGCACATGCTGCAGATTGATGTCGACACAGAGAAAGGTGGCCTCAAAATTAACCCGGACTTCTTCGTGGACTTCGGCTTGGAGCCTGATGGTCCGTCCCTAGCTCATGAAATGAGGTATCCAGGAGGCGACTGCACTTCAGACATATGGATTTGAGCATGCTACGTGTGTCCTAAAAAGGATCGAGTGCTGCACCCGTATCATGTCTGTGCTAACCCCGCCATTGGCCTTTACTGATAGTGGCTAGGACTCTGAAAGGCTGGGCGTGGTCTCTCTAAAGAACTCCTGTTTTTCATTTTTCAAGAAGATTCAAATTTTATGTTCTCTGTTCATACTTGAATTTGCCAATCTCCCAGTTAAAACAACCTTATGCTTTTCGGTCAATTATGAGTTATTGTACTTAATGCTTAGTTTTGAGTTCCTTGTGTGATCGTCGACACTGTTGTTAAATTTGCTGCCGAAACGAATTTACGGAAACCAATTCTCAGAGTGAGATAGCAAGATGACAAGGTTTCCTCCTGAATTGCAGAATAATTTTGAACCATGATGTATCTCTAGATTTCGGCCAAAATGGAAGGCTACCTTATCTCTATTCAAACAACATGGGAGTCTAATGTATATATTGTAGCGGGGAAAATTGTGATCATCTTTTAGCAACTTCGCAATCCAAGCTCGGATATTTATTATTTGGGAGGGAACGACGGTGATCAGCGAATCATCCAAATTTAGGATTTTGTTCTATATGCCATTTCTTTTTAAATAATTATTTGACTGGGTTCTGGGTACCATTCTTATAGTTTCGTAGATATAATTTACTTTTCCAGGATTTTTTTAAAGAGTAAATTAGGTTCCCCAGTATTGATTCGTTTTGTTCTCAATTATAGAGCAGTCTCATCTCTTGGAACGTTGATGGAATCGAGTTTCTTTGCTGCGTGCCTTGCACAAGTTACGATCCATGTCTACCCATTTCCATTGCTTAGTACGTGATTTCAATAGCATGACTAATAGAAACCGGACACCTTTTGACCGGTCTCTTTCGTCTTCATTCCAAATCTTAAATGCTCACAAACTCGAGTCATATGTCTAGACATACATGAGTACATTCCAATTGAAACAACAAAGACCACGTTTAAATACTGGATTAGCCAGACAAAAGCCTATTTCAAGATGGCTTAGTTTCTCTTTTCAAAGAGAATGGACATTTTGGCTATTATCATGCTCTAGTTTAACTCACACCAGCGCGGCAGAGCTAGGATCCGGCCCGGGACACCAAGTTGTTATAAGCTCATTACCTTTTATCCTAACAAAAATATGAGTATCCCCATCCTTCGATTGTTAGGATAAGGGAGAACAGGTGTGGGGACACTCATACTTTAATCACCCTATTCTAAGGACAAGGCAATAAATGATCTTGAAAATAGTGAAAAACTAAAGTGATGAGGATTTCTTCTTTTACCCCTTCCATTAACCTACTAAATGAAGATCAAAATCCATTACTAACCCAAACCAATACTAACTTTGTTCGCACCAGAATTGGCATGGAAAAAGGGGCCAATCTTGGGCAGATTTCAGCATATGTAATCAAAGGCAATGTAAAATTGCTCGAGTCACTATTGGGTTTTCAGATTGTTTGTGATCATTATTTTTGTTCGTGGCTCTCTACTTCTCTTGTTAACTTAATGGAATGAAAGGTTAGGCCACTATTAATTCCTTTTTTCTTTTTTAAAATCACGTTGCACTTACCATTGACAATCCTGAGCTGTTCAATTGAATTATAGAAGTTTTATGTGATAAGGCATCTATAATATTTCTTATTCTACTGTGGAGCATAAAGCATCCCTTTCCATTAAAGGAACAGAGCAGCGATGTCCTTGATGATTTCAACTCGTGCAAAGCACGTCACTGGATCGACCTGCTCATAATAGTTGGATGGCAAGGGATCAGAACAAGCATAGTTCCCACATTCTTATGAAACACAAGCATGTTCACCTCGATTGGCCATGCCTGGGCAACATAACAGCTGCAACTGTTCTGGTGACCAGGAGCTCGGCAGATGCAACGATCTACATTGGAATATACTGCCCACAATCAACTCCTGCGGTTTGGAATCGTGGCCTTCTTGTTCTTCACTACTAATGCAAATTGACTGAAATTGGGGTAGTAGTTGACCTACTAGTGAACGAAATCTATGAGGAATAACTAACTAAGAGCTCAAAAAAGTAGAGAATCTACGTGCGGTCGTCTTCTCATCTATTTGTGTATGTGTTGTGCATCCTTCAGAAGAGCATGGAGACCACTGGCACGAGAATCAGAACCTGTGAATCTAAATGACGATATTTCCAAGACGATTCTCTCTTAACGATTTTTCTGCTATGTCAGAATAGTGGGCCAAATGAGAGATGTCAGCTCCAAATTTTTCTCCAGAACCGGTTTAAAACCCACCCTTTGCTTTCGGTTCAGGAACTTTACTTCCATTTTCGCTTAGAAACCTCATAATCCAAAGGTGCTTCGAGAGTTTGCGTTTTTATTTGTTCAAAGGAAGCAGGGGAGGGTTCGCATTTTTGGTATTTTTGTTTTAAATTGTTTTCTGCTTTCATTTTCGTTTTTGGTTTTGGTTTTATTTTTTATTTTTTGTTTTTGGTTTTATGCAAGTGATATGAAAGTTTCCATCATTCCGGGAAAACAATAGCATACTTTCGTTCTTGTCGCGAGATTTGAAGCCACTGTTGGCTAACATGCCAAATGGACTCCTAACTCGAGGTCGGGGTGGTCCAACTTGACCTCACCGCCCGAATCATAATGGTTTGGGAAATTTTTGTTTTGATAAACAAAAGAGTACAAGGGGATTATCATTCTAACAAAATATTCGATTTGAATCTTAGTCAATTAGTCTAATCATAAATGTGTATCAATAAAAAAAAACGAATTAATGTGAGTCTATCATCATAACCTCACTTGACAAGTTAGAAATCTCGAAATCTTTTCACAAAAGGTAATAATACCTAAGATATTAATCGGTCAAAGGTTTGCTCTTAACATAACTTGAACTTGTGAAAGCTAGTACAAGCACCTAGAGGGGGTGAATAGGTGCGAAAACAAATTTTCGTAATGTAAAGAAGATGATTTTGCTTTTAAACCAATTCTGTTTAGCAATAGATTATGAAAAGGAAATTAGACTCTAATAATTAAACGGAGTTACGATCAAAGTAAAGAGCTTAGAGAAGAGAATAAGAATACAGGGTTTATAGTGGTTCGGCTTAATCCAAACCTACGTCTACTCTTCCGCACTGACAGCCCACCAGCCGGATTTCATTAAGAATCAAAAGAGTTGTTACAATATTGCTCTTTCTTGATTCCATAGTGTAGAGACTCTGCTACACTTCTTCAAGGTCTCACAGAAGTATAAACGCTCTTTTGAGTACAAGTTTTCGCTCAACAATTGAGTTGACAAAGAACAAGGAGTTTCAGACTTTGGAATTTTTCTATCGCGCACATACTCGAATAACTGGAACGTCTTCCTTATCTACTCATCCATGCCTTCATACCCGTTGGCACTTACCAAAGGAGTTCTTCCAATCTACCCGTTGGATAGAATCAATTAGGGAGATTTCGAGTTATTTAAGGAATATAATGATAGCCCATTAGTCCTGCTCGCCCATACAATCAGGATCTAGGTTTCCATAAGTAGAACCTTCCAAGTATGCTTCGCCAATCAACGGATCTAAATTATCCGAATCAAAACGAATAACAGATTCCAAGATGCTATCTCCGAGAGATCTTCTTCGATCGATAGAATCAAATCCTTAACAAGATACTCGCCCTAGATAAGTCTTCTTCGACGGTCTAGAAACTATCAATGAGGATAGATTTTGAATCTTGAGTCTGGCGGTTCGGCAATCTTCAGACTTTGACTAAAGAGTCTATAAGTTTTCAGACTAGACTGATGGAGACGTTTTGTCATTTTCAAAATACACAAGGAAGTTTTCTCTAACAATCTCCCATTTTTTTATGGTGACAAAATTTTCCTGCCGATTTGAATATTTTTGACCTGCAAAACAATACTCAAGCAAACATGGATATCTCATAACAGATAATTGACTTAGTATAGACAGCATTAAATTTGCATTCACAGGAAATAAGTTAGTCTTATAAATAAACAACTATTTTTGCCATGAAATACTAATAATATTTAAAATAACCAAACGATCAAACAAACCAAACCAAATCCAGTCACAGCCAAACAACCAAACAAAAGTCATTCAAAAAGAGTCATTCAAAAAGTAAAGTCACATGAAAGTCAAGTTTCAAATCTGCACCATCTTTCCCCCTTTTTGTCAGCATGAAAAAGGTAGAGATAAAAAAGATAATGGAATTAAGGTTGCCTAGGAACGCGAACAAGCTGGAAATCTCCATTTGATTGGACAATCCCTTCCAGCTTTTTCAAATCCTCCTTCAGTTGAGCCACATCTTCACCCTTGGCATTTGCTTGAACTTGAAGAGCAAGGGCATGGACTTGATCATGCAAGGAAACTGAAGAGGCTTGACCCGCATTCTGCAAGTTCTGAACTTCGCATCCCATGGCATAAATCTGTCCTCGCATCTCCATAAGAACATCAAGAATTCTGCAAAAGTCTGCTGTATTTTCAGTCCCGAGTGCGGCTTCTGCATGATCCGTGGGAGTATTTGCAGATGATGGCAAGCCAGCATGATCACTCAGATTTGGCGATGAAACCTCATGACCTTCCTCTGGGAATTGAGAGGCATAGATGTCTTCTAGATCTACAAGTGAGTGACTAACACCTTCACTAGTGACAATAATTGAAGATGTACCTCTTTTCTCAGCAACTCCCCCTGTTTCAATGCCCTCAGGAGGTGAGAAGTACGCTTCATGCTCTGTTTCTACCTGTTCACCTCTCCCTTCTTCTTCTTCTGCAATCCTTTCTTCCTCTACTTCTTTGCACATTGATTCTCTCTCTCCACTCCTTTCCTCTGCTTCGCCATGCTCTGTTTCCTCCATGTCTCGATCCTCTCTCTCCTCAGTCTTTGGAACAGTACTTTGAAGATTTCTTAGTGCAAGAGCAGAAATGGTAATATCATCCTCATCCTCTTCATCCTCCAGAACAAGTGCTATTCTTTTCTTGGATGGAGCTATCATGGACTCCTTCCCTTTCCGTTTAGCAACTGAAGAACCTTGTTGTGACTTGATAGGGGTTTTCTCTTTCAATCGCTCTAAAGCCTTGTCCAGCTCTTTCAAATGCATTTTGGAAACCATTTTCAGTCCCACTACTATTTGATCACATGATCAAACACATAAAATCTTGGGAGGCTGAATGTTGAAACGTCTGAAAAGCTTTGTAACAAGCCATGAGTAAGGAAGTTGCCCTCTGTCTTTTGCCATCGTTTTGTACATGTGAAACATGATTGTGTGAGGCAGAGAGAATTTTTTGCCAGCGTTGATGGCATACATCAACTTTGCTTCTGAGTTAGAGACGTCTATCTTCGAGGTTGACTTGGGTCTGAGGCAATTGATCACGATCTTGTGAAGCAAAATGTTAGAAGCATTCATCCTCAAGTACGGAATTCTTCCTTCAGTCATTCCATCCCGAACAAGGTCCACCGTCGCACGACCAACATACACACTAATCAATTGGAAAGACCCTCGCTCTACTCCAATCACATCCGCCAATGTGTCCATGTCAACAACATAGTCCTGATCTCGAATACTAAACGAAAATCTATTCGCATCCAAGAAACTAAGATTAGAATAGAAGTAAGCAGTAAATTCTGGATATGCCTCAGTCGTCTCAGAACAAAATTGCTCAAGCTAAAGTTTAGTGAATTTCTCTCGCAGCTTCACATTCACAGAATCAAGAAAATCAAAGTCTACACTTCTCGGATTGATCACCCCTCTTTTTAGCAACTTAGAGTAAAGTCGCTTGTGTTCATCCGAGCGAAACAAATCTGTCCTTTTGCTTCGAATATTCGCCCCAACACCCATTCTAGGCTTGAACTGAGTGTACATTTTGTCATTATCATTCCCATCAGGTTGACTAAGACTTCCAACATGTGGATCACTGGGAATATTCGCAAATGCTCGATCTGCCGATCCTGCAGGAGCAATCTTCAATCGTTCCATTGTTCACAAAAAGTGGGTTTCATTTCGATACCCTTTATCTTTAAAAAATTCATCGATATATTTCAAGGGAGTCCCTCCCCTCTTCAAAGCAGAGTAAAGCTTAAACATAAAAGCAGGCTTTTGAAATCTTACAAGTTCTGCGCCTTCAATGATTTCTTCCTCCACTCTACGAACACTACCTTGAGGTCTAGCTTGAGGAGATTGACGCTGTTGAGAATATTGTGGGCTCTACTGCTGTCTAGGAGATTCTTCTTCCTCGGTGAGGTCAAAATGTGTAGGACCTTCACGCATTTGTTGTGGTCCCTTATTCGCGATCCTTGAAGACTTTCTTTGGGATGCCATTCTCATAGTTTTTGAGAGATTCCGAACTCGATTTGCAAAAAAAGGTGAGAACTTTGAAGATTAAACTAGAGAGTAAAAGTAAGAAAACGAAGGTCTGTACTTTTAGGGTTTTTGAGGAAGACGAACAATATATAAAGTAGTCGAAAAGAGGTATACGGAACGACGTAAAAGGAAAAATAGAAAATGCCTTTTAAAAAATAACTGCCTTTTTGAAATAATAGATAACCGTCTTTTAAAAAATAACTCATTTTTCGAAAATGAATGATTACAATAATTGCAAAAACTGGGGAAGATAATCGTACCTTTTCAAGATTAATAATATCAATCAATTACAGATTAAAAGATAATCGTACCTTTTCGAGATTTTATCCGAGAGGTAAATTTCTAAAAATACTTACAGTTGTAAATCTTGAACTTCTAAGTCTGAATATCATTAGACTTTCATCCCTGAGTCTGAAATTCTTCAGACTTTAATATATTGAGTCTGGAACGAATAAGCTCAAATTGACTTTTCTCCAAAGGCTTTGTGAAGATGTCTGCTAGTTGATTCTTTGAGTCAATAAACTGAATCGAGACTTCTCCATTTTGAACATGATCTCTAATGAAATTATGTCGAATCTCTATATGCTTTGCTCTTGAATAAAGAATTGGATTCTTGGTGAGATTGATTGCACTGGTGTTGTCACATTTGATCTCAGTGCACGAATCTTTAATTCCAAAGTCTCTTAGCTATTGCTTTGTCCACAAAATTTGTGAATAACAACTTCCAAGAGCCACATATTCTGCTTCTGCTGTAGAAAAAGTTACGGTACTTTGCTTCCTCGAAAATCAAGATACTGTCTTGTTCTCAAGCAATTGACAAGTGCCCGAGGTGCTCTTCCTATCAACTCTGCATCCTGCTAGGTCTGTATCTGAATATCCAATAAGAGTAAAGTCTCATTATTTAGGATACCAGAGACCTAAATTTGAAGTAGATGCAATGTATTTGATGATACGTTTTCTAGCACTTAAATGAGATTCTTTGGGATCGATTGAAATCTGCACAAATACAAACACTAAACAAAATGTCGGGTCTAGAAGCGGTAAGATAAAGAAGTGAACCAATGATACTCTGTATAGCTTCGGTCAACTTTCTTTCCTCCTTCATCTTTGTCCAAATTCGAGGAACTTGACATTGGTATATCAATCTTTTTGCAAATCTCCAAGCCAAACTTTTTCACAAGTTCTTTAGCATATTTTTCTTGGTGAATGAAAATTCCCTCATTCAATTGTTTTACTTGAAGTCCAAGAAAGAAGGATAATTCACCCATCATGCTCATTTCAAACTCATCATGCATAATCTTAGAGAATTTATTGTACAAATTTTCATTAGGAGATCCAAAAATAATATCATCAACATAAATTTGAACAAGCAAGAAGTTTTTGCTTTCATTTTTGATAAACAGTGTAATATCTACTTTACCTTTAACAAAGCCATTTTGGATTAAAAACTTACTTAGTTTATCATACCAAGCTCGAGGTGCTTGCTTTAAATCATATAGCGCATTTTTTAGTCTGAATACAGAGTCTGGTTTCCTTAAGTCTTCAAAACCAGGAGGTTGTTCTACATAGACTTCCTCTTGGATGAATCCATTTAGGAAAGCACTTTTGACGTCCATTTGGAATAACCTGAAATTCTTATAACAAGCAAAAGCAAGTAATAATCTAATTGCTTCTAACCTTGCTTCTGGTGCATAAGTCTTATCATAGTCTATCCCTTCTTCTTGCGTATATCCTTTGGCCACGAGTCTTGCTTTGTTCCTTACGACTTTTCCTTTCTCGTTCATCTTGTTCCTGAAAACCCATTTAGCTTTAATGATTGATTTAACTTTTGGTTTAGGAGTCAATTCCCAGACATCATTGATACTGAATTGCCTGAGTTCTTATTTATAGCTTCAATCTAGCTTTCATCAGTTAAAGCTTCTTTTATGCTCTTGGGTTCTATTTCAGAAATAACCACAGCACTAGACTCTTCACGCCTTTTGGATCTTGTACGAATTCCCTCATTAATGTTACCAATAATGAGTTCTTTAGAATGACTAGACTTGTGCTTCCAGTTGCTGGTTGATTTGTCAGACTGTTGATTATTTTCTTCATTTGATTCTTCAATGATCACTTGTTGATGGTCTTCTGAAGTCTGAGCTGCTTCTAGAGATTTAGACTTTGTAAAGTCTAGAGCAGGTTCAGGTTCTTCAGGTTGAGTCTGAATCGATTGATTTTGCATAAAGTCTTGAAATTTGACATTCATCGATTCCTCCACAGATTGAGTCTTTTTATTGTATACTCTGTAGGCTTTGCTTGTAGTTGAATATCCAAGGAAGATGCCTTCGTTTGATTTTTCTTTAAACTTACCAATTCGATCATTTGCATTTTTCAATATAAAACATTTGAATCCAAACACATGAAAATAGGAAACAATTGGCTTATTTCCTTTGAACAACTCATAGGGAGTTTTCTCCAGAATAGGCCTTAAGAAGACTTTATTGATAATATAGCATGCTGTAGAAACTGCTTCTGCCCAAAGATGAGAAGAAATGTTACTTTCAATTAAAAGAGTTCTAGCTATTTTTTGCAACGATCTATTCTTCCTTTCCACAACTCCATTCTGCTTTGGAGTATAAGGAGAGGAGAATACATGTTGAAAACCAGATTCATCACAGAATTTAGCAAAGTTTTGATTTTCAAACTCACCTCCATGGTCTGTCCGTATATTGGAAATGACATACCCTTTCTCATTTTGAACTTTCTTAGAAAATTTTTTAAAATAAGAAAACGTTTCAGACTTACTTGCCAAGAAATATACCTAAGTGAATTGTGAATAATCATCAACAATTACTAGGCAATATTTCTTACCTCCAATGCTCTGAGTTCTGGTTGGTCCAAAGAGATCTATATGTAAGAGCCGCAGTACATGATTAGTGGACACTTGATTTATTGGTTTGAATGAATTTCTTACCTGTTTCCCCAATACCCATGGTGTACATAGCTCAGGCTTTTGGTATGTCAGATTGGGTAGTCCACGAACAAGCTTCTTTGCTGAGATTTTGGCTATTTGCTTCATGTTGATGTGCTCAAGTTTTCTGTGCCTAGATTTGCTTCCTCTTGAATTGAGATTAGACATTGGGATTTTTCTAGTTTAATATCCAATAGATAGATATTCCCATGTCTTTGCCATGTGAAGGTCTGAGAGGAGTCTTTACTAGTTCATGAGCATATTCCTTCTTGAAAGTTGATTTTGAAACCGGTGTCGCACAGCTGGCTAATACTCAGCAAGTTGTAATTGAGTCCTTCTACTAAGGAAACGTTACTGATCGTGAGACTTCCAATCTCTACAGTTCCGTATCCCACAATTCTTCCTTTGCTATTTCCTCCAGAAGAAACTCTTCCACCATTAACTTGCACAAGCTTTATAAAGCAGTTTGAGTCTCCTGTCATATGTCTTGAGCATCCATTATTCAAGTACCACTTAACCTTTTTCTTGATAGTGACCTGCATTTAAAAAAGAAACTCAAGCTTTCTTTGGTACCCATATTTTCTTGGGTCTAGTGGAGTTAGTGTAATATACAACCTTTGCCCAAACCTTCCTCACAGGTTTCCAAACCATAGGACATTCTTTTTCAAAGTGTTCTGAGTTGTTACACTGAGAACATTTAAGAGCACTGCGGCCTACAGGTTTTACAAAAACTTTTTGGAAATAATTTTTGTAAGAATCTTTTGTAGGTCTTTATTTAATTCTTTCCTTTACCTTAGGAAAATCAATTAGATGAATGATTTCAGCAGTCATTCCCAAACTTGATTTGTTGAAGTAAGGTCTTTGTCTTTGAAAGAATTTTTCTAATTTCTCGAGATCCTATAGAAAACCTTTTAGAAATACTTGATATATCATTTTTCAAAAATGCATTTTCTTTTGAAAGATTGTCTGCATTTTCTTTCAAGGTAATAATATTTTTATCTAAACTTTTGACCTTTTCTTTCCAAACTTTCTCCTGTTGCTTCAGTGCAGAATTTTCCCTTTTAAGTTCGGAAATCCTTTTGAGAGAGGTTTTGAGACTAAGACACAGTTCATCAATATAACTAGAGACTTTAACAGAAATTTTAAAATTTCTTACCTCGATTTCACTTTGTTTGAGTCCGAGTCTGCCTCGCAGTCGAATCGATTCGATTGTGCCATTAGATAAATATTGGCATAATCATCGTCACTTTCTTCACACTCGGTATCACTCCAAGTTTTTGCTTTAAGTGCTTTTCGATATTTCTCGGTTTTCATTTCTTTCTCTTCAACGAGAGGACAGTTGGATTACGATCTGTCCATTTTTCTTGCATTCAAAGCAGATTACATCCTTGTTGGCTTTATCATCCTCAGCTGATTTATTTTGTAGCTTTTGAAAACTTTGTTTCTTCGGATTGAATCTTCTTATCATGAGAGCAAGCTCTTCATCGTCCATATCGTCTTCAGAATCTGTGACATCAGAATCATCATTAGATTTCAATGCAATGGATTTCTTACCTTTGGGATCTTTATTTTCATTGATTTGCTCCACTTCATAAGACTGAAGGGTGCCGACCAATTCGTCAACAAATAGTAGCATGATCCTTTGTGTCTCCCTTATGGAAGTTTTTATGTGATTCCAATCATTGGAAAGTCCACGCAGTAACTTGTTAACCTTCATGGGTTCAGAGATTGGTTGACCTTGATATTCAAGACCATTCACGATTTCTGTAAAACGACTAAACATATTAGTGATAGATTCTCCTGGTTTCATCTTGAATGCTTCATAATGACTGAGCAGAATATTGGTTCTGGTTTCTTTCACTTGATCGGTTCATTCATAGGTGATATCCAATCTATCCCAAACTTCTTTAGCTGTTTTACAAGAAGATATTCTGTTATATTCAGTAGGAGATAATGCACAATATAATGAATAAATTGCTTTTGCATTAAGAGCTTGTCTCTTGATTATCTCTTCCTGAGTCATTTCACTAGACTCAACAGATTTTTTTCCTCATCTGAGACCGTTGCAGCTTTAGGAATGGTTCATTTGTCTACCACGTCCCATTCCAGAGGATCCTTTGATCTTATGAATGTCTTCATCTTGTTTTTCCATATGCTGTAATCATTTCCATCAAAATATGGCGGTCTGGTGTTGCTTTGCCCTTCAACCAGACCTGGAGCCAACATACTAGCCATGGATCGTTAACTCTGAAAAAAAAAACACTTCAACTTAAATGAGTACACGGGCTCTGATACCAATTGTGAAAGCTAGTACGAGCACCTAGAGGGGGGTGAATAAGTGCGAAAACAAATTTTCGCAATGTAAAGAAAATGATTTCGCTTTTAAATCAATTCTGTTTAGTAATAGATTATGAAAAGAAAATTAGACTTTAATAATCAAACCGAGTTATGATCAAAGTAAAGAGCTTAGAGAAGAGAATGAGAACACGGGGTTTATAGTGGTTCGGCTTAATTCAAGCCTACGTCCACTCTTCCGTACTGACAGCTCACCGGCTGGATTTCACTAAGAATCAAAAGAGTTGTTACAGTATTGCTCTTCCTTGATTTCATAGTGTAGAGACTCTGCTACACTTCCTCAAGGTCTCACAGAAGTATAAACGCTCTTTTGAGTACAAGTTTTTGCTCAACAATTGAGTTGACAAAGAACAAGGAGCTTTAGACTTTGGAATTCTTCTATCGCGCACACACTTGAATAATTGGAACGTCTTCCTTATATACTCCTCCATGCCTTCATACCCGTTGGCACTTACCAAATGAGTTCTTCTAATCTACCTGTTGGATAGAATCAATTAGGGAGATTTCGAGTTATTTAAGGAATATGATGATAGCCTATCAATCCTGCTCGCCCATACAATCAGGATCTAGGTTTCCATAAGTCGAACCTTCCAAGTATGCTTCGCCAATGAACGGATCTAAATTATCCGAATCAAAATGAATAACAGATTCCAAGATGCTATCTCCAGCCGAGAGATCTTCTTCAGTCGATAGAATCAAATCCTTAACAAGATATTCAGTTCTGGATAAGTTTTTTTCGACGGTTTAGAAACTGTCAATGAGGATAGACTTTGAATCTTGAGTCTGGCGGTTCGGCAATCTTCAGACTTTGATTAAATAGTCTGTAAGTTTTCAGATTAGACTGATGGAAATGTTTTGTCATCTTCAAAACACACAAGGAAGTTTTCTCCAACAGAAGTTGTTAACTCATGAAAATCACAATGATCCATTTATCATGGACTCACCACTCATGGGGGAGGTTGCGATCTTTTCATGTTCATTTTTTTTTAAGTGAATGAGTAATGTTTGAGCCTAATAAAAAAAAAATTGAGGGATGTATAAATCTGTTTTGTGCTTATAAATTTGACTTGAGGCAGATGAGGGATTGGTTCATCTATATTGCCTATAAAAGAATCGATCTGGAGATGGGTTTTCGTGAAATTGATCATTTTACTCTTCAAAATAATTTCTCTAAATTTAATTTCCGTAACTTTGTTTTGTGTACAATTTGTTAGAGATGACAAACATGGGGCCCAACATGCACTGGAGTTGGAAAGAGGGAAATTTAGGGGCTGCATGTTTTCGTTTCTTTTTTTCTATTTAAGAACAGAAATTTTGTTTTTTTGTTCCCTGGGAACAAAAAAAAAATAAAACGCGTTTGTTTGCGTTTTTGTTCAAAATCTGATTTTTGTTCTGAAACACAAAAAGAACAGAAATAAGAAAAAAAAAAATTGTTTCTTGTTCCGAAACACTTTTGAAAAAACACTTCTTCTCTCTCTTCTCTTTTCTTCTTCTTTTCTTCTTCTTTTTTCTTTGGCCGGTTGCCGGCCTCGGCCATGGCCGGCGACCGGCCGTTGAGGGCCGGCGACGCCGTCGAGGGTTGGCGACCTCGCTGGAGCGTTGCCGACCCCGGGCGAGGCCGAGCTCGCCCGGATCCCGGCCGAGGCCGAGCCTCGCCGGTGGCTGGGCGACCCTTAGCCTCGTCGATCTAGGCGGCAGCCCGAGCTCGCCCGGCCACCGGCGAGGCTCGGCCTCGCCGGATCTGGCGAGCCCGACCTTGCCCAGCCAAGGCGGGCCGAGCCTCGCCCATCCACGGCGAGGCTCGGCCTCGCCGGGGCCCGCTAGCCTCGTCGTGGCTGGGCAAGGCTGCCGCCCCGTCGGCCGGTCGCCGGAGGCCGGCGACCGGCCGAAAGAAGAAAAAATAAAAAGAAAGGAAAAAAAGGAAAAATAAAATAAAAATATTAAAAAATGAAAAGAAACAAAAAAAGAATATAAATTTACCAAACGTATTTCTATTCATTTTTTATTCCCGGAACAAGTTTACCAAACGCATCTTTCTGGTCAAAAATTGTTCCCCGGAACAGAAATACTTTTTTCTATTTCTGTTCCCTGGAACAATTTTTGAACAGAAACGTTACCAAACGCGCCCTTAGTTGGTATGGCATCTTCTATCGGTAATGTGATGGAGCGACTCATTTGAACTTTGTTTTTTTGCAGATTTTAAATGTCAAACCACAAATTTATTCCTCACACATAAAAAGTGTGTCTTGCAAGCGGCACTTCCAGTGTATGGAGTCCAGCAGCCAATAAGGCTGAAAGAAGATAGAAAAGTTTGCATTCGCCATCGCATTTCATTTTGCATCTCTGCAACTTGTTTTGGTAATGCTGACTTAGTTTATTTTGAAAGGTTTACCTTTTGGAAACCAGTGGCGCGGTTCACGTCAACGGCAGAAATGATAAAGAAGTTCCAGTCCTGGACGAGAGACTCGTCATTACTGCTCCTCAGTAGTTCTCTTTCGCACGTAAGCACTAATTTCTCTGGATTAATTTCTCTGGATTTCTTTTTTGTACACTGTAATGAACTTTTGCTCTTGGAAATAGGTCCCTTTCATTCTCTCTTTCTTCCAATTTCTCTACATCGTACGCCTCAGGATATGGGTGCCTTAATTAAGCCTACCGAACTCACACTTAAAGAGGCCGAAGGAACCTGAGCTTGAAACAGCACAGCGTATCAGTACAGTCAGAGTAAAGAGTGCTGCGGAGCTTGAGGAAGAGATGATCACTAAAATTCCGAAGTTGAAAGCTCGGCCATTGAACAAGAAGGTAAATTTCTCCCTCCTCATTCTTTCCGCCATATTATAGTAAATCAATTTATCAAAACCAAAGTTAATTGTTAATTTTTTCTTCCGTTTGCTACAGATTTTGGAAGCTCCAGCATTTCCAGTTTTATAGAGAAGTACACTTAAGCCACCAGCGTTTCAGGGAATTTCAAGTTAGGTGCGGCTAAAAAAGATTTAAGAGTATTTCTTTCGGGAACTAAACTATCTTTCGCATTAATTGAAGGAGTTCCATTTTGAGATGACATCAAGGGCCGATAACAATGCAAAATCGGCTTCTGTTGCCACCACAGAAAAATCTCATCGGGTACAAAGGGACGCATTTCTATTTTGTCTGTTCTTGTCGGGTTTGTTAAGGTATCTATTAACAGTTTCTCCAACTGTGCTGCCACAAAATTACCCGTGGAAATTGCATCTAACTGAACTATTGGGAAAAACGGATTCTCTAAAATGGATCCGATACTCAATCGAATCCCTAAAACGAACGCGGAAGACGAGCTTATGAAACACATGTATCACCGATCGAAAAGTACGTCACGAAATTGAACGTACCTTATTTTCACATATTAAACACCAATGTTGAAGTTTGAGGAAGAATCCTGATCCCGTTCTACCGAGGAGCGTACTATTGCTATGAGGGGGGAGAAAAACGCTGTATTGGGAGCGTATTGTTCTTACGCTTCTTGGAGGGAGAGAGAGACTAAATTATACGTACACTAAAGGGTATGTTCCCTTTTTTTTTTTTTTTTTTTTCTCTCTTAAAACGTCTTTCAAAGAACGTATCTCTTTAACGTAAAATGTTCCTCCAAAAGACGTAACCCCTCAATGTAACACCTCTTCATATCTCAACCCTTCATTCATTGGCTCTTAACCCGCGGGCCGGGTTTTTAGGCCCAACATGGGCGGACGGGCCTATTTAGGCCCACCATCACATAGAAAAACACATCATTTCCCACTCGCACATGGTGGGCCGAACAGGATCCTCTTTACCTCTCTGCAACATTCATACTGGTGAATAATTCGTGCGACCAGCATACTTTGAGAGCTCGTTGCCACACATCTGTTAGGAATATATAGCAGCTCATAATGGGCATCACACTCTGAGTAGATTTAGTATGCAGTACCTTAGATCGATCGATCACATTTATATTTTTCTTGATCTCTTTTTAAACAATGATATATTTATATTGTATTCACAATTATGATTATCCCAAAGACAGTCATAATTGGTCGACCGGTGAATACAAAATTAGAATGTGATTCTCCAAATTCGATCTTCCTCTTTCCTTCAAACTTTCAATTTCAGTTTAACTTGCTTTTCTAGAAATGTCCCATTAGATTCAATCAAATTCATGATCACTGGCAACATCATAAGATAACAAACACTGAATATAAATCTTGATAATAAGTAAAAGTCATGAGGGCACTAAATTGAGGAACTCTTTTCCTCAAGAGTCTCACACGGCATAAAAGTTGAGATCAAACTTTTGCCACTTTTATTGGTCATCTCATGCATACGTAGTATGAAATATGCATTACGGTATTAACTCTTTTCCCATGGAGCATATGTCTACACCATCAATACCGTACAGATGATAGTTCAGACATACCTAATGTCTAACTTGAGTTCACATAGCTACTCATTTATAGAATTCATCAGAATTCACATCTGGCATCATAGACAGATAAAGTAAAATATGTGGGTTATTTTACTTACGGACATAGTCAATATCATGTCCTCATCTTAACACTTAATTAAGGTAATATATACATTTTAAGTTTGAGCTCTTGATTATCAACCTAGTTAATAAACTTAAAAACCGTCTCATCTATATTTATCATATTGTAAATAGAGGTGATTACCCGTGTGAGTGGGCTAATCTTTTATCTGTCCAACATACTTTCTCAACTTTATATAATGCACTGAGCATTAAGATGCATAAACGTCAAACAAAGATCCATATGCATTAATGATAAAAAACACAAATTCATTAAATGTGAACACTTCAGGGAAATTACAATATTCAGTACATCAGCCTTTACGCAGTCCTAGAGATTTTACATGATCACAAAACATATATTTAGGTATTGGTTTTGTCATAGGATTTGCTACCATTCTATGCGTAGATATGTATTGTAAGTTCACATCTTTTCGTGCAACCATATCATTGACAAAATTATACTTGGTATCTATATGTTTGGTCTTGCCATGATATTTTGGATCTTTGGTGTATGCTATAGCTGTTTGGCTATCATAGTTAACCAATAATGGATTTCAACATACCCAATAACGCATAAATGATCCAAAAATCTCTTAAGCCAAACACCTTCTTGTAGTACTGCTGATAATGCCACGAACTCAGCTTCCATCGTGGATCAGGCTATACACGTTTGTTTATTATTGCTCCAAGATATGGCGCCATTATTCAATACGAAAGCAAAACCAGAGGTAGATTTCCTTTCATCTAAATCTCCTCCGCAATTAGCATCTAAATAGCCTTCAAGTTGCAGATCATTTCCTTGGTAATTCAGCTTGTAATCAATAGTTCCCTTCAGATACCTCAGTATTCTTTTAACGGCTTTCCAATGTGCTTGATCTGGATTGGATTGGTATCTACTCACCATTCCAACTGCAAAACATATATCAGGTCTTGTACACATCATAACGTACATTAAGCTTCCCACAGCACTAGCATAAGGAACCTGTTTCATTTGTTCCTTCTCTTGTGGAGTCCTTGGACACAGTCTATGGCTCAATCTTTCACCTTTTGCAATAGGAGTATCTATGGGTTCACAATATTACATACGAAATTGTTCAAGAACCTTATTTATGTATGTTTCTTGCGAAAGGGATAATGACCTCTTCAAACGATCTCTTAAATTTTAACTCCAAGAATGTATGCCGCCTCACCCATATCTTTCATCTCAAAGTTGGAAGATAACTAACTCTTAACAGTATTAATAAACTCCATATTGCTTCCGGCAATTAGTATATCATCAACATAAAATGATATATGATCACAAATTGATCTTTAGGTTTTTTGATATATACACAATGATCTTCATCGATTATTGAAAAATTATATGCCATTATGGCATTATGAAAACGTATATACCATTATCTCAACGATTGCTTAAGGCCATATATCGATCTCAAAAGTCGACATACCTTTTCTTCTTGGCCTTCTATAATGAAACCAGCAGGTTGTTTCATATATATTTATTCCTCTAATTCTCCATTAAGAAAAGCAGTCTTTATACAGATTTGATGTAACTCAAGATCCATATTAGCTACTATTGCCAGAATAATGCGAATCGAGATAAATCTCACTACAGGAGAAAATGTTTCCTCATAATTAATTCATTCCTGTTGATTATACCCCTTCGCCACAAGACGAGCTTTATGTCTTTTAATTGAGCCATCAGATTTACGCTTTATTTTGAGAACCCACTTGTTCCCAATGGCTTTGCGTCATTTTGGAAGATCAACCAGTTCCTAAACATGGTTTGACTTTATTGACTTCATCTCCTCTTCCATTGCATGCATCCATTTTTCATTATTAGGGCAATTTAAAGCCTCATGTACATTTCTTGGCTCATTTTCATTTTGTGGAGCAACCATAAAAATTTCCCATTCAATGTTAAAGCGTCGACGGAAAATACTTTTGCGACTTATTTATCGTATGGAAGATTGTACACTTTGTACATCATTCCCCATTATGCTCCCACTCAGATTAGATAATGACGATATTATCTCATCATAATGGTTGTAATTGAGAATGAGTTGAATTAAATTCATCACTTCTCATGTTACCTCCACTTGGACGAACTTCACTAAATTCATTATCTAGATCCAAGGTTTCAAATATGAGTAATCCTCACCTATTTCGCCATTTTTAGGAAATTCATTCTCTAAGAATGTGACATTCCGTGATTCGAATTCAGTTATACTTTCACTTTCTTGCTCACCTATGAACACATACCCTTTCGAGTGTTCAAAGTATCCTATAAAAATACTATTCTTTTCTCTGAGACCTAATCTCCCAAACTCGTTAGAGGGCTCATGAGTATAGGCGGCATAACCCTATGGTTTAAGAAAACTTAAGTCCGGTTTTCTACCTTTTCATAACTCATATGGAGTGGAAGTAACTGATTTGAAAGGCATCCGGTTAAGTATATAGACAGCAGTTAATAACGCATCACTTCAAAAAGTGATAGATTAGTTAGCATGCGCTATCATGGATCTTACCATTTCCAGTAGAGTTATGTTTCTTCTCTCTGCAACACCATTTTGTTGAGAAGTATATGGAATAGACAACTGTCTTTCTATTCCTTTTTCATCACATAAATTTCTAAACTCATCAGATAAATATTCTTGACCTCGATCGGATCTCAATACTTTTATTTTCTTGTCTAATTGATTTTCTACCAAGTTCATAAACTTTTTGAAACAACTCAATGTTTCAGATTTATGAGAAATCAAATAGACATATTCGAATCGAGTATAATCATCTATAAATGTGATGAAATAAACAACCCCATGCCTTCCTCTCACATTCATCGGACCATAGACGTCAGAATGAATTAAATGCAAAGGAAATTCAGCTCTTTTATCTTTTCCAAATGGTTTTGTCATTTTCCTTACTAGGCAATACTCACATATGGACAAATCGACTTTTTCAATATTACCTAACAAGCCTTCTTTGGCTAGTCTATTCATACATTGTTGGCCAATATGACCAAGTTTAGCATGCCACACATTCACATCATTATCATATGAATTAGAAGATGTGAAAAGGGAATAACAAACATTGACATCACCACAGTCAACATTCAATATAATAAAACCATCTAAAAAATAATCACAACCATAGTAGTTTGTATCAAAATATAAATATACACCACTATTATGGAAGTTCATATTAAAACCAAGCTTAACCAATACTAAAATAGACACTAAATTCTGACGAATCTCCGAAGCATACAATACATCATGTAGGAACAAAGTGCGTCCACCACGCATGTTTAGTTGGCAGGTGCCAATCCCTTTTACTTTTGCTCTGGAGTTATTTCCTACATAGATCCACTTAGTTCTAGTTGGTACTCGTTGGAATTCAACGAAGGATTCTCTATCCTTCGCTACATGGTCTATTGCTCCCAAATCTACAGTCCACAAAGGATTAGACTTAGTTAAGAATACAAAACTTGACACATAAGCAAAGTTCTCAAAAGTACAAGGGGTGTATACCTTCTTTGGCTCACGACAATCGCGAGCATGGTGACCTTTCTTGTCACAATTGTAATACTTCACCCTTGTTAGCTTCTTCATTTGAGGATGCTTTTCTCTTTCATGTTGGTCAACCTTTGGTTTCTTCCCTGAAGAACTTGCTCCCTTACCTTTCCTTTTATTGAACTAGTCAGGACATTTGCGCTTGGAGCTCGAAGCTCCTTGTGAGTTGGAACCAGCATGATAAATTTCAGTTTTCGTCTTAGCCGCCAAGAGGCGGTCTTCTTCCAACTCAAGATGACGCACTGCATCATCAAAGGTTTTGATGTTCTCATTATGAGTCAGGTGCACCTTCATATGCTCCTAATTTTGAGGCAAGGAATGAATCACTGCTTGCACTTGCTACTCATCAGTCAAGACATGGCCAGCATCTTTCAGCTCATTAATCATTTTTGACATCTTTCTAAAGTGTTGCTTCATGTCTGACCATGAGACTTCTTGTAAGAGTCAAACCTAATAGTGAGCTAGCTTAGTCTAGTCACTAAAGTATGACCAAATCTTGCTGCTAACGCTTCCCACATTTCCTTGGCATTCTCAAAATGCCTGAACTCTCGCATGACATCATTTTCCATGCTACTTAGTAACGTAATGCGAGCAAAAGAGTTCTTTCTTTTCCATGCAGCAAATGCATCCTTATCTCTCTTATGTTGTGCAGTGTTTCCATTTTTAGATTCTTCCATGGTTAGGTTAAGAGCTTCTAGTGCCTCTTGCTCTTCCAGTACATATTGGATTTTCATATGCCATATTTCATAGTTATCGTTGTTGAGCTTCTTACCTTTGTTCAGTTAAGCAATTATGCTTTTTGTGGCTGAAGCCATTAATCTGAACATATCAAATACATATGTATGAATTATTAATGCCTATCATTTATGCATCAATTTTGCACAAGCCCATCATATTAATGAATAATTTCAAATAAGGTTTTAGAATTAAAATGTCACTATGTTTCCAATCATTATCCAAAAATCATAACTTGGAATTATTATTAATATAATCTTCTATGCAAAATAAATTCTTTGAATCTACAAAAACTTCTATGAACTACCCATAATAGTTAATAATAACAGAAGCAAATGATATTTGACATCCAATAATGATAGAATAATAATGTTTTCACATAATGCAACTAATATATCAGTTGCTACACTAACAACAACTAGGTAGAAAATATTTACATAAGATGTCCATAAAACATACTAAATCAAGACCAATCAAAACATCTAACGCCAAGACAACATATGAATTGGGAAAGATTCTTTTTTGTTTAATTTCTTGATCTTTTCTTCTTTAAATTCCTTAGACATTCTAGGCAGCCACGATAAAACAGACAGATATCCCTTAAGATTTCTCCTTCACACATTCATCCCCCGCCGGATTGAAGTCATTCCATGGGTCGCAGTCTTTGTGGCTTCAATCCGGTAATGTTCATCTATAAAAGTCATTACAAGCCTCCTATACGTAGTAGCTTTGTTGATCTCCCATAGGCGATCAACACTCTTTTCCATATCGGTGGAAAAATGTTCATGAAGAATCGCACCATCTCAGAATGTGGCATGTGATGACCATTCCATATGACCTATTGTATTTTACTGTTGACCTCAAGAACATGATCAATTAAGTCACCACTCTCCCATCGATAATCAGTTAACTCAGCCATCAACCTTGAAAGCCTTTCCTTTTGTTCATCTGTAGTTGTGTGTATAGGTGTGCGCGCCTGACGGGGGGGCATTGTTCCCGCAACAAATGTAGAACAAATAAATGATTACTTATAATCCACATAGACTTAATTAGAAAAAGAAACACATTCTTTTCCTCCTCCCTTTCCTTTTTTTTTTTTGGTCAACGATCAAAGTCAACGGTCAACGGTCAGTGTGTCGAGATCAACGGGTCAACGGTTCGGAGTCAACCGGGTCGGGTCGGACCGACCGACCTGGCACGTGCCATGCGCGTGTGCGCTGACATCACGATGACGTCATCTAGCACGTGCCATGCGAGTGTGCGGCTGACGTCACGATGACGTCAGCTGGCGCGTGTGAAATGGTGCGTGCAACGGAGACCATATCGGCGCCTACGTTGCATGTGCTGACGACCCCAGTTCGTTCCGACCGCGCTTGTCGGCGTGTCCAGCGGCCCTTGGCGGCGATCCGCCACTTGTTTTTCTTGTATCGACGAGAGATTTAACCCTACGTTATCGGAAATGAATTTTGATTTACAGAAAATCAAAAAACGAGGGGGAACAATACGGGTGTCAGGATTTTTTCCATCCCCGATCAACCGACGGCGGTGTTTCACGAAAAATCAATAAAAAACAATTCATAAACATGAAGATGGATAGGGAAACAGGAACTATGGCTCTGATACCAATGTTGGGAATAACAGATTCCCTAAAACGGATCCGATACTCAATCGAACCCCTAAAACGAACGTGGAAGACGAGCCTAGGAAACACATATATCACCGATCGAAAAGCACGTCACGAAATCGAACGTACCTTATTTCACAGATAACACCAATGTTGAAGTTCGAGGAAGAATCCTGATCCTGTTCTATCGAGGAGCTTACTGTTGCTATGAGGGGGGAGAAAAATGCTGTATTAGGAGCGTATTGTTCTTATGCTTCTTGGAGGTAGAGAGACTAAAACGTACGTACATTAAAGGTACGTTCCCTTTTTTTCTTCTCTCTTAAAACGTCTTCTCCAAAGGATGTATCTCTTCAACGTAAAACGTTCATTCAAAAGATATAATCCCTCAACGTAACACCTCTTCATATCTCAACCCTTTATTCATGAGCCCTTAACTTGCGGGCCGGGTTTTTAGGCCCAACATGGGCGGACGGACCTACTTAGGCCCATCATCGCATAGAAAAACCCATCATCTGAACTTAATGCTCCACCCCTTCAAACATCCTTGAGGGTCCGCCCACCATAAGTGAAAAGTTCCTTTGAACTAGAGCAGGTGGAACTTGAAAGGTTCCCAAATTTAAAGCAAGGCCTCTGAATAAGAAGGTTTGACTGCTGTTTAGAGATTGCTGCTGATATTTTCGCACTCTCCATTTAGTTTTGGTAATGCAGATGAGTTTGAATGCTGCAGATTTTTTATAGTAAATGGAACTTGGGATTTTCTGTAGTACGAAGAAGCACGTAACCCAACCCCAAGAGTTCCCCTTTGCAACAGACGAACGGTTTCCTCAACCTACTGCAGTTTTTGATTTATTTGACAAGGGACCTTTCTCTAATTGTCTTCACATAGCTAATAGAAGCACTTATCTTCAAGTGTTTAATGAACTCTACTGAATTGTTATCTAATTCTCCAGCTTTCATTGAACTCAGAACCTCGACAAGAGAACCCAATTTCAAGAAACACGGCCCTAGTTCTTTTCATCTCCTTAAAGAGGCATGTAAAAGTTGCCTATCCAAGATTTAGTTAAAATCTAATTGCGCAATTAGTTTTCGTAAATGTATTTTTGCGTTCCCCTTCAAATTCAGGAAAGGAGAGCTGAGAAAGAAAGAAAATTTGTGACGGAATATACGCAGAAGCAGTTGGAAGAGGAAAGAGCCAGGACTCCCAAATCTAATCTCTATCCGTGTACAACAGATGGCTAAGCAATATCTGGCGGGCAAGAAAAAAGAAAGTGAATACAACGTAAATGGCGCGTCGCGTGACCCACGTCACACTTCAGAAGATTGAATTAACCGAGAGTCGTGCCCAAAGAAGAACAGAGGACCCGCAATTTCGTTTCGGGCTCTTGGGCCGAATTTCTCTTTTTATAGCCCCAGCAGCCCAAAACCCTCAACCCTAACCAACTGAAGCCACGGATTGAGCTCAGGCACGCGATGGTTGAGAAAATCGATGTCGAATGGGGGAACTTCCTCACCTTAGGCGGTGCATAGAGGGTCAAGATGCTGTCGATGAACGAGGCATCCCGCCAAGGGAAGGAGAAGACGAGGTCCAGGGCGGCGGTCCAAACAGATCGCCACCACTTTGACAAGACGCATGTTCGGACAATGTGTTCGACATCAAGGACTGAGAAGACATTGTGGATCGCCGAGTTGGACAAGGTGGCTGATGCAATTGGCATCGTCGCGTAGGGTTTTGCATCGACGAGGGGAGGAGGACAACGATGAGGTCTGCAATCGCTTCTTCGCCATGTGGGGTTGACGACCGAACGGAGGAACCAAAAGGAGGGCCTCCTCCGATTTTAGGATTCTTTTTCGCCCGACTTAAGCTTTTGGCTTCTAATAGAACTACACGTGTCGTTTGATGGAGAGGCAATAAATTTTCTCGCGTCTTTTAATACATTTACGAGCTTATGACGATGGGGCTTTTTCGACTTGAAATGTCGAGTATACCCGATCAATGGATGATTTGAGCCAAATATTGAACCTTATTTTTTAAGGGATAAGTGTTAGGAAGTCTTCTGTTTACTTGTCGTGAAAATGCATTTTAGCGCAAAAACTTGCAAAAATGCATTTAAGTCCTAAAACTTGTCAAATTATTTCAAACGAGTCCTAAAATTGACGCCGTTAGCCTTTTCCGTTAAAAATGTTGACGTGACATTTTAAATAATTTTTATTTTCCAGGTGTATTTTTAATTAATTTTTATCCATTTATTAAAAAAATTATATTTAAAAACTAAAAAATTTTAAAAAAATTTTATCTTATTTTCAACAAAAACTAAAAAGAAAAAGTTAAAAAATTTATTTTTAAAATTGTTAAAAAAAAAAAAAATCAGCGCGGCTCCTCTCCCCCGCCGCCACCACCGCCGCCGCCGCCTATCGTTGGAGGGGCCGGGCGACGGTCGCCGGCCCCGGGGCGGGGGTGGCCGGCCTCGCCGGCACCGGGCGAGGGTCGGCAACCGTTGCTTGCCCCGGGCGAGGCCTTGTCGGCCCTCGCTCGGGGTCGGCGAGGATCGCTAGATCTAGGCAAGCCTCGCCGGCCCCGGCGAGGGCCGGCGAGGCCTCGCCCGGGGGCGACGCCGCCGCCCCCACGAGGGCGACGAGCTCAAATCGGGGCACCCTTGCTCGGCTCGGGTGCGGGTGCCCGGATCCGGGCTGCCGCCCTCGTGGGGGCCGGCGGCCGTCACCCCCCGGTGAGTCGTCGCCGGCCCTCCGAGTGAGGGTGCCCCGATTTGGGCTCGTCGGCCCTCGCGGGGGCCGGTGGCCGTCGCCCCCACAGGCGAGTCGTCGCCGGCCCTTGCCTAGGGTAGGCGAGGCCAGCCACCCCCTAGGGTTGGCGACCGTCGCCCGACCCCTCCGGCGATGGGCGGCGGCGGCGGGGGAGAGGAGCCGCTGTTTTTTTTTTTTTAAATAAATATTTTAACTTTTTTAAAGTTTTTGGTGAAAATAAGATAAAATGAATAAATTTGATTTTTTTAGTTTTTAAATCTATTTTTTTTAAAATGAATAAAAAATAATTAAAAAATCCACGTGGAAAATAAAAAAATTATTTAAAATGTCACGTCAGCATTTTTAACGGAAAAGACTAACGGCATCGATTTTAGAACTCGTTTGAAACAATTTGACAAGTTTTATGACTTAAATTCACTTTTTGCAAGTTTTAGAACTGAAATGCATTTTCGTGACAAGTTGTAGGACTTTGGAACACTTATCCCTTTTTTTTTAATCCAAGCTTGTCCAACATTTTAAAAAAATCCTGTTCATCTAATAATCTAGTCTAAACAAGGTCGAGTAGGCATGGCTTGAGCTCGTGAAAGATAATGCTTGCTGAAGTTCGATTGATTTGTCATACCACATTCAAATGCTCCGACATAAAATAATTAGTGAAAGTTCGTTGACGTTGACGTTTACCCGAATAGTAAAATTAAATGCAGTGTTTGACTATATAAAATTCTGTTCTGGTCTGCTCGTTACATCGACATTGTTCGTGCAGAGCGAAGCTCCGCAGCTCTTTCTTCCTCTCGCGTGCCGCCGCTGCCGCTCTCCTCCGCCTTATACCAGTTGTCCGCCGAAGCTAGTTGTGGATCTCGCCTCCTCTTGACTAGGTGAGGGCTCTTCGTTGTTGCATCGTGGGGATTTTGTTGGCTCGATTTCGGTCAGTTTCGCCGGCGCTTTCGAGATCAGATTCGCGAGCTGCTGATCGAGGAGAGGTAGGGTCTGAGAGGATGATGGGCTTTGGTGATTGGGGAGTGTGGAGGTCCGTGTTTTTTTTTTTTTTTTTTGGTGGTTGGATCGCAGAGTTTCGTGTTGAATTTCGCCGGGGGAATTGAGTTGTTGGTGTAGGTCGGAGTTTGTTTTTATCAATCGTTCCTTGTGATGTGGGGATGAGGTTTGTGTGGTGGTTACGATCCTTGTTACCGACGGTTTAATGTGAAATTGAATGCCTTTTTTCCAATGGGAAAAAGTATGATACCTCGTTGGTTTTCCATAGGCTGACTGATGAATTTAGAAATCTGCTTCAATTTTTGGTTAAGCTACAAACTCTTTTTGACAAGGTTTTTGTGCTTTCGGTAACCCTCTTCATCAGTCTGCGACGCCCTCACTTAAGGCGAGATCGCCACGCCAAGGTAGTCATTCTTTGGTCATTGTGTACAGCTTCTGTTCTTAAAGATAAAATGATGTTGCAATGCCTGTCATATTTTGAGAGTTTGTTCTAGGACCAGCTTCATATGACCTCTCTGTGCTATTTAAAGCTATTTAAAAAAGGAGAAAAGCTAAAATCCCACGATTTATGGGTTAATAGCTATTATCAGAATCAAATCAGAATAAAAAAAATCCTAAAAAATCCTATGTATTTACAGCTATATAATCTGTCTATTTATAGCTTAACACTCCCCCTTAAGCTGGTGAATAGATATCTTCCATTCCCAACTTGGAAATTAGCTCATGAAAACTTCCACCATTAAGCCCTTTGGTTAAGACATCCGCCACTTGCTGTCCTGAAGGAACATAAGACAAACAAATCAATCCTTCTTCAAGTTTCTCCTTGATGAAGTGCCTATCAATCTCAATATGTTACGTCCTGTCGTGCTGCACATGATTATGAGCAATATTAATAGCAGACTTATTGTCACAAAATAGCTTCATAGGACTATACCACTTAACCTTCAAGTCATCAAGAATGGTCTTGATCCATAATAACTCACATATTCCATGAGCCACCACCTTAAACTTATATTCTACACTTGATCTTGCCACCACATTCTATTTTTTACTCCTCCAAGTTACCAAATTACCTCCAAGGAAGGTACAATAACTAGTTGTAGACCTCCTGTCAACCATTGAGCTTGCATAATCTACATCTGTATAAGCATAGAGCTTGAGATCTGGGCTCCTCTTGAAAAATATTCCCTTTCCTTGATTACCTTTTAAGTAGTGTAGGACTCGATGAACAAACAGCCTATAGATGTGATTCCTTTGGATTATGCATGAATTGACTAATCAAGCTAACGGCATAGTAGATATCTGGTCGGGTATGACTAAGGTAAATTAACTTTCCCACCAATCGCTGATATATTTCTTGATCCACTGCTGCCTCCTCTTTTGCTTATGTTAGCCTATGGTTTGGCTCAATTGGAGTAGCTACTGGTTTGCAACCAAGCTTCCTAGTTTCTTCCAAAAGATCCATCACATACTTTCGTTGTGAAATAAAGACCCCTTGCCTGGAGTACGAAACCTCAATTCCCAGAAAATACCGTAGCTTCCCTAACTCCTTTATTTCAAATTCCTTAATCAAGCACTGTTGCAGTCGCTGTTTCTCCCTTTCATCATTGCCTGTGACTATTATGTCATCAACATACACCAACAATGCTGTAACTCCCCCCATGTCCGAGTGTTTTGTGAACATTGTATGATCTCCCTAGCTTTGTTTATACCCAGATGCCTTCATGACTAGCAAACCGTCCAAACCAAGCTCTAGGTGATTGCTTGAGTCCGTATAATGCTTTCTTAAGTCTACAAACCTTTTTTATTGTTTCATTTCCTTCAAAACCAGGTGGGATGCTCATGTAGATTTCTTCTTCCAAATCTTCGTGTAAAAACACATTCTTTACATAATACAGTTGAAGTTCCCAATCAAAATACACAGCTAAAGACAATAGAATTCTTACAGTATTCATTTTAGCCACTGGTGCAAATGTCTCTTGGTAATCAACTCCATATGTTTAAATGTAACCCTTCGCAACCAATCTTGCCTCGTACCCCTCTAGAGAGCCATCTGCCGTGTACTTTACAATGAATACTCACTTGCAACCAACTAGATTTTCCCCCTTGGCCTGTCAACAATTTTCCATGTTTTTTTTTTTTTTGAGTGCTTCCATCTCTTCTTTCATGGCATTCCTCCATTCCTCTTTTAACAGTGCTTCAGACAAGGTGTTAAGGATAGTAATTGTGTTTAAACTCACAATAAAGTTTCTGCATGATGATGATAACCTATTAAGGGACACATAATTTGATAGTGGATATACTGGTTTCTTGGCGCACTCTCTAGTCTCTTTTCTAATAGTAATAGGTAAATCAAGATCACTCTCAGGTGTATCACTAAGCTATTCAACCAAAGGAGATTTAGAATTTACTGTGCTTTCATTAACAGTACCCGGAGTGGAATTTTTGACTTGCTCTTGTGTTGGAACGACTGTCCTCCTTAAATACACTTGAGAAAATCTCTTAGAATCATGAATACGAGTTGGACTAGTGGGAATAGGAATAGAGACAGGTTGGTGTGTGGGAGATTGTGGTGGACAAGAGACATGATTCAAGATAGGTTCATGAGCAACAGTGGATGAGTTTTGGTTGTTAGGGACATTGGACGATAAATCTAAGTTATTAATGACACTAAGGTCCTTATCTTCCATGATTGAAAAATCCCCTTGAAGATAAGATTGTGAAAAATATGGTTTATTTTCAACAAAAGTGACATCTGCAGAGAGATAGAATTTTTTAGAAGGAGGATGGTAACATTTATAGCCTTTTTGTGTTTGTGAGTAACCAAGAAACACACATTTGATTGCACGAGGATCTAACTTTCCTCGTTGATGATGATGAATGTGGACATGGGAAGTGCAACCAAAGACTTGATGTGTAAGACCATTAGATGTATGAAGGTGAGGATAGAACTGAGAAAGAACTTCCATAGGGGTCTTGTGGTCTAATGTACGTGAGGGTAGTCTATTGATCATTTATGTAGCTATAAGAATAGCTTCCCCCCAATATGCTTTAGGAGCTTGTCCATGAAACAACAAGGCATGACTTGTGTTAAGGAGAATGCCATTTTTCCTTTCAGCAACCCCATTTTGTTGTGGTGTATTCACACAAGATGACTCATGGATAATGCCTTCTTTTTGAAAATAAGGGAACAATACTTGATTGAAGTATTCTCTAGCATTATCCGACCAAAAGACCTTGATCTTGACCCCAAATTGAGTTTGAATCATGGAATGAAATGAAGGAATAATGCTACTTACATTAGATTTATGTTTGAGTAAGAAAGTCCACGTGATCCTAGAGCAATCATCAATTAGAGTGACAAACCAACAAGCTCCAGAGATGTTTGGAATCATGGAAGGTCCCCAAATGTCACCGTGGATTAAGTCAAAAGGATTAGAACTACGGTGATTGCTAATAGGAAATGGTACATGATTATGCTTGGCTAATTCACAAACATCATAATGGAAGTCTTTAATATTCAGATCTTTAAACAAAGATGGAAACATAATACTCAAGACTTGAAAGGACGGATGACCAAAATGAAAATGATAAAGCCAAATGGCTTCTTTATTTGAAGTACTAAGAAACGACGAAGACAAATTATTCATGATCCTTCCTGTAGTGAGAGGTGTCTCAAGGTTGTACACCCATTTTGTTCCTTAGCAAGTCCAATCCTCCTCTCCAAGTCCTGATCCTGAAAAACACAGTAAGATGGGTAAAAAACAGCTTGACAATGAAGATGTTTTGTGAGTTTCTGTATTAAGATAAGATTGGTAGATAGTTTAGGGACACGAAGAACATCTTTAAGGACAAAATTAGGTGTGACAGGAACATTTCCAATCACTGCAACAGTAACAAGAGACCCATTTACCACAATAATCTTCTTATTGCTAGGACAAGGTGTATAAGAACTGAAATGGGATGAGGTGTGAGTCATGTGGTCGGTAGACCCTGAATCCATAACCCAAGAATAACCTGAGAGTGCTAGTGAACATGCACCAGAGGATTTATTAAGAGACCTTAACAAACCTCTTAATTTCTCAATTTCTTCACCGTTGAAGGTTGCTTTCTCCTGAACTTCTTCTTGACCAGCTTTCTCAGTTAGGTGGATCTGAGGCCTTGGTTGTGTTGCCCGATTCACCCACTCTCGGCATGAAGTAGTTGGTCTGCTATTCAATTTCCAGCATTGTTCTTTTGTATGTCTGGGCTTCTTGTAGTAGGCACACCACAAGTTGTCCTAGTTGTCTTTCCTTGGCAAGTCACCATTTTCATCAACCTTTCTAGTTGTTAAGGCTAACCCTTCCACAGCTTGCGGTTCTAGCATGACGGATCGACGGCTTTCTTCCGCTCAAATCAAGGAAATTGTTTCCTCCAATGATGGCACTTCCTCCTTGCCAAGTATTTGAATTCTGACTTGATCAAACTCAGAATTAAGCCCAGCTAAGAAATCGTAGACCGGGTCCTTTTCAATAAAACTCTTTAGAATGGCCGCATCATCTGGACACCGCATCTAAAATACTCAATAATGATCGAGTTCTCGCTATAAGTTCTGCAGAGAATTAGCATATTCAGTAACAGTCTTACCTCTTTGCTTTGTCTCACTGGTTTTCACCTTAATTTCATACACTTGGGTTGCATCACGAGCCTTTGGAGTACGTCTGTTGGACGGAATCCTAGATCTCCTTTGCGGTTGGTAGAAACATACGAGTGTCACTTATGGTTGGTTCCATGGAATTCCATAGCCATGACATGATCATGGAATTAGCCTCATCCCACGCATCAAAATTAGGATCTCCTTTCTTGGGTCCCGTCCCAAGTAAATTGCTAAGTTTTCCTTTCCCCTTCAGATACGTCTTGACAAATTGTGACCACTTGAGGTAGTTCTTCTCATTCAATCTATAGGTTGATCTGATATTCTGAAGATCACCTATCATGTGTGTTGAGGTGACCTCCTCAGATTGGTTCATGGTATAATCTGTGGCTTTGGGTGTGATTTCAGATGTGGCCATTTTGGAGAGTGAATGTTAAGAAGAGAACAAGGGCAATAGTGTAGCTATGAAGGCCGTGTAAAGAAGAAATAATTTTTGGAGAATAATAGACAGCAAAGAAAACAGAAAAGTTGCAGCAATGAAGGCTGTAATTGAAATCCAAAAATCTATTTTTGGAGAATAATAGACAGCAACGAAGGCTGAAAAATGCAGCAATGAAAACTACAAATTTAAATTCAGGAATCTAGCCTAAAGCTCTGATACCATGTGAAATTTTAGATGGAGATAAACTATTATTCTCATTATATCTTCTGGTGCTTTACAAATGTTGTATTTATAGGCTAATACACAGATAAATCCTAGCAAACCAAAATAAAGGGAAGAAAGCCTAAAAAAAGGAGAAAAGCTAAAATCCCACGATTTGTGGGTTAATAGCTATAATCCCATGATTTGTGGGATTTAATCAGAATCAAATCAAAATAAAAAAACCTCCTAAAAAAATCCTATGTATTTATAGCCATATAATCTATCTATTTACAGCTCAACACTATTATCTTTATAATGCTCAATATTTTTTCATTGCATTTCTTGTGTGTGTTTTCGCTGAGCAAACTAATGCTTTAATTTTGAGATTGCAATTCTATTAATTTAGTTCCATTTCTCTCTTCTTCTTTAGCCGTCACTATTTCTCCATCTCAGGGATGACTACTCCTTTGGCTTATCGTCTCGAGCGGGCTTTGACGACACTGAATATAGCGAAAGAAAACAAGAACAATGAAGGCATTCAAGAACACTCCTCTTCGTCCAAGGGGAGGGCCAAGATAAATGCTGCACGTGAGCTTAGTCGGGCGCAGGGGAATATGGATTTGTTAATGAAAGAATTGCGTCAGGAGGAATATTTACTTTTACACACTATTTCGCAAGCGAAAGCTTTCATGGATATCAAGAAGTCACATCTGAAGGAGTGCGGCAACCTTAGGGGCGTCAGAATAGTACGGAGCTCAGAAAAAGTAGAGGTAGGAATCAGGAGCGCAATAATCGATGAAGATTTGCAGTGAGTTGTTTTTTATTTTGTGCTTTCCGATTGTGATTTGTGTGCGCTCCTTTAGTATATTTTACTTACTTGTTTTACTTATTGTGTAAGCAGTGAGTACTACCTTCTGAATAAGCTGCCTCTTCAACTGAATCAATTGAATGGCCCTAATGGGAATCAAGGGGTTGGGGGGCTTGTTGCTGAGAATGAGGTTGTGAAGGGGGCTGTTGATGATGGGAATCAAGTGAGGAATGGAGGGGTTGCTGTGGGGACTGGGGTGGTGGTGAATGGCAAGGCTATTGTGGTGAATAGGGGGGCTACTGTGGGGAATGCGGTGGTGAATAGGGCTGCTGATGATGGGAATCAGGTGGCAAATAAGGGGGTTGTGGAGAATGCGATGGCGAATGGGGCTGTTAACGATGGGAATCAGGTGTCGAATGGGGGGCCTACTATAATGAATGAGGGGTTAGTGAATGGGAGTGTTGCTGTGGAGAATGTGGTGGTGAATGGGGTGGTGAATAGGGCTACTGATGATAGGAGTCATGTGGCGAACGGGGGGGTTACTGTGGGGAATGCGGTGATGAATGGGGCTGTTGATGATGGGAATCGGGTGGCGAATGAGGGCGCTACTATGGGGAATGTAATGGTGAATGGGGCTGCTAATGATGGGAACCATGTGACAAATGGATGGGCTGCTATGTTGAATGGGGGGACAGCGAATGGGGGGCCTACTGTGGTGAATGGGGGTTGGTGAGTAAGGGGGCTGCGAATGTAGTGATGAATAGGGCTATTGATGATGGGAATCAGTTGGTGAATGAGGGAGTGGTGAGTGGGGAGTCTGCTGTAGGGAATGCGGTGGTGAATATGGCTGTTGATGATGAGATTCAGGTAACGAATGGGGGATTGGTGAATGAGGGAGCTGCTATGGGGAATGTGGTGGTGAATAGGGCTGTTGATGATGGGAATCGGGTGGCAAATGGGGGGGCTATTGTGGAGAATGCGATGGCGAATGGGGCTGCTAAGGATGGGAATCAGGCGGCGAATAGGGGGCCTACCGTAGTGAGTGGGGGTTGGTGAATGGGAGGGTCATTATGCGGAATATGGTGGTGAATGGGGTGGTGAATGAGGCTATTGATGATGGGAATCAAGTGGCGAATGGAGGGGCTACTGTGGGGAATGCAATGATGAATGGGGCTATTGATGATGGGAATCGGGTGGCGAATGAGAGGGCTACTATGGGGAATGCAATGATGAATGCGGCTGTTGATGATGGGAATCAGGTGGCAAATGGAGGGGTTGCTATGTTGAATGGGGGTCTACTGTGGTGAATGGGGGTTGGTGAGTGAGGGGGCTCCAAATGCAATGATGAATAGGGCTATTGATGATGGTAATCGGGTGGTGAGTGGGGGCTATTGTAGGGAATGCGGTGGTGAATAGGGTTGTTGATGATGAGAATCAGGTGGCGAATGAGGGGCCTGCTGTGGTGAATGAGGGAGTTGCTATGGGGAATGTTGTGGTGAATGGGGCTACTGATGATGGGAATCAAGTGGCAAATGGGGGGGCTACTTGTGGGGAATTTGGTGGCAAATGGGGCTACTGAGGATGGGAATCAGGTGGCGAATGGGGGGCCTAATGTAGTGAGTGGGGGGTTGGTGAATGGGAGGGTTGTTGTGCGGAATGCGGTGGTGAATGGGGTGGTGAATGGGGCTACTGATGATAGGAATCAAGAGGCGAATGTGGGGGCTACTATGGGGGAGCTGCTGCCATGGGAAATTGGAATGCTGTTGCTATGGCAAATGGTGGGGCTACTGCGGGGAATGAGAAGGTTGTTGCTGTGGGGAATGGCGGCGCTAGGAATAGGGGTGTTGCTATGGGGAATGGAGGGGCAGGGGTTGCTATGTGGAATGGTGGGGCTGCTTTGGGGGGTTACTTGTTGGGGGAGCGGGGGTGCTGCTATTGTTGCGAAAAGGGGTGCTGTTGCTATGGCAAATGGGGGTGCTGTTGGGGCGAATGGGGAGGGCTGCAGCAGTGTGGAATAGGGGGGTGGCGAATTGGGGTGCTGCTATGGTGAATGATGGGGTTGCTGTGGAGAATGAGGTGGTGAATAGGGCTGCTGATGACGAGAATCAAGTGGCAAATGGGGGGGCTATTGCTATGGTGAATGGGGGGCTTGCTATGTTGAATGGGGGGCTGGTGAATGGGAGGGCTGCTGTGATGAATTGGGGGGTGGCAGATGTGGGGCTGCTGTGGGGAATGAGGTGGTGAATGGGGCTGTTGATGATGGGAATCAGGTGGGGAATGGGGGGCTTTGTGGCAAATGGGGGTGGCGAATGGGTGTTGCCGTGTCGCTTTTGAGAAGAGCATGATCAGCCACTTCAGCAAGCCTTTGGCAACATAATTGGAAGTTTGCATAATCAAATTCACAATTCACAATTGTGGTGTAGCAATTCTAAAATCGGATTTACCTACTATGTCCATTAGGGGCAAAATGAATTGCTATAGAGTTTAAAAGACCCTTGCGTTTATGAATTTTCTCCCTACTCGTGGAAAAAGACAAGATGGATAGATGCATCAAACTTTATCTTGTGCAGGATTTCTCTACCGTGAATGATAATCGTTGTTTTTTGCAAGACTTTTGCGCGCAGGGAGAGAGAGAGAAGTCTCTTTTGAACAAAGGAGGTTGACTTTCAAAATCTCGGGTGCGTTCTATCATTCATTTGTCCAGGTCTCGGCCTGCATGTTTGAGGATTCCGTGTCGCTTCCGACGACTTTGTTCGACTTTTATTCTTGGAGTAAATGAACGATACGTCTCGTCGTTTATTGCAGACACAGAAGACTGAACAAAGACTTGTAGCAAGCTAGGAACTACTAGGAGTCCCAAATGGCATCCTAACAATAATTTTGATAACTAGACACTGTGCTCTCCAAAACAAGATCCTCGAATATTCTGATTTTTTTTTTCATTATTTTTCTAGATAATATTTGGCCTTTCAAGCCACGGTGCTTTCTCTTGTTTGGCTAGAGTTGGGTCTTGCCTGTCATGTGTATCCAAAGGACACCTCGGAGTTTTCCATCGTGACATCGTTGGACAGTACTAGTACCATGTTTATATCTTAGATGGTCTGGCATTTATATTACTGTCATGTATTACCCATGTTGTAGATTTCGGCATAAATGATCTGATGTATGCTTAAATTCAGGATGGTCAAATCAAGTCTTTACTCTTAAAGCGCCTTTGAAATTCATTTGAAAAATCTGACGTAGATAAAGATCCTCGATGCAACTTGAGAAATAAAATAATAATAAATCGATGAAGCTTTCATAGGAAAAAAATGAGAAAAATGTTTTCTTTTCTCACCCTTTTGCAACTACAAGACAAAGCATACAAACAGAAAAAAATTGAACTGACGGACAAGCAAGATTCCAAATAGCTAGAGTGGCTATTGAAATTCTCTTATACCTCGACATAATTGAGCTCTTGGTCCTCAAGGCTTGACAAACTTTCAAGCATGCGGGGGACTAAATCTGCCAAATGTGGACGGAGCGCGACTCCTGCACCCTGTGAATAAGAAAATACTTACAGGTGATTTGGATTAAAAAACTAGCCATTTTCAAACAAAGAAGTACCTCATTATTCTGGACACAGAAATATTTACAAAACTAGCTCCTTTTAGAAAATCCAACTACCGATACAAATCTCAGAGAATTTTAAAAAAAAAAAAATGGATCAATCATATAGCACATAATTTTCAACAAAGCCACAAAAGTATGCAAAGCCCATTCTTAGTCTTTCAGCATTTCATTCACACAAATTAACACACTTGACCTTACTAAACCAAGTGGTTTCTGTTTGGTTTTTAGCTTATATACAATCGGGCAGTAAATAGATATCCAGGCGGGCAACTCCATATTCAAAACTATAGCTCTACTCACCTTTTCGAATCCTTTAAAAAAAATACATATATATTTTCGTTAGCTAACTTTCTAGGAGAACTTTTTGAACATGTAAAAGCAGCAAGATATCCATCCATAAAGGCCCATTTTTCTTGAGAAGATGAACAATATGCGATGGTAAAGGGAGGCCAAATGTTCCTCTTAGGGACTAAACTTTTGTAACTAAAGTTCTGAAAAGAAGATATGTCGAACCTTCGTGAGCTCCAGTACAGCGAAAATTATTGATGCTTTACGAGTAGTATCACCCGAATTGGCTTCTTTAAGTAGATACGGTAGAACAATATCCATAGCTTGGTGTGAATCTGATGCTTCGGTGTGGTTGACATTACAGAGGTGTATCGTCAATGAAGTCACTACAGGGTATAATTTGTTACCAGAGTTTCGAACAGTATTATTAATATCACCCATGGCCTGAAATGCAGCAATCCATATTTTTCCAAATGCTTGCCAACCTGCTAGATCAAACTCTAATTAGTATGTTGGGAAAAATATATGTTGGCATTGAGAGCAATATAAACCAAACTTCTATGGTTTTTCATTGCAAAAGTTCACTAACCGAACTCACTATTTTTCCTTGAGTAAATTTCATTATAAGGTCACCAAAGATAGACAAATATGTCGTTGTTGATTTAAGCACGTCATTTCGGAAACTGAGAAAATGTATTGTGGTAACCAATAGTTCTTCAGCGTTCGTCTTCGATTCCTTGCAACATAGTTTCACCATAATTGTTTTCTTCCCCATATAAGACCAATTTGCCTCTACAAGAAGCTTGAAGATCTTCCAAAGTGATATAGCACATGCTTTAAAAAAAGAAAAGAAAAACAATTGAAGAAATCTCTCTATTTTGCAATGGGAAAGATCCTAAGATAATTCGGTGGTTGTCTCTGTCCAATGTGCCATGTCCATTTGGAAGGTACTATAGAAAATATTACTATCTTTTTAAGGGTAAATCCCGAATCAAATTTAACAAAACAAGCAAAATGGAGTTGTAAGGGTGCGCATGACAACATTTCTGTTTATCTATTTTTCTGTTTTTCTGTTCCTTGGAATAGGTTTGGAACAGAAATCCGTTTGGTAACGCAATTTTATTTTTCTATTTCTGGAACAGATTTCTTTTCCAGAAATAGATTTGGATCAGAAATCAGAAGTTAAAATTTTTATTTTTCTATTTTTGGAACAAAAATAAGAAATCAAAATTTTCCTCATCATTTACTCTCGTCACCGCCCGTTGCCCACTTGCCGCCTGTGGGATGCCGAATGCTTGCCGTTGATTGTCGGCCGCCTGCCACCGGCCCTGACCACCAGCCACCGACCGCCGGCCACCGGACGTTGGCCGTCGGTCAACAAACTCCGATCGCTCGTTGCCGGATGTCGAATGTCCATCGGTTGTTGGCCACTCATCCCCAATCATTGGATGCTAGAGGTTCACCACCAACCACCGGATGTCTGCCGCCGATTGTCTGGCACTTGACACTGGCTGCTAGATGTCGGCCGCTTGCCACCCATCACCAGCCTCCGGTCGCCAAACTTCGGATGTCGGATGTCGGATGTCGAGCTCCGGACGTTGGAAACTGGTTGTCGGTCGTTGGACTCCGGCATTGGACTATGGACTTTAGCCGCTCGCCGCCGTTCCGGACTTTGGCGCTGGACGCCGGACTGGACTTTAGCCGCTCGTTGCCATCCGAACGCCGGACACCGAACGTTGATAATTGGACGTCGGATTCTAGCCACCGATGCCGATCGTTGCCGCTCCTAGACATAGAAATTTTATTTTATTATCAAACGAATTTTTATTTCAGAAATAGAAATTTTGAATCGTTATCAAATGTGTTTTTTTGCTCGAAACTCGTCCATGAAATAGCAATTGATTTTTATTTTAGGAATTTCGTAATGTGTGCCCTAAGTACACAAAAGCAGTGGTGATCCTTTTGGATATCATCACTTCTGCCATCTGTTGGTCACTTGCAGCAATACAGAATGACTTTTCCAACTTCAATCAACCACTCTGTAGCGTACCACTTCCAAATAGTTCTTTTGACATCATGACAGTGATGAAGCTTCTAGCCCAGGTCTGCCACATGGCTACTCCAACGGTTTAAAATTTACGTCCCCAGTACCATGGTAATGCAATGTCCTTTTTAAAATATGTATTTCTTCTGTTTGATTTCTCTTGATATTTACGTTCTTTCCTCTCTATCTCATATTTGCTTCTTTCCCTCCCCTTTGATTTTTACTTTTTTGTCTATAATTTCAGATTGCCTGGCATGCATATTTCTACCACGTCTTTGTTTGGCTATCACACTCTAGAATGAATTGTTTATTAAGAGATGGTCGGAAATTCCTTTTAAGAAATATATTTTTGAGTCTATGTAGTTGGAAGAAACATGCTCATGAAGAAATAGATCCACGGAGCAATTTCAAAGGCGAACTATGATAACTTGCATGATACCATAGGATGATATTGAACTAGAAATAAATTAAATCATGAAATATCGATATTAATTTAAATATAGACATAACACAAAGCATTGACCCTAATATCAAAAGTAATATTCAAGTCTTTTAGTATGCATAATGATTTAGCAATCAAAAAATGGTTAATACTAGGAAAATCCTCAAACCAATACACTTGTGACAAATTTACTTCAAATTAATTTTTTGACCCCGAAAATCCTAAATTGATATACCTATGATAAATTTACCAAAATGACCATTAAAAACCACAAATTGGTATAATTGTGACAAATTTACCCCAAACTAATTTTTTAATGTGGCATCCCAAAAATCCAAGACAACCTCTAGAGGAATTAAAGCCCATAATTAGGTAATGAAATTACCTATGGTATATGTTTTAGTCATTAGTTTTCTCTTAAGACTAAGTGATATATATTTGTGTTCATGAGATTTTAAATTAGATAAATTAATGAGAATAATCTATGCTTGGCTATGCACTTTATAGATTAAGTTCCTATAAATAAAATGTTACAAGATTTTGGCCATGTGGAATTTAGTAATTAAATTCTTAAAAGAAAGAATAAGAAAGGGAAAAATTGATTTGAATTAGGTTGGGCCTTAGGCCCAATGGCCTAAGCTTTTGGTGGGCCGAATGGCCGGCCCAATTGAGGCCCATGAGGAGTGACCGTCGACCATGAGGGGGGAGGAGTGGCCGGCCCACTTCTTCCAATCCAAGCCCAAGCCCAAAGCCCATTATGCATGTGTTATGACAAGTGGCAAGAGGAGTGCATGCATTGGCCATTGGGGGAGGCAAGCTAATCATTGCAAATGATGGAGTTTTGGGGGAATAAAAGGGGAAAGAGAGAGAGAGAGGGTGGCCGGTTGGTGGTATTCGGCCAAGTGAGAAAGAGAGAGAGAGTAAGTTGTGAGAGAGAGTGAGGCCGAGAGGAGAGGAACCGAGGAGGAGGAGGAGCCGTCGCCGCCCGTTTGCCACCCGTTCGTCCGCCGTGTGCCGTCGTTCTCTTGAGTCTAGAGGCAAGTTGGGACTGATTTCCACCCTTCATGTGTGCCTTGCATGTGTGATTTGTTGGTGGTAGGTTTCGGATCATAGGGAAGGCAAAACCGAAGCTAGAATGTGACTTGTTCTTGAGTTTGCATGCTGTTTTCGTATGAACCGCCTGAACCAGAATCTTGTGAGAGCTTGCATGCATGTTTCAAGTTTGATTTTGACCTTTATTTATTCATGAAATTTGTATCCAACATCTTAAACTACAACATACTAAAATTTGGGACAAAATGATGGAGATTTAAGGGGTCAAACGCTCATCCTACGAAGACACTAGATCTGGAACTGTTTTGCTGACCTTTCGGTGGATTTGTGGTTGCATGTCGATTTTTACTAAGAATCTCTCTTCGACTTCTTCATGAAACTTGTAGATAACATCCTAAAGACTAACATACTCAAATTTTAAGTAAAATGAGCAAGTGTAGCCTAGTGAATCGACTTACTCTTGAAGACGGTAAATCTGGAGATGCGGTACAGGATACCCGAGACTTCATGGACCCTTATGGTGACTATACTCTGGAAATTTGACTTAGATCCATTAATTAAAGTTGTAGGGGACCTCTTGAAGTAAAACATATCCAAATTTCAGAGGAAACGAAGAAGAATAAAGGGGTGAAAACTCGATTTTTCGGAGATACATACACTGGACGTTTCGGTGCTAGAACCAGAAGCTTCGGATGACTATAGAAAAATATCTAGAACGAATCTGGCATAGAAGTCTTCATAAAAAATCTACTTTAGTGTCTTAACTATAACCTGGTAAAATTTCATAATTTTCGGAGGTCGTTCGGATATTTTAATTGAATTATTTCGAAAACTGCACATTCTGTTTTATCCGAATTTGCATGCTGAAATCGTGTGGATTATATCTTCTTGTGTGGAACTCTATTGGGCATGTGTTTCTCATGAATTTACTATCTTATTGTCTTGTCTATCACGTGCCTTGATTTCATGATTTTTGAGAAGCATATGCATATTTAATTTGAATATTTTCTAAAAATGGTACATGCTGGAATTTTGTAAAAGGCATGAAATATGGACCATTTTAAATTGCATGGACTCCATGAATTGTATTGTTATGGATGATGGTGTCTTGCTGCATGTATGATGATGATTTGAGGTGCATGTATGAATTCAATGATGAGTATGATCTTGATTGCCATCACATCACATGCCATGTTAAATTGAATTATAATTGAAGATGTGAATTGAGATAAATGAGAAGGCCGTCGGAGGTGTGAGCCGACGATGCCCCGGGAGTGTCGGGATGCCTAGCTAGAAGGGTACGGCCGATTGCCCGGTGGTCATGAATGGCCGGATACCGGAGGGCCTCGGGAGTACAAAGAGGTGTCGGGATGCCCGGAGAGTGGGGGAGCCGGAAGCTCGGCACGGTATTGTGTCGAGGGATACCTCGCGATGCCAGTTGGGTGCGAGATGCCTGGCTTGAAGGGTGCGGCCGGTTGCCCGGTGGCCTTGAATGGCTAGATGCCGGAGGGTCCTCGTGATGCCAGTTGGGGTACGAGATGCCCGGAGAGTGGGGGAGCCGGATGGTCTGAATTGTATCTTGGATACATGTGGGATGCACACATTGGTCCCGGGAAAGAGAAATGTGGCGATCCAAGATGAAATTGAAATTAAATTATGCATGGAGATATATGCATGACATGATGCATGATGATATATGCATGACATGATGATGATGGTACATGCATGGATGCATAGTAATGATGATGGTACATGTGATATGATGATGTTACATGCATGGATGCATGGCAATGATGATGGTACATGTGATATGATGATGATGTTACATGCATGGATGCATGGCAATGATGATGGTACATGTGATATGATGATGATGTTACATGCATGGATGCATGGCAATGATGATGGTACATGTGATATGATGATGTTACATGCATGGATGCATGGCAATGATGATGGTACATGTGATATGATGATGTTATATGCATGGGTGCATGGTAAGGATGATGCCATGTGTGACATGATGATGGTATATGAGGTATGATGACATGTGCATGATGCCATGGTATGTTGTGCATGGATACTTGTATGACATGTGATGCTATGATTGTGATGATTGCATGGCATGATGTATTGAGTGGCTTATTGATCATTTACCTGCTGAGTGGTTGTACTCACCCCTTCGGAGACCAACATTTCAGATTAGCAGCATGCCGCTCCCTGCTGTCACGCGGGGCGTATTTTACGGCCTACCTTCGGATGTAGAGGTTGAGTGCGAGGAGTTTGACTGTCCCTCCGTTCCTGGTCTTACGTATATTCGAGTGCTCGCCTTAGTTATGTACGATGTGAGCTTGGCTGGGGGTCCTGTTATCCAGGAGTTCATATCCGTCAATGTTCGTCGAGACGGAGTGATGCATGGGATGTTGTCGCCGCCATCGCCTGATGCATCGGGATGGGTGTGAGGGCCCGTGCGTGACAAGTAGGAGCTGAAACTTTTTGGAATGGTTAGCCGACACTAGTGATGGGGGATCTTGCACGATAGACGTAGTGGGTCAAATGTTTCTTTTTGAGGCTATGGCCAAGTGTGGCAATAAGTCTTGGTCTTACCTTTTGATGTGCCGACCCAAGGAAACCCATCATGGAAAATATGTAAATAAAGTGTCATGGCTTTGTCTTTTATTATGATGTTTAGTGGTGTGCAAGTGTATCATGGTTGATGGAGGGGGAGATGGCGATATTATATTTTGCTTCCGCTAATGAGTTGCGCTGGGACCGTTTTCAAAAAAAAAAAAAATCCATGATTTACGACGCTTCTTCTAAGAGATGTAATTAGGTGTAACGTTTGGTGCCTATGGCGACCTAAGGGGGGTTCAGGGTGCCACATTTAACTACCTTGTAACATATATACTTTCCATTAAATTAGATTAATATCACAAAAACCACAAAACTTATACAACTGTGACAAACGAAGAGTAAAATCCCTACCTAACATGCCATCCAATTCAATAATTTGATAGTAAAATTTAACAGCTAGAGTGTAAATTTATCACAAATGTACTAGTTTAGGGTAAATTTGTTAAATGTATACCAATTTAGGGTTCTTTATGATAAAAAAATTAGTTTGGGATAAGTCTTTTACATGTGTATCGGTTTGAAATTTTTCATGGTATTAACCAAAAAAAAAAAAAAAGTACATGTGAATGCTTGACAGACAGAAAAAGGATATCTCAATGAATTACAATCTTTATGGAAAAAAAAGCAATTAAATTGCTTGGCCTTTAACCAAACAATATTTTTAGTGGTTGATAATTCGAATGAACAAACAGAAAAGTTAGGCATTTTTCCAAATAGAAGCACAAAAATCACTTGAATGCTAATCACTTCTAATTTGAGTTTCTTGGGGAGATTGAAAGAAACTAAAAAGTCTAAATATACAATCTATTTATCGGTATTTTTTCTGCAGAAATATGATGAGCAAACACTAGTAAAATGTGAAAAAGAATGGCTCAACCGCCCACTCTTCTTCTCTCCTTTTCCCTTTCGCCCATCGACCGAATCCTTTTTCTTTTTTTTTTTTTTGTTTTTTTTTTTTTTTTGGGGGGGACAGATTGACTCTCCCAAGTTTACTCACTTCGAGAACCAGCACAAGCACGTAGTAATTGCTCGGTTCTAAAGAGACAGCAATAATGCTTTGCATACTCAGCGTCAACTATTTCATATGTATACATGCTCTTCAATTAAGGTGTGAAATCAAGGAAAGGAGAAAGTAGATTAACTTCACCTTTCACAAACGTGGACGACATAAAATTATCAACGGTTTATGTTATTATTCGGAGATTGTTTGATGAATCTTAGAGACTCAAATATGCTGTATTTCCCACCCACATCCCTTACCCGATGAAATTTTCGCCATTGGACAATGTCAGCAAGAGCAAGACAGGAAGCCTCCCGTGTACGAATGAGCTTAGAACCACACTCTTTTAATAAATCATCCATGATTAGGTCAAAATGTTCATCAATAGTTCTCTCTGGTTCCTTTACTAGGGCCTGCCAGATATGTACTATTGTATCCTGTATCACATCCAAGAAGGGCATTAAGAAAAAAGGACGAAATGCCAAATGGAAAAGCCATCGGGAAAAAAAGAAGTTATCTTGTCGAGTTATCACAAGGCAATGAAGAATAAAATTGCCTTTACACGCAAGAATTCATCAAAAGATGTCATTTGAACAGATTTCCTAAAACACAGGAATTCGGGGTCTCCACCTGAACATTTTTGTTAGGATCACACCGATATCGCACATGTCACACCCTAAACCCTAGGCACGCACACATCCTTCGGCGGTCGACTAAAATGCGATGTTCCTAGGATGCGTCGTCGACCCAATCGATTTGTGCACATGCCGAAGCGAACTAATAAACTCCAGACACAATCACACATGGGATGGAAAATTAGGACAATCAATTTTCACAAAACACACTTTATAAACATGTCGGGTTTATATATAAGAGTCTATATCCAAAAAGAAGCTACTAAGCCAATTCTACCTCGGACCCTACCTACTTGAGATTCGGGTCTACCACGACACCGTCAGGGATGTCAATGTTTAAAGGATTAGCTACCTCTACTTCGGGCCCTTTTGCTTCGGGCCCTGGGTTCGCCATGACATCTTCCAAAATATCGGCATCCACGATGGGGTCGAGTACCACCTCATACTCGGTATTGATGGCAAATTTGTCAAAACCATCCAAGGGGCCCTCCCGAACCCTGTCAGGCTAGTTACGAAACCATGCTTTGAAGCAATGCGGTACCAACTGAGGTAGACACTCATCGACCCAAATGATGGTCACTACGAGCTCACGAGTCCAAGGGGTCCCGTGGATGGGGAGTATGGTACGCTCGGTCTCTGCCTCCCGTGGCCACCCAAAACGGACGTGGTGCACCTCCATCTAAAGACCTGATTTTTTTTTTTTAAACCACAATGATATGAGACAAAGTCTCAACGAGTCAACATCCTAAATCCCAATTAGGACAAAAATTCACCTAGAGGCAGCCTAAACATATACCAAATAAGACTTACCTCGCATCAGCACCTCCTTACACATTAGTACATCTCATTTTCATATATCAATAAATCACAGGGGTCCCGATTATAATGCCAAATCGTTATGACACATCCGTTCCGTACCACACAATTTTGTCCTATAATCAGGCGTGGCTTTCTCAATCACTCAAGCCTGTTTTAATTATTTACAACCCAATGGCTACAGTCAACTCATCAATCAATGGTCATCCGACATAATCGGGCGTCGTCCCGTTTCAGGGCACGACAACGTCTACATCTAGACGGTATTCTCGAAGAAGTATCGGCTCAGCCTTCACTACGTTTGACATCCGTTGTCAAAGGCATCCAAACTTAATTAGGCATTGCCTCCCTGACTTTCATCGGGTGACGGGTTCCGATAGCGATCATACGCACATCTAAACTCAGCCAAGAACATCGTGCTTTGCAATCAAATACTTCAATTTCAAATAATGGACTTGGCCAATTTTTTTCATATTAAAAATACCCGGTAAAAAATTGTGCGTGGTCACACTGTCAAATTGATCCACCAAACGTGATACTCTCCCATTTGAAAATTCCACGATTTTATATAATACCTAAAACATTTTTGGCATAAAAAACCGACACCCGGTATTTTTCTAATTAAATACCATAAAATCAGATTTTTGCAATAAAAATAAAAAATCATCACCAAACACCCACTTGCATAATCTAGCAATCAATTGCACAAACCAATTCAACCACGACAATCAGTGTAAAATTCCACTAACCGACTATCCCGATATAATTTACGCTAATTAAAATTAATTAAATAAATTACAAATTAATTAAATTAAACCACTTAATTAATATCATAAGCTAACCAGGTTAATCTACTTAAGCTAATTAAACTAATTTACTAAACTAACTACATTATCTAATTAAACTAACTAAATACCCTAACTTACCACCTAACTAACTAATTGACCTAACTAACCAAACCTAACTAATTTAGTTACCCTAACTAAATCACCATAATCCTAATTAACCTAAACTAATCCCCCTAAGTGTAATTAACTCCTTAATAGGAGATTAGGATGCTAATTCATCGGATTAGCAAGCTAACAGATTCACAGTGACGGCGGTGTTACAGGAGCGAGATCCCAAGCCTACGGCGATTCCAACGGAGGGTCAGAAGAGGCTAAAAAAGCCTTGCAAGCTCATAGCTTGAGCTGGGAATCGTTTCTGCTTGGGCTAGTCGAGTGGTGCTGGGTTGGACGGTGTGGTTGGCTGAGGTGGCTGGCGGAGCCGGACTGGGGCAGGCGGCGACAAGGACGAGCAGGGCGGTTTGGTGGCGTGAGCAGGCGAGCGGTGGACGGTAGCTCGAGTGGGCTGGTGTCAGCTCAGGGATGGGCTGGTCGCGAGGGACTGGGCTCGCTAGCAACTGGCTTGGACGGTCACTAGACATGGCTAGCATGAGCGGCGTAGGCTGGGGGTCAATCAATGAGGCACAGCGGCAAGGAATGAAAATGGAGGATGCAAAGGCTTAAATGAAGAAGAAGCGGAAGACGAAGAAGAAGAAGAAGAAGAAGAAGAAGCAAGGTTCATTTGGAGGGGGTTTGGTCGCATAAGGAGAAGAGGGGGAAAAGAAAGGGGGACAATGAGGCTAAGAAGTCCACATAGCAACCAATGGAAGCCAAGGGGGAAATTTCTTGCACTTATGGCTTGTGCCACAAAGTCTTCAGCCCCCCAAGGTCAAGGCAGCCTCCAATGGTTGATTTTCCCTCAAATTCTCCACATACAAAGCAAATTGGCAGCCCAAAAATGCCCATGTAGCGGCCATACGAATTTCCTCTTCAAAATTCGTCTCAATTATCCTCAAATAACTCCAATTTGATGGCCAAAATTGCTGAGGAGGTTGCCCATATGAATTCTACAATTTCCTTCCCAAACTAATTCATTTTGAAGGCCGAAAATCCACATGGAAGTGGTCATCCGAATTTCCACCATTTTAATTTGCCGAATTTGATTTTTCCGTAAAAATTCCGGGCTTGATGGAAATTTCCCAAATGATGAGACGATGTCCTAAGAATAAATCGTGACACGCTCGAACGTTCGATTCCTGAATCCGAGTTCAATTCCGTGGTTAAAATCGATTGGACGTGAATTTTGGCGCAATCCAACCTATCGGGTAGCTTTTAGGGATTTTAGCATGTTTGGCCCATGGTCGATAATTTTGATCCACGTTGTGCATTTCCGACTCATAGGCGACTCCTGGTTGTCGTAAAAATCTCAAGGTTTTAATTATGGGCACCAAGTGCAGAATCAATAGAAAATTGGGTTAGTACCGATCGATGTGAACTTTGCAATCATGTGGAATCACTCACAATTTAATTATGCCATTCGATCAAATCGACCTATATCCGATCACTATTTAATTATAACGGTGCCATATTGACCCTTGCCAATTATCATAATCAAGTAGTCGAATTTTGATCAAGTTCTCAAGTTTGTCACATTTCTATTTCTTAACAATTTTACCTGATAGATTAGTTATCTCATGAGTGATTTTCAGAGAAAAAGGACCACGGGCGCATCAGCAAAAAGCCTAGTTCATATAATCGAGACAGGGTCGAATTTCAAGATGTCACAACTCTTCCCCTCTTATAAAAATTTCGTCCTTGAAATTTAAACCATTACAATTCTTATTCAAAAAGGTGAGGGTATTGTCATCTCATTGATTCCTCATTTTCCCCCGTAGCTCCTTCTGTCTTGTGGTGTTGCCAAACCACTTTGATCAGAGAGATCATCTTGTTGCGCAGCACTCTGCTTTCAATCAACGATCTAAACTAGTCTCTCCACGTACGGCATTCTGTCGTCCACGTCTAATTCTTCAAAATTCAGTACATAGGTCGGGTCAGGCTCGTACTTCCTTGACATTGACACGTGGCAGACGTCATGCACTTGAGCTAGTCTTGACGGCAACGCAAGACGATATACCAAAATCCCTATTCGTTCCAAAATCTCAAAGGGACCGACGTACCTCGGGCTCAGCTTCCCTTTCTTGCCGAAGTGTGAAGTACCCTTCATTGGTGCACTTTAAGGAAGATGTGTTCATCAACTTGGAATTCCAATGGTCTTCACTGCTTATTTGCATAACTTTTCTGGCGACTCTGAGAGGTTTTAAGTCTTTCTCAAATGACCTTCATGGCGTCAACTGACTGTTGAACCAATTTAGGGCCAGGAATCTTTCGCTCTCCAACTTTGCCCCAACACACTAGCGTTCTGCAAGCTTTGCCATACAACGATTCAAACAATGCCATTTGAATGCTTTACTGATAACTGTTATTATAGGCAAACTCAACTAGATGAAGCTGTTTCTCCCAGCTTCCCTTGAAGTCTAGCATGCAAGCTCGCAGCATGTCCTTAAGGGTTTGAATCGTCCTCTTAGACTGGCCATCTGTTTGCAAATGATAGGCCATACTATACTGCAGCTTCGTTCCCAAGGTAGTTTGTAAACTTTTCCAGAAGGCTGTTGTGAATTTCAGGTCTCGATTAAATGTAATCGTCACTAGAACTCCATGAAGATGAACTACTTGACGCACATACAACTCGGCGTATCTGTCCAATGCAAAGTCCTTCCGTACAGCGATAAAGTGAGCCGACTTCATCAATCTGTCAACTATAGCCCATATGAAATCGTTACCTCACTGAATCCTTCGTCAATCTGGATCTCAGGATTTGTTAACTACAACGTCTTGATTCTTATCTGCACTTTTGGCTCAATTCTGAGGGTGGCCATAAGATTTGAAAAGTGACCTACCTCAAATTTGGAAATCGAATCTCGAGCTGCTTCGAGTAAGATCCACTCTCGAATCACCATTTGCGCAATCAATGACTTCTGACTCAACACATCTACAACCTTGTTAGCTTTTTTGGGATGATACAGAATGTCGCAGTCGTAGTCCTTGAGAAGTTCTATCCAACAACGCTTTCTCATGTTTAACTCTTTTTGTGAGAATAAGTACTTTAAACTCTGATGTCTCCAAATCTTCAGAGCGAAGATAATTGCTACGAGTTCTAAGTCATGCGTCGAATAATTCAACTCACGAGGTCTCAACTAATGGGACGCGTAAGCAACAACCCTGCCATGTTGCATTAGAACGCAACCTAGTCTTCTAAATGACGCATCACTATAGATCTCGTACCCTCCAAGTCCAAATGGAATTGTCAGCACTAGTGTAGTAATTAGCTTTTGCTTAAACTCTTGGAAACTACACTCGCGCTTGTCCGTCCATGTGAACTTCTCTTCTTTCTTCAACACTCAAGTCAGAGACATGGCTATTGCAGAGAATCCTTCTACAAATCATCTGTAATAATCGACTAGCCCCAATAAACTTATGATCTTTATCACTGTCGTCGGTCTTGGCCAGTTGATGACTGCTTCGATCTTAGTCGGGTCCACGGAAATCCCTTCACCAGAATCACGTGACCTAAGAAAGTTACACAAGTCAGCCAAAACTCATACTTATTGAACTTAGTGTATAATTCATGATTTCGCAGAGACTGAAACACTGTCCTTAAATTTCTTTCGTGCTTCTCAAGACTTCTCAAGTACACCAGGATATCATCGATAAACACTATCACGAACTGATCCAGATACTCCTTGAATACTTGGTTCATCAGATCTATGAAAGCAATTGGGGCATTGGTCAAACCAAATGGCATTACGATGAACTCATAATGGCCGTATTGCGTACAAAATGCTATCTTCGGTATGTCTTCCTTCTTGATCCTTAGCTGATGATATCCTGTCCTCAGGTTGATCTTAGAAAATATCAACACTCCTTGCAATCGGTCAAACAAGTCGCCAATCCTTGGTAGCGGGTACTTATTCTTGATCGTCACCTGGTCGAGTTGCCAATAGTCGATGTAAAAACGCAATGAACCATCTTTCTTTCTTATAAACATAACTAGTGCTCCCTAAGGTGATGTACTAGAACGTATAAATCCCTTATCCAACAACTCCCGCATCTGCGCCTTCAGTTCCTTCAATTCTGACAACGCCATTCGATAAGGAGCCTTAAAGATTGGCTCCGTCCCGGGAGCCAACTTAATCACGAACTCGATCTCCCTTTCTGGAGGCAAACCAGGTAATTCCTTAGGAAACACATCAGGAAACTCTTGTACCACAGCGATGTCCTCCATTTTCGACTCCTCAACTGTCATAATTACTACAGATGCCAAATAACCTTGGCAACCCCCGTCTAATAAACGGGTTGCCTTAAGCGACAAGATTAAGGTAATCGAGGGTCATTCTCAACTCCCACTAAACTCGAAACTTTCACATGCTAACGGGTTAAAATGAATCAATTTATGATAACAGTCTACAATAGCTCGTTGCTTGGTGAGCCAATCCATTCCAGTGATCACATCAAAATCATACATGGCCAGCATAATCAAATCTATCATTTCCTCTCGCTCACCAATAACTAACTTGCAACCAGGACACTCTACTGTAGACAACACCTTATCCTTTAACGAGGTGGATATACTAATGACTGACCCCAACGGTTCTGGACTCAACCTTACCAACTTAACGTACTATTCAACAATAAATGAATCCGTAGCTCTAGGGTCAAATAAAGCATAAGAAGCGTGGTCGTTCAGTGAGACCGTACCTATGACCACGTCTGGTGAGTCCTCTGCCTCTCGTTGGGTGACAGCATACACCCTTCCTTTTGCCGGAGGCCTGTTCATCATGCCCTACAGTGCATTCTGCGACACATTCCCTCTGTTCTGTCCCATTGGTGGTAGTGGCGGCTGTGATCCCATCGGCTTCTGCAGACAATCCTTGACCTGGTGGCCCAATTGGCCACATTCGAAAAAAGCTCCCATCCTTATGAAACATAGGGTTGATCCATGTCACATTCCATAGAAACGACACACTCCATTCTGGTTCAGTGTTGACTTTCCTATCCCATTTTTCCTGTTAGGCGGAATGGGATATCTTCCTCTCGACATCGGCTTCTTTCCAAATCGATTGCCATCTCTGTTAGACTCGAACCGCGACCCAGATGCAGTGGTCCGCTCGTTTAAGTTTCTCTCGATCAGATGTGCCCTTTCGTACAGGTCGTTGTAATCGTTCAGATTAAACGGCACCAGCGGATCCTTTAGTTTTAGTCTTAGTCCATCTTGAAATCTCTTTGCCATGTCTACTGGATCCTCAATCAGTCTAGGGGCGTACTAGGACAACTTGGCGAATTTCGCCTAGTAGTGGTCTACAGACATCAGACCCTGATGAAGACATTGAAACTCCGCCATCTTCTGTTTTCTGGCGTAGTCAGAGAAGTACTTCCCATTAAAAACTTCTACGAAGGCGTTCCACACCAGAACCACGCCTTCAAGAAACACTTTTCCTCTAGTGGCCCTCCACCAGGTGCTTGCATTTCCTTGCAACTGGTAGACCACAAGGACTACCTTGTCTTCCTCCGAGCACCTCAACAATGTGAACGCCTTCTCTAATTCTTGGATCCAAAAGGTTGTAGCTTCGGGATCGCTTGCTCTTGAGAACCTTGGCGGGTTTAGCTTCAAAAATTGTTCAACTAACTTGTGCATCGGTCGCTTCCTGATCACATTTCCAAGTTGGACTCCAGCAGGTGCGGCAGCAGCAGTGGCAGCAGCATTAGCAGCAGTAGTGGCAACAGCTTGATTTTGGGCTGCTGCCCCACCAAATTCCACAACGTCTCGAGTGGCTGCATGATCCCATCGATTCTAGGATCACTGGGTGGTTCTACACTAGTACCGACCTACGGCGGTATTCTAACACTCGCGCTGGCCTGAGTCGGCGCTCTACCTCGGGCATCGACCCTAGTCGGCATCTTACCCCAAGTGACAGATGCAACTATCCTCATCCTAGGAGTTCTCTGTTCTTGATCACTCATACTGCAGACTCTTCATAGAACCTACTTTCCAATTCCACACAGAATTAGAAAATTGAGCGACCCACACAAAACGATCTACCAATCAGCTAATCAATCACAAGCGTCATCATAAAGAAAAGGTCTTTCCTACTAACTATTCTATAACCCATCATACCTTATCACTCCATATACTGACCAGCTCTGATACCACTTCAGGGGGGGATGTCACGCCCCGAACCCCAGGCATGCACACATCCCTCGGCAATCGACTAAAATGCGACGTTTCCAGGATGCGTCGCCGACCTAATCGATTTATGCATATGCGGAAGCGAACTAATAAACTCCAAACACAATCACACATGGGTTAGAAAACATGTTAGTATATCCAAAAAGAAGCTACTAAGCCAATCCTACCCCGGACCCTACCTACTCGAGATCCGGGTCTACCACGACACCGTTAGGGATGTCAATGTTTAAAGGATCAGCTACCTCTACTCCGGGCCCTTCAGCTTCAGGCCCCGGGTTCGCTGCGATATCTTCCAAAATATTAGCATCCACGACGAGGTCGAGTACCACCTCATACTCGGTATCGACAGTAAGTTCGTCAAAACCATCCAAGGGGCCATTCTAAACCCCATCAGGCCCGTTATGGAACCATGCTTTGAAGCGATGAGGTACCAATTGAGGTAGGCCCCCATCGACCCAAATGGTGGTCACTACGACTCACGGGTCTAGGGGGTCCCGTGGATGGGGAGTATGGTACGCTCGGTCTCCGCCTCCCGTGGCCACCTAAAACGGACGTGGCGCACCTCCATCTAAAGACCTGAAAATTTATTTAAATCACAATAGGATGAGACAAAGTCTCAGCGAGTCAACACCCTAAACCCCCAATAAGGATGAGAATTCATCCAGAAGCAGCCTAAACATACACCAAAAAGGACTTATCTCGCCTTAGCACCTCCCTGCACATTAGTACATTTCATTTATCATATGCATACAGTAAATGCATTCAATAATTGGAACACCTCATTTTCATTTATCAATCAATTACAGGGGTCCCGATTATAAAGCCAAATCATTATGACACGTCCCATTCCATGCCACACAATTTTGTCCCATAATCAGACGTGACTATTTCAATCACTCAAGCGTGTTCCAATTATTTACGACCCAACGGCCATGGCCAACTCATTAGTCGGTGGTCATTCGGCATAATCAGGCATCGTCCTGCTTTGTTGGGCACATCAATGTCTACATCTAGATGGCATTTCCAAAGGAGCATCGATCCAGCCTCCATTGTAACCAGCATCCGTTGTCAACGGCATCCGAATTTAATCAAGCATCACCTCCCCGACTTTCAACGGGTGACGTGTTTCAATAGTGATCACACGCACATCTAAACTCGACCAAGGACATCGTGCTTTACACTCAAATACCTATATTTCAAATAATGAACTTTGCCAATTTTCTTCATATTAAAAATACCCGGTAAAATAATTGTGCGTGGTCACACAGTCAAATTGATTCACAAAACGTGATACTCTCCCATTTGAAAATTCCACAATTTTATATAGTATCTAAAAACATTTTTGGCGTAAAAAAC